>OY735216.1:9295553-9340553 GCA_963457665.1 Thysanoteuthis rhombus | reverse complement strand
ACACTTTCGCTTGAACATTCAGAACTCTCGCTTGATAATCTCATATTTTATAAGCATTCGAATGAATCAGATGCAAACTCATGAAAGATGATTCAGAGTGTGGCTTTCGGTTGCACAGCGATTTGCATCAGTTGACGGTTCGAAATTTTGGCCCCCTTTTTTTTTGACATGTAACAAAGGGAGAGGTTCTGGGGTCATTGAAAACTTCAAGGAAACTGTTGTTTACAATAAGGGAGTGATATTCGAAAGTTCTTGATATGATGAAGGAAAGAAGATAGGCTTGGGGAATGTAACGCTTACGAGATGCATAGAAGAGAAAAGAGCGGCGGTAGGCAACGAGTAACCTACTTGAAGGGATCAAGTAATTGAATGACAGAAAGAATACCAGAAGGCGTAGAAGATTAGAAGTTGCCGAGAATGACAAGTGAAAGGAAGCTGTCGAGAGCCATGCTTGCCCAAGTCATGAAGGGAAGTGGCATACAAAGAAGCTGAATGTTAAGGAAAAATCACTATTGTTTAATTCATTGAAATCGGTAAGTACCAAAACTGAACCCTTAGATTTGAATATTTTCTTCAGTTCTAGAGCTTTATTCGAATAAAACCTTATATATTTTGCATATCTTCATACTGCGGGTATTCCGTGGTCATTGCTGGGGTCAAGTGATAGCAACTCTCTTCAAATCTGTCATACCATTCTTATGATTTTCGAAAATTTTGAGAATTTCAGCAATACCAATTGTGCCGGCGATGGGTTCACCAATGCTCTTATATTTCTCAGGTTTCGAAGTTATTTTTCATGGTCACATCCACTATAGTCATAGTGATAGTTTGCAATCTTCAAATTTTTGCACCAATAGTAACAAGTTTGGGGTGGTTTGAGTGACGTAACGATTGACGGTGCTGTAATCGGCGAGCCGAATTCAAACCTTAGTCGAGGCTCAATACGTCCAGCTTGCTTTGATACTCTTGGGAAATACATGAATTCATTTCTTTTTCCTCAGAGCTATGGTCATAAATAGCGGAAGAGACTGGACTCGGTGTAATCAGTGAAGCTGAAGGATAACTCTGAAAAAAGGAGTTCGAATCCCCAAAGCAATTCAACGTTTTCAGCTTCATTTTAGCAACTCCTGCAACGACACTGTTGCCAGGCTCTTTCTCTACAAAGGATAGCAATGGTGTGTGGAGAGGAGATAATTGTAGAACAGGTAACCACCTGTCTCCCATACAGCATCGACGAGACCTATGACCTTAAGAAACTGACGGTAAGATTTTCCGCGCGCGGATCCACAGTTTTCGCGAGACTGACGGATGCCACCGAGAATCTGTTCGTCGCTCTTGGTGGAGATTAAGTGGTAGCAAGCCTTTTCAGCATTCCAGAACTCTCGTCAGTTTTCAAGCTGGTTTCAGTAGCGCTATCGTTTGGATGGTGTCAATCATTCCTCATATTTCCTGTTCTTCCAGCCTTCTTTGCAAGGTTCATCCAGAATGTTCAAAGCGCACCAATTATGATGAACACAGTCTTCGCATCCACATTTCATGGTTTACAATGGTCTTTCCTCAATCGTTTGCTGCTATCGATTAACAGGTCTTCTTTTCTGTTTATGACCACTCGATTTGGTCTCCTGATATTTGCAAGGGTCCCTTTCCCCAAATCAAACATTACCAAATTTAATCATATTCCCCCTCTGGAATGTCTTACTAATAGCCTAGAGGCCACGGAACTTTAAGCAAGTTCCCTTTTTTGATATATTCCTAATTCGACAGACTTGCAACTGACTAACTGTTACATGTATTTGTGTATGAATGCGCAAATACATTTATTGGTTTGTATATGCGTATATGTAAGTACTGTTATACACACACACACACACACACACACACACGTACATACCATTTGCTGTTTACAGGTGGAACTTATATATATATATATATATATATATATATATATATATGTACATCGTATATATACCTTTTAGAACATATAATGTTCCATCCTATATGATGTATAAGATATATTTGTTTACTTATAGGTAATTGAGCGGGAGTACCAAATTCTGAAGTATATTTACGGATTATTCCATATAGGTGTTGGTAATTGATGTAATGCTATTTAGTTTCGTCTCACCCATATTTAAAAAGGCTATTTTTATTAAAAGAAAGTAAAATACTGATAGAAGTGAGAAGATCTGAATAGTTCAGTCCAAGGTCAACAATCTTAGAATATTTGTTCAAATTCTTCGATTGAATATGTTTGTAGAAAATCAACCCGACGAAGGTTTTCTAACGAGTGACTTTTGAATAAACATATAAGGTGGTTTACATGCGGTCCGAGAATGAATCCTACAAAACAGATTGAATATTTACAAAGGTGAACACTCGATAGAAGTAACACAAACAACAAGTCACACCTTTTGTTATACTGACTGATCAATGTTTTTAAGTTAACCTACATAGGTAAGCCCTTTGTTTCGAAAAAATCAAATTATGTGTAGTGTAAAATAATATCCACAAAAAATACATTATGATGATGTCCTATATAATATGAAAAACTACATGAATGATAACACGGCTATAAAAATAAAATAAAGCTATATATCAAAACCATAGGAGATCACTGATCAACCCTGCTGGGG
The DNA here is from genome assembly GCA_963457665.1 of Thysanoteuthis rhombus. Classification (NCBI taxonomy): domain Eukaryota; kingdom Metazoa; phylum Mollusca; class Cephalopoda; order Oegopsida; family Thysanoteuthidae; genus Thysanoteuthis; species Thysanoteuthis major. The sequence goes on along the minus strand of OY735216.1, from coordinate 9,337,920 downwards.
ATTATTACAACTCTTTTGATATTAAATTGTCGAAACGATTACAAGATAAACGACTGATGACACCATCAAGAAAAATTCATACATTGTACCATAATATCTATTTCTGTGTGAAACATAAAACTACTGAAAAAAATTACATAAATCACATGAACAGATATTGGGAAATAATTGACTGAAAAGATTTTATCTTTAATACATTTAGTGTTGTAAAGCTTTCTGGACTAGATATGTGGAGAGATGGGGAGAAAGTTTGTTAAATGGACAGATAGCTGGGTATTTACAGTTTTTGTTGCAACTGATCAGTTTTACGTGGTTAGTGCAATCAACAGTCAACAGTATTTTTCACCATAAAAGCAAAACCCATGATATATAAAGACAAGAGAAAAACAGACAAATGACAGTTGTCTGTGGATCACAATGACAGCGTGAAACTGATCAGTTACGACGAAAACTGTATAAACCCATCTATCTATATACGCTCTATCTAAATAAAATATCAAGCACTATCACAATAGTACGATTTATATCTGTCAATATATTCATGTCTTTATCTAAAATGGATTCGCTGTTCCATTGAACGCCTAAACATTGACTCCAGTTTACTGCTAATGGGTCCAACCTCCCCACCTAGCTCTTCAGCTTGAGTTCCTATGCGCAAGACCAGAAATTGGACTCACTGTGTAGATACTTGGAGAAGAAACTGTTTTATAGCTAGAGAAATGCAGTATGCGTGGAGGGGTCTCTTCGTGTGCCTCCTTGGTTTGGTTCGTCACGTTTGATCTCTGCGTCGAGAAGTTTATTGTTTCGTCTGCTTCTTGGGACTATACTGTGACGGAACACCAACAGGACAGAGATTCTAAGGCAACGTGAGCTGCCGTGACAAGAAGTAAGTCTTTTGTTTCTTACTCTGTATATCCGAAAACATATTATGTACATCCGATGATGCCATCAAAAGTTATACCCACACTAGAACGGTTTCTTTCCGTGAACTCTCTTTTCTTTTGATACACTCCAAATCACTTATTCTTATGCCACACTGTTTTTTTGGGGAAATAGATTGATCTATGTGTTTTTATCATATATATATATATATATATATATATATATATATATATATATATATATATGTGTGTGTGTGTGTGTCTGTGTCTGTGTCTCTGTGTGTGCATATGTGTGTGTGTGTGTTCATGTGTATGTATGTATAGGGTTATTAAGTTCAAAACCACAGGTGTAGAGCTCCATGTGAGGATCGAACTCGCTACAGTAGTAATGGTCTGCGCAACTAGGTTAATAACTTCTGACACACACACACACACGCACATTCACACTCACTCATCTCCGCAAACATTTGCACACACACACACTCATATTTACGTGTGTGTATGTGTGCGTGTATGGGGGTGTGTATGTGTGTTTGCGTGTGCGTCTGAATTTGACCGAAGATTCTAACAACTATCTGTGCATACGATTAGATAAAAGAAATATGTTTTTTAATTTCCGTATTTCAAGTCTTTTTCTTCCTCCAATTGTGTAAAAATATAGATAAACTGATAGATATACATTACAGCTGATTTAGTCTCCACTTTTACGAAAAAAGGCGAAGCACGAAAATTGCGATCAGTGTTTGTTATGCAGGGAGTTATTATAGAGGCAGCATGCACTCTCATCTTTTCTCACCTTCACCTAAGTTTCCTGTACCCGATTCTACGCCAACCTTTGACAATTCAACCTTATATACCATCCTCACCTTTGCAGGTGGGGGGTCGGACGCTCACAAATGTTTTCCATATGCTTCAATGGTAATCGCTTCTTTCACGAGAGTTATTTTTCTTCTCCCTATGTTTACATGTCGATTAAATCTTTTGTTGTTCACTGATACACACAGATATGTATTTCACTTCCCCTTTGATCTATCTGCCAGAAGACGTCAGTAGGAACATATGTGATACATATGTTTTAAAATGTTTTATATGCATTTACTTAGCACGGATGTATCTAAACGTATATTTGATGAATATGTTGGTATGGATGTATTGTTAATCTGATAATAAGAGATTAAAACGACAATATCGGAGAACTGATAAGACGAATGATTCTTTAAGTCAACGTTTCGCTCATACAGGGCTTTGTCAAGAAAATAAGGTGCTACAAGAAACTGGCTGTTTAAATTGTAGGTTAGTGGTCTTATGGTTGGGAGGGGATAGATCATTTGTTTGGTTGTATGTGAACCTAGAGAGATCACCAGCTGGGGTTTTGATCATTAGTACTGATAAGATTATCCTTAGTTGATCGACAAAGCTTGGAATTATAGAACCTTTAATCTTAATGAGTTTTCTGATATTGTCATTTCACTCTCATTCATATATATATATATATATATACACACACACACATATATATATATATAGAGAGAGAGAGAGAGAGACACACATACACACGCTTACAGATATATTTATAAAGATATATAGAAATATAGAGGAGGAAAGAGATGAGACTAATAGATATGGCTTGTCACTCAATAGAATCTGTCATGTGACCAACATCTTTTGGCAGCAGACCATATTGGGAGTGACAAATTATAAAATTGAGGAAAGTGGTGATTACTAAACATATTACTTCCCACGCCTTTTGTCGGGTGGTGATCAAGCGTGAATGCTACCGAACACAAATTAAGGGACCAATTTTGCATAAAATCAGATTATAAATTCAACCCCTTTCCACAAAAAACCGGGCAATTTTCAAAAGAGAAGAAGTCGTTTTTTCTAGAATTAAAAGGGAGTTAATGTTCAAAGTCTTTACTTGAGAAATGTTTCACCATTCCCGCTCAATCATCAGTTTTTATCCTCCGTCCTTGGACATAGACCTTTCACAGGATTCGCCACTCCTCTCTGTCGTGAGCGTCACGGAGCCAATACTTTTTTAACCTGTCCAGTTCGTCCCACGATCTCATTTTTTGCCAGCTTCGGTTCCTCATTTGATATCCGGGATCCATTGATGTCCTTTGGTTATCTGCCATTCTTGCAACATGACCAGCCCATTGCTATTTGAGTTTTCTAATGGATTTCTAATGTATCTCAGACTCCTGTTTTTCCATAATATACTATGCTGTCCTGTAATCTCTCTAAGTGATGTTTTACCTGATTTTCTTGAGTGAACGTAGTATGGTTCTCAGATTAAGGGTCAGTCTCTTGAGGGTAGGGTTCCATTTTAGCAGTTCCATAAGTTGCTACCAGGAGGGTGCATTGGTTGTATACCCTTCTTTTTTTAACTCAGTTAGTCAGCACTAACTTTACAAAGTGCATGTATATCAGCGTAGCGTTATTGACAGGAAAGGGCGGAAGTATCAGACCGCCCCATCAATCGGTATTTTGATGTTGGCATGCTAGTTGATGGAGATGAGAACGAATGAGTGAATGAGCATTCACCCATCACTATAACACAGGGCAGCGATGATGTGAAAATTCTTTATACCCATCGTCAACTCGCGCACTCTCTACCTTGCTTCCCCTCCTTCTCCCCTCTCTCTACACAGTTTCTGTATTTCCATCCCATACATATAACCTCCTCTACCCCCATCTCTTTCAATCAATCAATCTATCTATCTATCTATCTATCTATCTATCTATCTATATATATATATATATATGTATATATATATATATATATATATATATATATATATATATATATATATATATATATATATATGTCCCTACATTCTTGTTTTGTTCTAATTTTATTCTTTTCAGATTTTGTATCCTTACATTAATCCATTTAAAAAAAATCTTTTCCAACCTAAAAATTCTCTTGACATAGTACTGTAGCTTCTTAAATCTTTATTTTCATTCGTCACAGTAATGATGATGACCACACCAAAAACTGGTAAAGTAATGCGCAAAAAACGACTTACATACGCAAAAACTGATGACGAATTCACATTCACGACTTGTTTTATAACAAGAATTACGAATGAATGAATTGAAATGGTATTCTTAATTTTGGAATACTAATTTACAGAGAAATGAATTCATTTTTTTTTACCTTTCAGGTTTAATGAAGCAAGGGAGTTTGACCCTAGGGCAACCAACCTATTCTCATGCTAAAAACGTCCTTTTTTCTGTTTTATTTGTTTTTCTCCTCTTTTTTTAAAGCTGTTTCTTTTATATTCTTAACTCTTTTCATTGTTACCTTCTTTATTCTAATCATTCGAATCATTGCAACACATTCGGGAAAAAAACCTTTTGCATTTTTATTACCGATTGACAAAGCTCGGAATGAAGAATCATTAATCTTAATAAGCCTTTTGAAGGAACCTTTAGGTTTGTTTGGATTCTTCTGCATTTAAAATATTTTGTATAATGAAATTCGATATTTCATACCGTCTGCTCAATTGGAAATTAGCCAAGAGCCAGTCTCTCGCCCTTCCCTCTTTCCCTATTTATTGTTTTGTTTTCATTGAATGAAGCGAATTGCTGTGTAAGCATCTTGTTCATATTATTGATAGCTGACATACCGATAATGGCCGATGATTGAACAAGAGAAATCGTTTTTAATTATTTATGAAACCATTCCCAATTTTCAAGTTTTTATTTCACGAACATATAATGCGTGTTGAGAGATTCGGTCAAAGTATACAGGGATGCTTTAAATAGCACGGCTCCAAATGGCGTAGGTTTAGTATGTGCAAGGAATTGCAGAACGAATTAATTAATTGGGAAATAGATAATACATAAAATTATAATAAGACGTTGAGCAGTGTAGTTTCGAACTTAACTGAGAATTTTGGAACAAGTTATTCGCACTAATCAAGGTACAAATGTCTGCAATAAGTTTATCCATCAAGCTCAACCCTTTCTTGTCGCGTTTTCGGTTTTAAATATCGTATTTCTATCCTCAATATGTTTGCTCAATTTGTTTTACAGAAGTTCAAGTGGAGACCAATTTTCTTGCTTTCTTCATTTAGTTCATCCTGCATTATTTGGATATTATGGAGGTTCTCAGCAAGAAGGACGAATCTGATGTTAATAAAGTATTCAGCATCTTTTTCAATTTCTTTTATATTCCCAGTTTAATTTCCGAAGATCATATCGAAGCAGGTTGCAAATAGTTTGGACGAGCTGGTATCTCATTGTCTTACCCCTTTTTCGAGCTGAAAGGGCGCAAAGGCTTCATGTAGCCTGATAAGAGTACCACTGTGTCGGTAGATATATTCTATGATAGCATCAATAATTTCCACCGAGCCGAAGGCTTTCTTGAAGTCAACAAATACTACTATGAGTGGCATTTTATATAATTTTTACCGTCTGTATTAGTTGATTTACCCAACTTGTGGTCGAGTAACGTCTTCTAAAGTCGGTCTGTTCCTGTAGTTGGTTTTCATCTAGCGTTTTGGTGATCACTTTGGCGAAAGGTTTGTAGATGCAGTTAGTTAAGCGTATTGACCTCGAGTTGTTTAGATCTCTCGTTCTCCCCCTTTTTTTTTTGTATAACATCATTATGATTGCAGAGTTTCGGTCGTCTGGGACTTAGTTTGAGGCGTAAGTTGAATTATATAAATCTTACAAATGTATTTTGCGTTGTTGTCGGTCAAAGACATTTTTGATGAACCAGATATAAGAATTGGCAGGGGAGACTTGAGTTGATTTAGTTGTTGTCTCTTGTTCACTCAGGACGTACGTGTCATTAGGGGTTCAGTGCAGGGGGTGGGGAGTCTACTGTTTTAAGTCAAATAATGCGTGACTTGTCCAACAAAGAGAAGGTGGCTGGCAGAGAAGGGAGAAAAGAAAGAGACAGTGTGGAAGAGAAAAGGAGCTGAGAGAAATACCTTTTACTTACGGTACTGGAAGGATTTGTTTTAGTCTATTTGGAAAGTTGAGAGGAGATTGATTTCTGAAGGTGTTGGTTCAATGCTTTTGATCTTTAGAAAGATACAAAGCCACCCATGGTTATTAGAAAAAACATAAGAGTCTTGATCTGTTTGTTCGTACAAGTAAAAGAAGAATCACTGTTCTATTCAAAACTATACTAGTGGAAAATTATGCAATTGAAGACAACATCTAATGGTATTCTCACTTTCGGCTTTTATCACCATTTCTTTTCCAATCCTTTCTCTCATCCTGTCCAGTCAAACTCTCCTTCGAAACACTAACCTTTGGGATTCCATTCGTTGCTTGTTTTCGTTGTATGAGATTTGGATCTTGCAACAATGTCACTGGGGTTTCACCTGCAAAGGAGCAGCTGCTATGCTACACCTTGACGATGTAATAACCCTTTAATGAAGTTAGAATCCATTGAAGTAATGAAAAAACTTTATCCACCCAAGGATTTTAGTGGAGTCAAATCCGCGTATAAATCTCAAAAAGTTAGAAAGCACTCAAAAAAAAAACAAACAAACGCATATTCTTCCAAATAACTACACTAACTGAGAACTGAATGTAAATCAGTTCATATATAGCTACGATGTAAGAGAGGTAACTGTGTAGGTTTCGAATTTTCGAAACAATTTTCGCACAATTGCTTTAACATATGAAAAATGAGAAAAATATCTCCCAATCAAAAAAAAAAAAAAATTCTGGATCCAACCCTAAATAATTCATCTTCACCGCCATACCGTCGAAATTTTATTAATAACTTTCGAAGTTATTATATGGAGAGACAAACAGACACTACTGAATGCATTTACCTCTACCAACTTTGTTACCCGGGGAAATGGAAAGAATTTGACAAAATATTGTTTACAATGTTTAAATTAATCGTTGTCTATGTGATAGTTATCTATCCAAAGGGTTCGAATTCAGTTGTGAGATATTTCTATGTCTGAGCAGCAAGTCCGATGATAACAGATATATAGCGCACATGTCAACACGGTTTCGGGTGATGAAATTTGAAGTCTCCCTGTAAGAATTCAAAATGTTTAACTGAATAGTATTAAAAAAAAACTCACAACGTAGAAATATCAGTATATTTCTGCTTTGGTAATTACAGTGTATATACATGTAAGTTTGGCACAGTTTTGGGGCCACCCAGTGAGGATCAGACTCATTTCAGTAGTAATAAGGACAGTAGAAGTACACTGATTGAGAAACGGGGGACTTCATGAAATTACTAAAATGTTCGGAGAATTTCACGAATTCATTAGTTTCCTGATTTTACTGTGATATAAAGATATAAGTGACTCTATGAATAATGGTATAATACAAACATTTCGACCTGTCGAGCAGGAAAGGTTCAAGGTTGGCTGGTTGAACACCCAACCTTTTTAATAAGACAATGCATGATTTTAGACTCAGCCTGAATCAATTCGATTTGAAAGCCGTGCTGGCACAACAACACGGAAACTGAAGGAGCGAATAGAGTTCAGATTTTAGCTGAGGATGTTCACCCACACTTCAAACTAATGCCTTTGGGGAGGGCAAGAATCTTTTTTACCTGTGCTTTTTTCCATTGCAAAAATATTTTGTCCATACGTCTCGTCATAGGTATACCACGATGATTGTCCGAAACGAGAAAGAGTAAACATTCTGGTGAAGCACTCTGCTACACGTATCTCAACTAAACTCAATGTAGCTATATATATATATATATATATATATATATATATATATATATATATATATATATATATATGTATATATATATATACCAATGACATAGCAAAAATGATGGAATCATCCGTCTTGCAGAGTGTTTACTCAGCTTTTTTTACTTTGCAAAAAATGAATAAATCAGAGATATGACACATAACACTTTCTGTTCAATAGCTGGACATTATGGCTTCACGAAAGCTCAAAGAAAGTAAATAAAATTATTTGAATTATTGGTGTGTTTTTAATTTCTAGATAAAATTTGCTGGGGGTACTATTGTTGAAAGTACTAGATCATCATCAGTCGTTGTAAGTCTGCTGCTGGACTGAGGCCTTTCCCATCTTCCATTACGAGCATGATTGCAATGTCTCACCAATAAGTTTGAAAAAAAAAATCTCATCTCTCCATCTTTTGTCTGGTCTTTTCTAACTATGTTTACTGTCCCATGGACAACAATCACTTAGCTTTTTGATCCACACGTTGTCCCTTCTTCTCGCTTTGTGTCTTGTCCATCTCTCTTTTGGTTGCTTAATCACTTGTACTACACCCTTCATCTTGATCCTGATTCGGAACCATACTGATCTTTTTCTATTGCTCAAAGCTTTTCCCCTATTCTGATAGCCTTTATTGTCCTCAACCTGCTTTTCATCCTTGCCCCATTGTTTTGTTTATCAAGTTCCGCTTTTTTGGTCTCATCTTATTTGCTTTAAAGTTTGTTGTTGTTTTCATTCACTTTGCCCGCCATCTCTGCGGATTCTTCGATCAGGATCACTAGTTTTTAAAAAACTTTTTTCTCCCTGCTACATTCGTTTTCCCACAATGCACTTTTCTCTATCGCTACCCGGATATTGGTAACTCTCTCTATTTTACAGGAACATGCTTTTCCTTTAAGATTCATTTTGTTCCTTGCTGTTTTAATTTCAAATTTGATTCTGCTTGCTACCATTTTATGGTCACTTCCTTTATTTTATGGATGACGCTAATGTCTCTGATATTAATTTTATCGATTAATATGAAGTCAATACATCATTTTTTTCCATTTGGTCTTTTTCAAGTTCATTTTTGACCTTCTCGTTTTCGGAAAAAGTATTTCTTGCCTTCATTCTATATCCCTCTGTGAAATTTATTAGCATCTCTTCCCTCTTGTTTCTCAGACCAACCCCGAATTTTCACACTCTTGATTTTCCATCTCTCTCTTTCTCGACCTTAGCAGTAAAACCTCCCATAAATTTTGTGCAATTTGTCTCCTCTCGCTTTTAGTGATATCGTCATAAAAACCTTCAAACTCCTGGTCTGTGCTTTTCGAAGTTGTCGTGTAAACCTTGATAACTTTTAGTGTGTATCTTTTGCTTAATCTTACTATTATACAAGCTATTCTGTCTGATATGCTGTCAAAACTTATAACGTTGCCTGCAATGATATAATTGACCTTCACCACTGAATTCGTTATCTTCTCCCCCTTTATCATAAAAATAGATGATTGTTACATTAGGCTGTGAAAAGTTTTTCCTTTCGGAGGGTTTTCACCAATACTTACGATATGCCAGGTGATATTGTCCAATTCCATTATCAGTTGGTCTCCAGCTGTGCCTCGAACATTATAAGTGTAGAAGTTCATGTTGTTTTATTTGTTTGATATCCAAACCTTTGTCTTGCTTGAAAAGTATCCGCTCGGTCTCCATGGTACATAGCCCGCAGTCAATTGAAGCAATGTGATTTGACCTTTAATAGAAGGTGCTCCAACAGGAATACATTTATACGATTTTGCTGTCGCATGGAATTATTGAAGGTAATGGCAAATTTGGCACAACTTTCCATATTGTTATATATACCCTATTTCAATGCTTATGTATGTGTATTGGATTCAATACACACACATATATGTACGTGTATGTACGTGCATGTGAGTGTGTTGAATGAAGGTACCAATAAAATGTGCCACGAAAAGTCCTGGTGATTTGCAACTGAAAAAATTCTGTATGAGGTCCTCATTTTCATAGTATAATGACTGATTTGTCGAGGGACATAAATATAAAATGTTAACTATAGTGTTGTCCCTACGTTTATTCATTTGCAAATGTGTAAAAAAAATATGGGTTTCAAATCTTTGTGGTATACGAAGTCTGTCTGGGAAATTTCCAGCCATTTTGAATATCTTAGGAACCGATTGCGAAGCGTAAATGTAACTGGGTGAACAGTAAATAAAAACACTACTGCACACACGTAAACAGACACTCTCCTGTGGGGTTGCCTGGTCGGCACTGAGACGCTATTGAGTAAGCATAGTTTTTGTTTCTTTTCGCAAAACCTCGCATCACCTAAGTCAGTAAGCGGCACTCACATAGTCTAAAGTTGGCTCCCTGCGGCTTCTGGCTTTCCCCAAAGAGATCTTTGACTGTGGACGAGATGAAAGAAAAGGTGACGAGGCAGATATTATTGATACAGAAAGAGAACTTTGCAGACTGTTGTGAAAGGTACAAAGGACACTGGCATAGATATCCCAAAAGGAATACCTCGAATGGTTTGAATCTCTTTGGAAGGATTGCATAGAAAATAAACATTCGAAATTCTTACCTGAGATTGAACACCGACTACCGCTATACTGGGGAATGTAGAACTATCTCAGTCATTTGGCGGGAGCAGATGTGTAATCTAAGAGTTTTAAGATTGACCACCTGTTTTACGATCAATTGTCTTTCTTGGGACGATACTTTAGAAGATTAATCATGTCTAGAGGTCCAGAACATTCACTCTTATTCAGTTAAACAAAGGACACTCGTATTTCAGAAAATCTGTCCGTGGGGAAGGGTCACTGCGGACGAGAGATCTATGACTTTAGAAAGCAGGAGAAATATATCAATGTAAAGATGAAGCGGATCAATAAGGACATAAGATCAATAAGAAAGACAAAATGACTAATGGTTTATTAAACCGCTTGACGCAGGACCACAGACTACGAATTCTTATGTAGGCTACCTTATCAATTACTCCTCACCAGACAGTTATCCGACCAACACGCACACACACACACACACACACACACACACACATATATATATATATATATCGCGTTATATTAAAATGAAACGCTCATTTGAAATGATCTCCTGTCATTACAATCTTAATGTATCACTTGGCCTAGACAATGTGAATAGAACAAACAATTTAAGGAAATGGAGCTTGAGCAGGAATCAAACCAGTGACCGATCAGGTAACTGCTTCAACGTAGCGTCTCTCTTATCAATGAGTTAAATATCTGTCACGTTGAAAGGAACGAATAGAGCATTTATAGACCAAGAATAAACAAGATGTAAATTTGTAGTGAAAACAGTTTTTTGGGGTCTTTGCATTCACCAGATATATCATTCAACGTACAAAGCAGTACGACTGATAGAAAAACAAGACAGTAATATTAACATGGCACCCCAGGAACACCATCTCCCTTTCTTATTATATAGTTTATGCCATACACGTAGTTTGTCATTCATATAAGATTTTCTGTGTATTATATATTGATACTATCTTATACTAAATATCATTTATTTTTTTAAACATGGGTTACTTAAGTAGGTTACTCAAAAAACGTTTCCAAGCATGAGGGATTAGTAAGTATAGCAACAGACATGATTCGTTCTTTGTGTCATTTCTATTGAGTGTTCACCAATGTGAATACTAACTTTGTCGTGTCAGTTTTGATATTCAACTGCATTCAATCCAATTAATGATATCATCTTTAGGAATGCAAATTACCCAGAATCAAATTTTTCGAGTCGATTCTCTACCAACATAATCAACCGAACAATTCGACAATTATTTTCCACCAATCTTAAAGTTAATTTTTCCACGTCGTATAATAACAAGCCTCGATCAAGTGTTTTTTTCAACACTTGGTTAATTATCTGACTTTATTCTCATACACAGAGTTGAAACGAAACTACTTTCTAGCGAGTAGTAACACCTTAATGGACGATATCAGACAAATGGACCAGAGCCCAATGTTTTCCCCTTACCCTGGTTCCAGTCAATACAATGATCTTTCACACTGACAAGACTGGATCCATCTCCTTTGGTAACCTGATTTCCCTAACATCGATACAAATTCATTTATTTTAATATACACTATTCATTTATCCTATTTTTATTCTTTCGTTAACATATTCTTAAAATTTTGTTATCATTTAACAATGGTCAAGTTGATAAATTTTAATGGGATCAGGGTGTCTAGTCATGGCTTTATCAAATTGTCTAAAAATCTTACTAATTTCACCGCCTTGATTGACCATTCTTACAACTAAAGCAACAGTTTCTGGTATAGAATTAGTAAATGTTTGAGTTGCTCCAACGATTCTCAAATATTCCAGTGGTATCATTCCGTAAAATTTATACACTGAAATACAACTTTTTCTCAGAGGCGTTCTCACTATACAAAACAGGAAACTATCTCGTTTATCAAACAATTTATAGATAAAAATTCCATCCTCGAATTTAATATCCAAATCTAGAAACGTTGCCTGCATTCCTTCATGTTCACATTATAATTCAAAATCCTTAAAATATATGCTACTATACGACTTACCAAATTCTCCTACATCATTAAAAGAACATAAGTAAGAATCAATAAAACGGGTACAACCTAAAAATGAACAAGCTCCTTTTATATTAGTTCTTATAAAAGATGACATATATTCGTGTTTATGTAAATACGAATTTTCCTAGTAAGGGGCAGGATCAATTCCCATGGGGACACCTATGATCTGATGGAACATTTTATGTCTTATTCCAAAGAAGTATTCCCCAATAAGATGACTACCAACCACTTTAAAGCGGGAGCACGTGAAGTAAGTCTTGCATTTTTTAGTTTCCACCAGAAAACTCTTGAGTTTGTAAACACAATCTATTTACTGTTTCCTCCTACGAATGCCAAGTCTATTACTTTACTTGATTCTTCAATAAGATTCTTATGAGGAATTTTCGTGTAAAGAGTACTAAAAAGTTGAAATAGATTTAGCCCCTCTACGGGTATTTATAATATCCAGTTTTTCTTTGACGGACACTGAATCAATTACTACCCGAAAGAGATTTAAATCACCATAGAATTTACTTTTATTATGAAATTTACGAGTTTGAAAGTACATTAAATAAAAAAAGTTTAGAAACAGCATTGCTAAGAGGTTTATTACTACAAATCCCAGAGCCTAAAATGAAGCGAGTACCTTTTGTATTTTCATGCATTTGTAGATTCCCACCTTCATATATATATATATATATATATATATATATATATATATATATATATATATATATATATATATATATATAAGCAGATGTATCAATAGACTATGAACATGACTGCTTTTCTTTGCATATATATATATATATATATATATATATACATATATGTGTGTGTGTTTGTGTGTTTGTGTGTGTGTGTGTAGGTGTGTGTGTGTGTGTGTGTGTGTGTATGTGCATGTGTGTGTGTGTGTAAGCAGAGAAATATTAGTAGACTATGACAGAGTCAATGTTTTACAAAGCGTAGCTCAGGGAAAATTCAAGAGAAAAAGAACTTATCGATATTTACCAAGATCAGCATAGTATGCCACAAGGCAAACAAGCGCTGGGCACATTTTGAGGACTTTACGTACCTTAGTCGTAATGCTTGAGAGATTAACGTTGCAAACACTACTTTACAGCGAGACCCCTACAACCTGTCGGCAATAGTAATTTGTTCTTGGCTAGCCTGCTAACCATCAGGGGCGTAGCTAGAGATTGCAGGCAGGGGTGTTGCCTCTTGCAAGACCCCCTCCAACATTAGAATTTGTAATTTCATCACGTTAGTAGAAATGCAGAAGGCGAAGTACTATTCATTCTGGGGGGCCTTCCATGGCGTGGTAGGTAAAATAGACCCTATCCCTTAACTCATTAACGCCCCTTTAACCATTGTGTCACGGCTAGGCGCTTACCGCCCGTTCTTATCCATATACATTATGCATCTCTTAGTCTGGCACAAGGCAACTGCTGCAGGGTACCCAACGAGGATTCTAATACAAATGGTTCTGAAAGTGGTCTTTAAACCATAACAACTGAACGGCCGCTCTTGATAGATTCATAGGTATTTTAGTCGAAAAAGTATATTCACGGGAATGCCCTGGTTTTTTTCGACACCTGATTCTTCTCAACCCTTGAAGAGTCTACTTTGTGATTCTGTCAGTTCCAAAGCTGAAATAATATCTCTTTGGGTTCATTTTTAACCATATATGACACCTAGTACATTTCTGACTCACAAAAGATACCAAGTGTAATATAGGGTTAAAATGAAGCCGGTGGGCATTATTACAACCTGTTAAAAGGCAAAACTATAAAAAGATACTTCACGGATAAAGAAACATACATTATTGTATTATTGGACGAACATGATTGTTGGTTCATACATAAGAACTTTTATTTGGATTTCTCAAAATTCTTTTGCTTTTTTGTTATTTCATTCCTGAAATAGAGACAAAGTGTGTTTGGAACTCAATAATAACCAGTTTCTGAATTTCCTGTGTCAGAATCGTAAGGGAAAATGTGTTTAGCTGTCTCTGTGCGTTGTTCACTTTGCAAATTATGTGATTTTCTATCTTCCAAGTCTTCAGAACCGCATTAGGTGTCATATATGGTTGAAAATGACCCCATGGACATTATTTCAGTTTAGGAACTGGCAGAATCATAAAAATGACCCTAAGGATTGAGATTAAATCCCTGGGAATTCCATGAACCCATTCTTTTGACACTAAATTTTTGAAGATCGAAAATCGTAAAAAAACAAACAAACACGAGGCTATTATAGGTTTCTCTTGCTGTGGTAAAATGAAGCGTTCCAACAAAGATATTTTTTCTAGAGCCCCCTCTCTCTGCTTCCCCATTCTCTTTCTCTCAGCAATATATATATATATATATATATATATATATATATATATATATATATATATATATATATATGGGGGTGTATGGGGAGAAGGAGAGAAATAAAGTGTGAGAGAGAGAGAGACAGCGATATGAGTAAATAACTGTGAACACATTTACTTTATTCACCTGAGGATGACGCGATCTATGTACTTATTTCTCATCCTAGACTTTACCCCCACCCTCTTCTCCCAACTGCCACTACACAAAATGCTCAGACAGTTTCTATAGGAGTTTTGAAAAGCAAAAACAAAAAAACTTAAAAAGCGCAAATCCATTACTCTCGCGACAACTTGACCTTAATTCACCGATTCCTCTCGAATTATACACGAGTAAATACGGTAACACCTGCAAAAATAAGCAAATGTATTGATCTACAAGCGTACACACACACGCATGCTACTGAGATATTTAGATATATAGACCGGCAGAACAATTCAAGTACGTAATCAGATCTCCCAATACTGACACATGGTTGTATGCATGCATATACACACACATATATATATATATATATATATATATATATATATATATATATATATATATATATATATATATATATATATATATATATATATATATATATATATATATGCATCTGTCTCTATAGTTGTTGCTGTCGTAAGTGACACGGCTGGAGTTCGCATAGCTCTTTCTTCCTTTTATGTACAAAACAGGGTTATTGATTTGTCAAATGAAATGGATTGTGAGAAACACAGACCAAATGTGCAGTCAGGTGCTTAGAAACTCTCTTGGCCAAGCGAAATAGGACTCCTACTACGGGGGGGGGGCAAGAGTTGTATGAAAGTAACCCGGTGCCGGATTAATTATGGGCCGGAATAGCTTTTTCCCAGCGATTTCAAGGGCTGAATGTTTTCAAGCTTCAGATTTCGATTAAGTGATACTACACTTGTTCTATTACTATGTTATTATACTGTCTATCACATTTACGAACAGATAATCCTTTAAGAGAGTCGGTCATCGGATGAACTTCAGTATAACAAAAGTCATGTACCACAAACGTGTTGGAAATAGACGCACACTGATAAAAATCAAAAATGCAAAGCTGGATAAAGAAGACCACTACATCTATAGCAACAGTGTATTAGAGGGGAAAAATTGAGACATCATAGAAACCATAAAGAAACTAAAATGGCAATGGGCCAGCCATGTTGCAAGAATAGCAGACAACCGATAGACATATCATCACAACGTGGATTCCCAGAGATTCAATGCAGAACCAAAGCCGACAGAATATGAAATGGCGCGATGCCCATGATAGAGAGGTGTGGCAAATCTTTGGGAATGTCTATGTCCGACGACGGACGATAAAAGAATGATGATGATGATGATGATGATGATGATGATGATTTTAAGGCAATTGGAGAGTGGTATTTATGTGATGGGTATACGTCACATAAATACAACGGTGTCTGAAACTGAAGTCATGGCCGTTTCATAAAAATCAAGACAGAAACGAAGGGATTACTATTACTGAAATGTTATCCATCTTTGTTGTATCATTTGGCTGTGTAAAAAATTTTTTAAAATCAATTACTTTACTATCCTAAGTAAAGAAAATGTTTTATTATTTGTGTATTTAAAAAGAAATCACGGTCCCTCTATAACATATGCTACAGACTCTGCACTTGCTCAATCTGGACCGGCATTGACCCATTAACAACAGATGACGGGAATTTCAGTCAATGCATTTCTATCGCTAACCCAATAAAATTTTTATTGTTTATCTTTCATCGTTTTATCGTGATCGATGGCGGTAGGTTCTGTGAGTCAGAAATCTCTTTTGGAAAGGATAATTTGCTCTGGATTATATTGCAATGGACTGGGGCTTTTATTTTGTGCCACCTGACGCACTTAATAGGTTAGGAGCAAGGCCTTGTTGCTTGGTCTCTGAAAAGATCTTCTTTTAAATGAATGTAAACACTTTGAATTGTATGCGCAGGCTGTTCCCAAATATGCAATTTATTTTTTTCTCAAACATTTATAGGTTTTATTCTATACTATTCCTTAGATTTTAATTTTTGTTGTCTTTTTATCGCAACTCCCAAATCATCATTATACGATCGTTAGTAAGCAGCGTGGATTAGAAATCAAGAATTAGTCTCCAGGTAGACTTGAACACACATCCCTTACCCTCGGAACCCACGACTGTCACTTAACCGATTGGGCTGTGGAATCAATCAGCAGGAGTCAGCAAAATATCGCAACAGCTATATTCTTTACTTCTTCAAACGACAATACGTCGCCATTTTCAATCATATTACGCTAGCAGTATTAGATGTAATATTATTCGAATTCTCTTTCACGAAGCATTGCCATCATTAATTCTTGACTGGTATTTCTTTCATCTTTTCTTTTGCTTTCATCACGACTCCTAGATCATCATTCTACGATCGGTAGCAAGTTTAATAGGCATGTGAAATATCTTCCTCGAAATAAAGCTCTTCTTCTCCATCAAATAACTGGATAATCCCAGTGATAATTTACATTTGAAGCCAAAAACATATGAGCATGAGTTATGATGACACCCTGTGTTCATTACAGGGCAATGGTTAACAAACTGCTCCAGTAGACCAATCTTTACAAAGTGCCCCACACTTGTAGTCTTGTGTCAGATTAGGCTAAGCTGAGCTTAATAAATACATGTTACGTTTGGGCCAGTTTATTTTTCACTGTTTCTGACTAACCTTAGTTTTGTCTGTCTCAAATCTGGACTTGTCAAAAAAGGAGGATTATCTAGCACCAGCTCTTTAGACCTGTGGTCCCCAACCATCGTCCTATGCACCGGTACTGGACAGCAAAGCGATTGAGCCGTAAGGAAACGATATGATATTTATCAATAGACCATTTTATTTTCTTTGCAAAATTAAAAAAATCATTGAATCTTGATATTAAATTTGATAGATAAACCCTTTTAGAAACGAGATGAAATATATTAGCAACTTTTGACTGATTTATAGTCGACTTATCACCTATATTCTGGTCGTGAATAACGCCCATCTCCATCGGTCGGTCCGTAAGAATATTGTCAATATTTAAACCTGTGAAAAAAAGGTTGAGTACTTCTACTTTACACTATCACAGTAGTCTTTGCCCCGGTGGCTACTTCGGGTTCTTCTCCGAAAAGCCAACAGATAAATAATGAGCTTATATTCACTATCTTTCCTTACATCAGGGCCTCTCCCGGCTTCAGGGACGCATCTTGATTTTGACTTGCAAAATTCTGAGGAAAGAAGAATAAACATTATAAAGGTCTCAGCACTTTCATCTATCTTAGCGAGTTGTTTTATGGGTGATTTAATAACATATAGATCTGCCTAACCGATTAGTCAGCATTTTTTTCCCTCTTTCCCTGATAATGAGGAAACATGCTGAGTTTAAACTTTGCCCACTAGCGAGGACCCACGGTAGAGCCACGCTAACACTGCGATAATCCAGTTCCACCATTCAGTATCCAGTCAAGCAGTGGTTTTTACCTTCACTGGAATAGCTGTACCGCGATCAATAACAATGCTATGTGTGTTTGGAATAAAAAGCACGCTATTTATGCAGATCGTTCGCGGAGACATCGTTACCACGAGTTGATAGCGTTCTTTTCGCACCAATCTTCACACTATCTAAATGTATTGAAGTGACGTGTCTTCGGTTGGAACAGCTTATAGATTATTGCAGTTTTTTCACTTCGTTGATTTTAAGAATGTTTCGTTTCATGTTTTTCCCAAGTCCATCTTAGTACAATTGAATAAATCTCAGTATTTATGCATCTTGACTATCAACCAACTGAGTATTGTAGGAATTTGACATTCACCAGATATATTAGGCTACTCACAAGGAAATGCAGTATCGAAGAATTTTGGATTAGAGATTCTCAGGATATCTGATAAAAGGAAATTAAAAAGATTATTGATATTTCATTATAGTTTGCTTAAAATATCTCCCTGGGGTTCTGGTCATTAGAATTATCTAAATTTAGACATGAAATATCCAAATTGGCAACAATAATTGAAATACTTCGAAGCCATAGTTTCGATGGATGGAAAAGTGTTTTTCTTGACATTTATGGCAGGCTGCACTGCACACTATAAAGTAAGTTCCCTTCTAAACATGAACCTGTTGAACTGGCACTGCCTTAGTTGGTTTTAATACCTAATAAGGTTTTTTAAATTATCATTTATGTTACTTTTGCTTACTTACCATTTAATATTAAGTGTAATTTGCTCTAGCCTTTATCACTAAAGTGAATGGACCTTTCCTCGTGTGGACAGTGTCGAAGAGAGGTTTTGTGTGGAGCTGGGTGGAAGAATGGTCGTAGTCGTGGTTTAGCTTCTTTAATGAGGGACCTTAGATTTTATAAGGTCACAATAACATTTGAAGTAGAAATACAGCTGATATGCTGTGTGAATCTCAATTAGTATAGAAAGCATGATCAAAGGAGATTTCAAATAAAATTGACCAAACAATCCAACAACAATCAAATAAGAATATGAGACCAAGCAAATAATAGACGAAATAAAATAGATATGAGAAAAAACAAGAGAGATTCGCAAGTTTGTTTTTTCTTTTGTTTCACTTATCGTAATACTTACCAACTTTTGTAACTAGCGATCTCTTACGACTTATGCAAGGTTCTTCATTAATCTCGGCTGCAGGTTTCACCTTGCAAAAGAGACAAACTTTTATTACGAGTGTGATTAGATTCTAAATGAAACTAGCCCCTTTCTCTTGGGGACAGTGTTTGGGAGAAGTTTCCGTGTAAATTGCCTTCCTCTGGAGTTAGGGTAGGTCTATGAAAAAAAGTAACCTTTGGCCTATCGGGTGCAGGGTGAATTTTCGAGGCTAATTCCAGAAAGAAATAGTACTTTCTCGCCGACAAACATAGCAATAGATACGTGAATAGGTCGTCCTGCAGTTTCCCTAAATTTAGCCCAACTAATTCGACTATACACATATATAGACAGTAATTCTACCGCTAAATACATAATTGTTTTCATCCGTCAACATCTTCAAACTATTGACTTCCTTCCGCTTTTATTTGATATAATTCAAGCGTTACTTTTGATTTATTATTTATTATTTATGTCATAATATGGTACAGGTTTCCTCTTGCTATCTGAAAGTAGTTTTCCTATAGAAAACTTTTCATAAGCTGAAATGGCGTAAAGCGAATAAAGTATTACTACAAGTTCATATTGGAAATCGAGTTTGTTTTTTTTTTCTAGTGGATTTTATGATATCTCTGACTCTTGTTTTTCCACTGATATATTGCTTGTGCTTTGATAAGTGATAAACAATTAAGATGTTACAGGAGGTTTGTATAGTTTTTACATAGTAAAAAAAAACAACGCTCGTGCACGACCTGGAACATAATCTAGTAAAATATGGTTTACACACATGAAAGATGTGCAAACGAGCTGTTGTTCACGAGCTGGTAGCGGTATGTGCAACACACTTTTGCATTGCTCTGATGGCTATCTGCAACTCTGAGGAAGGTCATTAATATGCGTAGCTAGCGTTGCTGAGAATAAACCGGACCGGTTGGTATACTGCACTTTTTTTTATCCTTGACAATGTGTTCAGTAGTCTAGAGAATTCTGGGAGTGATGATCCAGCTTTTCAACTTCTTGCAGTTAGAACGCACGCATATAGACCGCAAAGGTTTTTTTTTTCTTTTTCCCATAGTTATGTACAGGTATTATGATAATGAGAATACGTTATTTATCCATCAGTGAGTTTGTTAAAAAAATTGACATCCATTTTTCTTGTTCTGAACCTTTAGGATCACAGATCTTGATAATGACTGAGGAATGCAGGAGGAAGCCCTCTATCTAATAGTTGCATTTCTCGGCTCACAGAAAAGATTTCTCTGACCGGGGCCAACGAATTATCAAAAGAAAAAAAATATGTTTATCATTAAATATCAAATAATCTACAACGTATAGTTTTCATTACTTTTCAATTGTATATATATATATATATATATATATATATATATATATATATATATATATATATATATATATATATATATATTAAGAAATGGATATATAATCCGAAAGAATATTTATAAATGCGTTGTATTATTTGAAACTCTATTTGAAATGACCTATATATATATATACTTTTTGTTGATACCATAAATTGTTAAAAATACTCTTTTCTAATCAGATATTCAGAATTCAACCCAATTTCCGATTTGGCTAATCATTTCATTTTGTGCTGACTGCGGTGAATTGATTTCAGTATTTCACTAAGCAAATTGCAAAGCTATAAAAAGCCATATAATGCTTTCACGCTATGTTAAAATATCATATAAAAGGCACATTTTGCCCCTTTTATGGAGATGGTCCATTTTGCGGAAGATAATACTCATCCTTTGTATATTGAAGAATGAATGCTATATTTGATCTATATCGGTACCACTCTCCTCTACCCTAATACTTCTCCCTATCTATAAAAAGGAAGCATTGTTGTTAGGCTGCTTTATTGAAACATTATGTGCTATTTTCGACAAAAATATAATACATTCAATCCTATGAGAAGAAAATCTCCCACTGACACGATCGACAACGGAACAAGAATCAAGTGACCTCACTAGGGTGTAAGTCTGGGTGAAGTGTATAGTGATCCCAGGATGTTCAGTCGACAGTACCTACCCACTTCGACCGCACTGATGTAAACTGAGCTCAATACGTTGTTGGGGTGAAGTAAAAATTGGCACCCAACTGCCTAGAGAAGGATCCACTCGCTGGTTTGGAATCTGAATTCTCCATCTCCTACACTGCCATCCAATGGTAGAGAGTCCTGTCTGGCCAGCAATTTGACCATAGGTTGAGTTTAGGGAGAAGAGATAGATCTCGCTAATTTTACCTCGAACAAAGTGTTATAAATTGATTCTTCGGTGTGCTCATCAAATCATATTTGTGACTTACTGAGCTTATCTTCTTGAAACACAGATGCAACATTTGAGCAGTTAATAAGGATCGAACCCGTTACATCAGCAAACTGCCCGGCTAGAAGAGTTGGTGAGCCATTCACAACGGAATGCACTCAAAATTTATTAGGATTATTTTCGTCTGACACGAAGCTATAAGTGACCTAATAAATATTTTAAGAAAGAAAATTTCCGATGGGAGCTTTGCAACTGAGAGATAGTTAGAAAAAGAGTCCTGCACAGTATTACTGCTGTAAGGCAGCTGAATCTTACTGGGTACCCAATACTTGCTGCCTAGTACCAGACTAAGTTTTGTATAGTAAATAGCTATCCTGACGTGGATCAATGGTTATCATTCTAGCTCAGCGGTCTATCATTATTTTGATCTCCACTCAGGGCCTAATGAGCATGGCCTTGAGCTGCATTGAACTGGGCTTAGCGAATATCAATATAGCAGCTCAATATAGCAGGAACAATGGTTAGAAGGCTAGTCTCAGAGATCGTTACAACTGTGAAATGAATTTGATCCGCACTTTGTGCTTCACACTTGTGGCCTTGTATTTTATTATGGTTAGCTTAGTAAATAACGTGTGCTGTATTATGGGGAACATCGTAAATATGAATTAGTTCTACGCCGTTGATTAGTGGTTAGCCTCAGTGGGTGCTCTACGGTTCCAGCCTTATGTCAAAATCCTATATTTGATTTTTGTTTTGAAGCTTGAACACCTGGGAGTCCGTTGGGTTTGCAAACAGGACATTTGCCCATCACCCATTGGATCTGGCCCTCCTGTCGATGGCGAGACGGTTTGAAAGTTGAAACCTTCAAGTATCCTTGGATCATGGTTTACTATGGACAGTGACAACTTTGGACGAGTCAAAGTCTAGTCCTTTAGCTGACAACAAGTATCCCAATATATCTTTTTGCACTCAACATAGATCTATTTGTCCCTACCTGGGAAATTGGCAGCAAATTCCCATGCTTGAAAACTTGGCATTATGATTCTGATACAATGAATTTTACACGAATAAGTCATGTTATTTGAAAATAATAATTGATTTTGGTTTTTGCAAGACCTTGGGTGAAAGTTGCATTTCATTTGTTGACCAAGTTTCGCCAACATGATTTCTCTTTATTCTTACGGCTAGGATATTCATAATCATCTTGTTTTATAGCTTTGATATTTAACTTTTCACTTTGATAGTCATGACAATACTTATGGCGTGAATCAGTAAAACATGGGAGCTTTCAGTTTTTGTCCGTAGAAAAAAACAGCAGAAAATCTCACGTCATACATTGCAACTTTGTAACTATTTTAATTCATTGTATCAGGATGTTCAAGCTTCAAAATGGTATAAAATCGTAAAAAAATTTTTGAGCATTGTAGCTCAAAAAATAACGGAAATATCTCAAGTGCAACTTCCACTAACTTTCTTAACTTCTTAAAAATGGCTTGTTTGTCACTTATCCTTCGTTGCCAATCATATACCTTTTCTACCTGAGTCAGCAAAGGTAAAAATCAGTGGACAAGGTGGATACAATTTCTCTATCTGACGTAGAAAGCCTTTTCTCTTAGACGTGACACTCTTTTGGGAGAATGCAACGAACCAAGAAACGAGTCTTTGGGGGAAACCCAGAGACCTAATCAAAAATCTTATCGTGCACTTCAGTGTGGTAATGATTAACTCTTTGACTTCTATTGATGAATACGTTTTTGTAACAGAATTTCCCGTTTGAAAGTGTTAATCGCATTGCAGAGGAAGCAACGTGATTCTGTTTCCCAAAAATTTGGTGTCAGAACAGTACCGATCGATATCGATGGTGACCTCGTCTTCCATAAGAACTGCCTGCGTGGAATCCAACACACGAGAACAGAACGATCAGTGTAAAAGTGTTTTATATTAGTGTGCAACTCTAGGCCGATGTATTGCTCGGGTTTTTGTGTCTAGTGTACTGCTCTGAAATATCATACGTACATTTGGAGCTGATATAGACCGTGAATGAGCAAAAATGGGAATTTGGAGTCGAAACAGTCATTTTGGCCTGTGCGTCACCCGAGGCTCTTTAGCTCAATGGTAAGCGCAACGCTTCGTCAAGAAAGTTACTCTATCGGTCGCAGATTTGATTTCTGCTGCAGTCCTATTTTTTCAATTGTTATTCTATTTACATTGTCTCGGCCAAGTGATATATTAACCGTGTCATGACGGGAGATCATTTTACATGAGAGATTCGATATAATATAATGGAATTTATTAATCGGATCATATATCCATTTTTAAAAAAATATGAATATATATGTTTGTGTGTGTTCATACGTTGGATATATCATTCCTATCATTTGAAATGCATAGGGCTCCACATTTTCATAAAAAGGCCATTGAAGATGAATTAATAATAATATTTTAATAAAATGAAGCATACAATATTTCATTTTATTTAGATTCTTATGTTCAAGCCGTCTAGCCGATATGAAAACGAAAAACAACGAATGAATAAATCTAATAAAAGAAACGGAGGATAGAATAGATAAATAAAAATGTCAAGATCAATGTGTGTAAATTATACGACCGAAATATATCTTTAATATCCGATTACTCAAACATCACCGCATAGAAGCATATAGATCGACTGTAGTAATCCATATAATAAAATAATATATATACAGATATATGTATTAAGAAATGTATGTATATGATGCGACAAAATGATTATAAATCGCGTTATTTTATTCAGAAACTATTATTCAAATGATATCTCGCCGTCACACGGTTAATGTATCACTTGGCCTTGACAACGTACATTAAACGTGCAACGGCGGGAGATTGTTTAAACGAGAGTTTCTGGATAATATGACGAAAATTCATAATCATTCTGTCGGATCATTTATATCCATTTCTCCATGGATAATTGTCACGTCGAAAGAAACGAATAGACTGAGAATAAACGAGATGAAAATTTGAGGTGAAAGCAGTTGTTTGGGCCTTTTCATTACCTGCATCTGTTTAGTTCAACGGTAAAATCAACGGTACGTTAGTGTGGCTACCCTATCGGTCGCAGGTTCGATTCCCGCGGTAGCCCCATTTTCTTTAATTGGTCAATCTATTTACGTCGTCTAGGCCAACTAATACATCACCTGTGTAACAATGGGAGATCATTTTTTAAAAGAGTTTCAATATATTTCTTTCTCTCGCCTCTTATTTCTGACTTCTTTTTAATTCGTTTCTGTGCTTCCGTAGATCAGAGCACAACAATGATACAAAGCATCACTGGAGTTGAGTTCTGCCCTGAACAAAGAACGAAGATATAATGAACAACGAACACAAAAGAAAGAAAGAAAGAAGGAAGGAAGAAAGAAAGAATGAGACTGAAAAAAAAAGAGGGAAAAGAAAAACCAAAAAGAAAGCTGTGTAAAAAACGGCAAGGAAAGAGAATGCGCAATGGAAAAAGAAATAAGAAAGGAAAAATCTGAAGAAACAGAACTCAAAACTCTGTAAATAATGGTTCTAACCAACGGCATTGTCTTAGAGATCTCCGCTTACGTATTTTTCATGATGCAAACGAATATCACATCCGAACGGCAAGATGGACCACCTGTCTTCTTTTATACTGTTATTACCTCCAAAATAGACTGACGGTTCTTTCATGCAGTCAAGGCTCAACATACTTCTCCTAGCATTTGTGTGCATGAGGAATTACTCTCTGACTTCTTCTACCCGTCCTTTTCTCTTCTCAGTATTTTTACCCATGATAAACTCTTATCTCAACTTTTGCATCGTCTTTCTTCTACTCGGGGGTTTTAATTCTAGGATCCACCGCCAACTACGTATCTCTCTTCCTGTTTGTCTTGCCTTACGGTCAAATCAATCTGAAAGCATCGGTTCGCGTTCGATCATCGAATTTGAACAGCATGGAACCTAATCAGTACTTAGATCAGTGTTTCCCAAACTTTTCAGATTACTACCCCTGCAATTTAGAGCATATGATTCATAAGCGCCCTCACATAATATTTGTCAAAAATGATACATTAAAAATTGAATTTTTATGGTCTCAAAAGAATTGAGCATTTGTTTTATAACCTAAATTGTAACTGTACAAAAATATCTTTAATCACTTGTTCGGTTAATACACAGGGTGTTCCATAATGGTTTACCCCTCAGATGTTTTATTACCCTTCGTTATTGCCTTTAGGAGAGTTGACTGACTCGTCACGCTGTTTCATACAAATTTTACCAGGATTTAACAAGAACTTGCAACAGAGCAGCAACAATGTTGTCGGAAATATTTGAAACATTACACATGAAAATCAACCAGATCACAAATTTCATGGTATTGATATCTAGGATTGAAAAGGGCCACGCGTTCTTGTTCCAGAATCCAATGGAAAGCTCTCTGCAAAATGCTTGGTTGATATTTGATTTGTGATCTTGGAGGGAAACGTAATGTGCTCCAAAGGCTTCAGTGACAGAAAGTGATACCTTTTCTCCCGGCATTTTCAAGATTAACTTGGCTTTTAACTTTTACATCCTCACCAATGAAGAATAGAGGCAACTCTGTCCGATCCGATGTAACTGCAGTCCACTCCATCAACCTAGCAGGCTCCCTTGGCGACGAAAATAGCTCTGCAGCTTTTAGGAATGTCTGCGGCTTCGGAGATATAAAAACCTATCACGTTGGGATTCATTACAGCATACACAGTGAAAATCTTCTCATAAGACTAGATGGTGACATGTATCAAGGTTGAATTTTATATACTTCCAGTCCTTAATCCCCCTTTACAGTAATTCTCAATGACTTTTCTGACATTCTCGGCTCTTAGGTAGTTTCCCTAATGCTCCTGTGGGGATTTTATCTCACTCTCCTCTTGACAGCTTTGACGATCCTTCTGATGCGGATCGAGCGATTTCTTCTGGGGATTGGCTTCTGTACAGTTTTGTCAGTCTAAGTAAAAACGTTTCATGACGTTATGATAAGTTTTTCATCAAAAATTCAGCTCTTCCATTATCGGGTTGTTGTTCAGCTGAACCTTTCTAGGGCAACAATTTAGTCGCATACACACTTTGTCCCATTGTTTGATACCTGTTTGGAATAGGCAAATGAAACTGTAAACATAGAAAGAACAGACATTTGAATGCTCTGTGCAAAATTCTAAAACCCTAGGTCGAAATCTAAGTTTATGAGATACAGTTACATGGTGAGTAAATCTTTATGGTACGCCCTTAAACAGTAAAATCAGCTTTTCAGACATGACTGTATGCATTGGACTTATCGATTCATATCCTTTGTCCTTTGCCCATCTTGGCACCCTGTTTTCCAACGCCCCAACTACTACCCCGCCTTCTTTTCAGTGGCTCTGAATCTTTCAACCCCTCCAGGACGGCGGTAGAACCCACTTTGGAAATCACTGACTTAGAATGATAAGCGCTTGGGAACACTAGGTATTGTTAGCATGTGTTCCCCTTAATGAAACGTGTGGACCTTTACATTGGAATGACACCGTGTCGCTTCCTGCATTCGTGCGGACGTAACTGAATAACTACCCTCTCCTTTGGATATTCAACATCCCATTATCTATTAATCTGTATACATCTTTTTGCCAACCCGCTTACGGAACCGTAGGATTCCATGAGTGGTTGTTAGGCGTTATGTGCGAATTTTATACATGCGTAAAAGAAACACTTGACTGTTTCATTTCAGTTGTAGATGAAATTTGTGTGTTTATATTTCGACCCTGAATTTAGTATTTGTGCAGCCAAAAAAATGCCTCGCTAGAAATAATTATAATCCACAATTTATGTGCAAATTAGTGTTCAAAATTGCACGGTTCCGATTCGTGTTTTTTTTTTTTCACATTGCTAAAAAATTTGCAATATTTTTTAAATCAGGACTCTTTAAAAATACGTTTTTCTTTCAATTCTTGTCTGAATTCTATTAGACGAGATGTATTAATCATTATACGTGATATGGTTGGACTATTTCCACCGTTAATGAGTTCATTTTTCTTAAAAACGTCCACCTTTCGGTTCTCGTCAGGTGCCGTTGGTTCTAGAGTGTGCAATCACTACTCAGAGCGCATGCCCAGACTTGTCTCGTCCGTTTTTCCTCTGTATATCCGTGTTGTATAGTCGAGATACTTCCGATTTTCCCTTCTATTTGGTAATCTGTTTTTGCTTTTTGTTAGGAGTCTTTTATGATGAATGGTTCTCGCATGCCATTGATACCAATACTCAGTCGTCTAATTGGTTCGACTGAAGAAAGTACGGTGCATGGTCGAAACGTTGTGAAAAAAATGGACTCGTAGATTAGAAAAATAGTCTAGCCAGATATAATGATATTTTCCCTTGTATGAATCCAGTCGTTTGATAATTTCGTTACGTATTTGCTGTCTGAATCCTTACATATTTTTTTTTAATATCTACACTAGTATTGAGCAGTTTGATTATTTTAGTGTGCTGGTAGTAACAGTAGACTTTTCCAACGAGAGGTAAAAATTTAGCTGAAAAATACACCCTGCTCACAGTATCTTTTTTCAATCCAAATACATCTATGATTTTTTTCCATGAGAATCATCGAGAAGATGATATGAAAACTCCCCAGTTCAGGACAGATATCGTGTAGTTATGATCAGCAAGCTAGTCTTTCTGGCCGTTGTTTGTAGGTTCAATTCCAATCAGATCTCCCAGTATAAACGGTCTGATACCAATACATGCTACGTTAGTACACTTATATAAAGGACAGTTGATTTTCTTGGTTTGTTGTGTAGAACACTTGAATCTCTCTCTCCCAAGGGTGAGAAAATTGCTGATAAAGGTACCTTCTTCCTAGCATACAGAACTACAGGCTTTTGGACTGAAACAATCTTTTCTTTGGAAATCCTTTCATAGAAATCTAAATATTGTCGTAAATCTTTTCAATGGTATTAAATAGTAAGTATATAAGTTATATGATATAACATTTGTTTCCTGAAAAATAAACTGAGCTTACCGATATTTTTCTAAGAAATTTACTTTCATTCTTTCTATGTTTACTTTTGTCTTAAAATTCTTTTGGTGAGAGAGAACTAAGAAGAAATGTTCACCATGTATGTAGAAAACGACCTTTCTACACACTGTAGGATACTGATGATACTTTTGATTATGATATATATGAATTTTCGACACACTGGTGTGAGCGATATTAGCTGTACATATTATATTTCTATGTCGAGGTTCCTTAAGTTCAAAGAATCGTTTCAAGAGTTTCCCTACTCCAGTGGTTTCCAAAGTCACTTGGTTGCAGAAGCCTTACATGATTTTTCCCAAGATTGTGGAACCCATACATATATTCCATGGGCAACAACCAGCACCCCAATTTTGATTAGACGTTAAATGAAATAAGAATTCTTTTGGGGTGATAATTCATTTACACAAAAGAAACTTGATAAATTAAATGTCAAAATAGAAAAAAATCAGTTATGTTTTCAAATGTTATAAATTTGCAATTGTTGTTAAAAATTCATTAAAAGTTATTTAGTTAAATGAATGTGGCATTTCACGTTGCGTAACTTATTGAACATCATTTCTTTTATAAAACATTTTTATTGAATTTTATTAAGAGACACATTATCCAAAAGAACCCTGGATTTTTTCCCACTTTGGGAAACACTGCTCTTAGTTAAAATACTCGAGAGTGTCAGTTGTAGCGACTTCCACGAAACTCTGGCCTGGCTGTTGCTGCATCACTCAAGTAAGACCTACCTTATGCTCATGACAGTTGCATATTTCCACCAGTGCAAGCTACTGACATTGATATTCAAAAACCTGTCCCTCACCAGGACTCCAACTCCAACTACTGATAGTGCTTGACGCATCGACTTGTAATGCTAGCCTCACGCTTACACTTACATTTTCAGCCGTAGAATTCTATCTTGAAGATGATTAACATACTTGTAAATGTCAGTCAAGGTGAACTACGGGGTTAGGAGCTTTTTGTAGCTCCTGATTGAGCTGGTAACATTATTATAGAAGAGCCATTCTTCCAAGGGTTCACGAATCCTTAAACATATTTGTCAACATATCTGGCGATGATATAGAGCACAGAAGGGGGATATATTCATGCCTATCCAAAGGGTATAATTTCTAAACGTATTACATAAACCTTAGCTGAAATTCGAACTACGTTTGGCGATTCCATCTTTCGTGTTGCTAACTCCAATGTCAAGAATGAACCTCTAATACCGCTTGGGAAGTAAATAAACAATATTACCAAGAACATTATTGCTGTGATTATATCTTTAATTGAACTAAAATAAAGAGAATATTAGCCAAAAAAGTTAATGATGGTTGACAATGCTTTATCTAATAGAAAATAAATCCAAATAATGCTACTACTAATACTGCTAAATGAAAAGCAACTGAAATTAAGATGATGGAAATGCTAGTCAAAAATGAATGATGCTAGACAATATTTTATCTACTAAAGAAATGAATCCAGATAATATTACAACTAAAACTACTAATTCTACTAAATAAAAAGCAACCAAAATTAAGACGAAAGAAATACTAGTCAAAAACGAATAATGGTTGACTTTGTTTAATCCAATGATAAAATAAATCGATGATATTACCACTAATAATACAACCATTGTATTCAAGAACAAATATGGATGCCAATCGAAAGGTTAGAAATAAAGAAGAAGTTAATAGGGTTAGAACTGATCTTCTGCCTGACGTACGAGTTCTGGCAAGTCAATCAGTCAAGCAGTTGCCGTAAACAGGCAGGGTTTCCGAGGTGAGGAAAAAAAAGGATGCAAGTTCGAATTTCGCTTTTTCCTTATTTCCGATCAGCACTATTTACCCACTACCATAGACTGACTGACAGAGTAGTTACAATTAAAAAGCAACTAAAATTAAGATGAAATAAAATACTAGTAAAGAAGAGAGGAAGAATGATAGGTCTGATTAGTCACTCAATAGAAACTGTAACGTGGCCAATGTCTTTCATCTGCATGCTTTGTTGATCAATCAGACATTTGGATGGAGGGGTAATCAATCATTATTGATCGATTTTTGTTTGGACAGTGATCACTAAAAAGGTCTCAATTTGGTAAAAAACAAAAAACAAACAAGAGGGCACAAACGAAGGGATGAATTTAGCATAAACTTACACTGCAAATTTAACCTTCCACTCACAAAATAACTTTCAAAAAAAATAATAAACAAAAATGGTCATCAATCCCTACCTTCTCACCTGACACACTTCCTTCCATTAATCTATCCCCACGTGGAATATTCTGAATCGACCGCATTCTTATCTCTTTCGCCTGATGTCACCAACAGCTTTTACAATGTAGACACTGGCGTCGCCATTTTATTTCTTGTCAGTAACTTCTTTCGTCTATCTTTGATAGTTTGCACGCTGCAATAGAAAAATGTTGTTTGTACATAAGAAGCCTTTTTTATGTCATGATAAGATAGGCCATTTCAGCTTAGAAAGATTGGGAAAGTTTTATGGATGAACATGAATCAGGAGCCCAGGAGAGCAGACAGCTCATTTCATATATATATATATATATATATATATATATATATATATATATATATATATATATATATATATATATATATATATATTGGCATTGATGAGCCTACACTGCATTAGGATACACTTCACAAATTCCACGTTGCCTGCATAGCAGTACTACTTTTTCGAAATTCATGCAGCAAGCAATGCTCTTTAAAGTCTCCAACCTCCATGGAGTGAAACTTTACTATAGACTATAAACGCCACACTGTTGGATTGAAGAGACAATGAACTAAATCTGGACGCCATTTTGTTCCATTCAATTCCTAGTCTTGCCTTAGTTGGTTGGCTTATAATTATAAATTGCTGTATATTATATAGAGACTCTTATTTGGAATTATCATTCGTTATTACACGGTGAATGTGCCATTTGGCCTAGACAACGTAAATAGAATAAATAATTAAAGAAAATGCAGCTGCTAAATGTTACATCCACCGTGTAATAACGGGATATCATTTCAAATAAGAGTTTCTGTATAATATATATTGTAATTTATGATTACTCTATCGGATCATATATTCATTTCTTAATAATAATAATAATAATAATAATAATAATAATAATAATAATAATAATAATAATAATAATAATAATAATAATAGCCCAAAGCAGCGCAACGAACAACAAAAAAGTAGCAAATAATGGAGCAGCACAGCAAACAAGGAAAGAAAAATGGGAACAGAAGTAAGTATACGAAAGACAGATACAGGATATAGCAGACAAGAGATCAAGGTCATGGCTACAAAAAGGAAACCCGAAGAGAGGAACAGAATCGTTCATCATGGCAGTCAAAAACAAATGCATCAGAACAAACTATTTCAAAACAAAAATCGACAGAACAGAGACAAACGGCGAGTGCCGCTTATGTAAGGAAAGAGATGAGACCGTAAACCACATAATCAGTGAAAACTATCCCAGAAGGGGTATAAACATAGGCACGATAGAGTAGCAACAGTGATACTGAGTAAATTGGGAACTGAGTAAACGAATGGGAATTAGCCATGCAAAAAAGAGGTGACAGCCCTGGAAAATGAAAACTACAAATTACTTTTGGACTTGAACATCAAAACTGACCACCCCATCCAATTGAGAAGACCAGACCAAGTAATCGTAGAAAAGAAGAGGAGAACCTAGTAAATAATAGGCGTGGTCATGCCTGCACACCACAGAGTAAATAGGAAAGAGAGTGAAAAACTGGAAAGATATCAGGACCTGGCTAGAGAACTGATGAAGGTGTGGAACAGGAAAGCCTGGGTAAAACCATTAATAATAGGTGCATTCGGAACTGTACCAAACACACTGAAGGCGAGATTGGAGGAACTAAGGGTAAATGGACTAATTAAAACTGTGCAGATCACAGCACTACTAGGGACTGCATATGTACTGAGGAAAGAGCCAGAAATATCAAATCTGCGACCCAAGCTCTTGGCAGTGGCTTAATAGAGGAGGAGGAAAAAAGACATAAAACAAAAAACGAACAGAAAACCCCAATAAAACAAATGGTGGTGAAGGAACGAATCACAGCACTGCTGTAATAGGTGAGGGAGAGATGAGATAAGATGAGATGAGAGCTGAAAACCTGAAGAGACTTAGTGTCACTCAGCCTTTAGCGATAACTACTGGACAATTGTTGTGAAACTGAAAATCACAGTAGTGCTGTGGACTATGAGAGAGTGGAGAGGAGAGCTAGAAACTTGAGGAGACATGCTGTCACTCATAATATATATATATATATATATATATATATATATATATATATATATATATATATATATATATATATATTGAGAAACACATACACTCACACACCTATATGTTTATATATAGTCTAGAGATCTTTACAACTTTGAACGCTAAATACATAAAGGAACTTTCTTTCCAAAACATTACATCATTTCAGTCAATTATTTCCCAATATCTGTTAATGCAGTTCAACCATTTCCGAGATTTCAACACAAAATCACACTGTGATATCAACATGACTACCAAGCAATGTTGTTCAAACACCGACCCCTCTCAAGCTATGATTTGAATATATTGCTTTATTTTATTATTTTCAGAGCCGTGTGATAATACATATAGTTTAATTATATACACACATATATATAAGTGTGTGTATGTGTGTGTGTGTCTGTCTGTTTGTCTGTGTGTGTTTAGAATGCGAATATCTGTTTGGTTGTTTAGTAGGAGCGAGAGGGGAGGTATTTATATTTGAGTAAATGAGTGTTAGATTTAGTTCTGAATTAAATTTTTTATGAGAGGCAGGGTCAGGGGTGTATGTTTGCCGTCTATGTGGGCGTTAAGCTTATCTTAAATACCAACCAAACAACTGAAATATTCACATTCTCCTCTTCAGCATCGAACACGTAAACAGCATATTTTTCTCTGCGAACCACTAGTTATGCAGATCATAACTAGCCAGATACCCATTGGGTGTTCCATACTTGTAGCTTTGATCTGTACCAGGTGTAGGTGAAAACGTGCATGAATATTTAAGGGGACTTTGTCGCACAGCAATGGTTACCAAGTTAGTCCCACAGCACATTACTCCTGTACTGAGTTCGATCTTCATCGGGTATCTAACATTCGTGAACTTGAGCCAGCTTAAAATAAGTCGATTAAAAAAACTACATGTAAACGCACAAGCTGCGAAATGCATACAACCTTTATTGTGCGAACAAAAATTCGGTTCGTTTTGTGTCGATCAATGTAGACTGGTGCTACTTGAGTACGTGTTTTTTCTTGGACAGCAAGTATGGAAGAAACTTTGTCATTATCTGTCAGTGCTAATTATTCTATTATTCAAAGCAATCCATATTCCCATTCCTTCCTTTGTAAATCGCCAATGTGGATGTCTTTCCAGGGCAATTTGTTAGATTTATAGACTTTTTAAACTAGAAAAATGCCATCGCAATGTGTTGCAAATTCAAATCACTTCTGCTTCTCGGTGCCAGGTGTTCTGAGCTTGAAGAAATTATAATATGCAGCGAGACTAAAATAATATTAAAAAAACTATAAACCAAAACAGTCAAAGTAAGTTTCTACAATTTTCAAGTCAGTCTGGCCAACTAGTTATGTATGCATTCACTCGTACAGGTTACAATGATGGAACTAGAGGGCTTAAAATTCAAGCATTTATTCCATATGTTTTCGTTTAAACGTTTGTATTTTTGTTCAGTTTGCAATACAAGTTAATGCTAAATCGGACTGTATTTTGTGCCCACTTATTTTTTCTAAAATTCAAAGTTTTTAGTGATCACTGCCCGACAAAAGGCGAGAAAGGTGACTCATTCATTAATCATCCCTTTTCAATTTTTCTAATTTATCATCCAAAACACGGCATGCTGCCAAAAGACGTTGATTGTCTGACAGTTTCTCTTGAGAGACTAACCCGACCTGTTTAGATATTTTTTGGGAAAAAAGATACTGAAGTTATAGACATTCTAATAGTGGTTGTAGAAGATAAGTTATATTGAAACGAGTTTAATTTCACGTACGCCAATACACAATCACTCACGCACGGGCACACGACTATTTATCATATTCTCCGTCGATCAATTTTTTCAGTCTATTCATATCTATCCATCTCTCTCTCTCTCTTTCTCTCTCTCTCTCTCTCTATATATATATATATATATATATATATATATATATATATACATATATATATATATATATATGGTACAGATCATGTTAGTAATATAGCATAATATAAAGCAACGTCTGATATGTGATGGATTGAGTGCTAGATTGAGTGCTAGATACATTCAACTTTATACTTCGAAAGTCAAAATGTTTTAGAATAGTGCTGGAAATAAATAATAATTCGTCCGATAAGGCCCAAGAGAGGGCATAAACATGAACTAGTTTATAGCATATCCACATCTTAATATATATATATATATATATATATATATATATCACTTTCTGTTTGTATCAATCTTCTGCGTATAACTAGGTATCTATTTTAATGAATTCAAATATATTCATATCTGTTCGTATATATCCATAGATTTTTCTCAGCCTTTTTAAATATATGTATATGTATTCTATCTATCTATTTATTGGTCTATTCATCTGTCAATTCATTTGTTTATCTATCCATTTCGGTCAATTCATTTCCAACTATCAATCTTCACATCAATCATCACAGTGCCCATCATTTGTTAATCGATCTCTCTATCTACGAATAGTTTTCTCTCGTCAATTGAGACAAATAATTCAGATAATCTATTAAAGCAATAAATACATGCACATACCAATCAATCAATACGATAAAACATAATTAATCATTTGATATTTTGATGGAAGTCAAAATAAGTATTAATATTTTATGATCTCTGAACCCAATGAGGTAATTGGATTGCAAAATGAGTGAATATTTAATATTCTCAATTAAAACGGCGGGTAAAATTAGAATATGCCGACTTTTAAAGATATAGGAAAATGTTGCATCAGTATTCCATATTGGAAAAGACATTTCTGCTTCGGAAATCAGCATTCGAAATTTGGATTTTTGCTTGGGTGCAGATACAAACTACTTGGGCTAATGGGAGATAACTCTGCCACTAACTTAATCGTGAAAATAAGACTCGTCTGGCATAGAGCCACGGTGTCATCAATGAAGATCAGACTCAATGAGCCTGCCAAAGATTGTGAGAGTTTCAAGTTGGACATTACTCTATGCGAGTCGTCCAAAGTAGATATTTACAGGGTTTAGCTTAGTATGACACAGAGCCACGGTAGCTGAGCTCCCAACGAAGATCAATCGCCCCAGGAAATAGTTGAGAAACTTGATTATTACAGATATAGGTATCCCGACATTTTGAAAGTCCATTTTACGCCACCTTTACCGAAGACCCTTTGTTACTATAACTTTGAACTGTCTGTGCTTTATTTCCCGAGGATTTATTTGACAAGAGTCGTCCCTGGGTACCAGATAATTTGTCCGGTGTTACGTTAAACATAAAAATAAATTCTCAAATAAATAATGGTGATTGCTTCTTCATTTTACGTCATTTTGGCTCATAAGAGGTTTCAAAGGAATGCTCCACGTTCGGATTGCCAGGAAAGACCTGT
Source organism: Thysanoteuthis rhombus (assembly GCA_963457665.1). Taxonomy (NCBI): domain Eukaryota; kingdom Metazoa; phylum Mollusca; class Cephalopoda; order Oegopsida; family Thysanoteuthidae; genus Thysanoteuthis; species Thysanoteuthis major. The sequence goes on along the minus strand of OY735216.1, from coordinate 9,301,803 downwards.
ATATACTCCGGATAATGGTGTTGGCGCACCAGGTTCAATCTTTGGCTGAGACAGAGTTCATGTCACACTAATGCCCTCGGGAAAAGCATGAATCCGTATTCCTTGATCACAGTTATGGGTAAATAGCAGGGCAGACTTTGTTTTTGAACCATGATATGCAACCAGTTTAAAAGATGGACAACTTTTATTTCGAACCAAGGAGCGGAGTCATCTTAAAATAATTAGATTTCAACTCTGACTTCTATTCGGCATTTCCTGCTCTCCAAATCGATGCTCTGCTTTCTCTTTGACTACATCGGTGGGGCCCAGAGGGAGACTCTATCGACTGGGCATCCCGGGACCTTCATACGCTTCACCAAGGCTTGTACCCCGGTGATGTCTCTTCAGTGTTGTTCCATTGTCTATCAAACCAAGAAACCCTCTACTCTCGCGATTCAAAAGAGTTTGTCCCGTGGACAAAATATGATTATTTCTTAGACAAAGGAACACCAAAACTATCATTCAACGTAATCACCATTGTTATCTTTCCCTTTCTGTGGACTTGAATGAAAATCAAAGATCCCTTTGCAATAGAATAATATCGGTTTGGAATCGAAAAAGTAATGATGAGTCAAGCTGAGGTCTTCATCATTCAGTTACTTTATACCAGCGGTGTTTAAACTGTGTTGCAAGGAACTCCAGGGTTTCATAAGGCTTTCATAGGGATTCTGCGAAAGAAAGTTACATTTTCACAATATATTCAATAATTCTTCATTAACTTAAAGGCTTTTACATCTCTCTATCTCATTTTTCAATAGTACTTTTTATATAAGGAAAAAGTACCAACATTTTGCATTTCTAATCGCAAAAAAGTCGTGGTTATTTACTTGACACAGACGCTGTTCAGTCAGTAATCGTTCATATATTTATTATTACACTCTAAACTTTGTTCTTTTTTCTTTTTAGTGTGTATTTCCTTTTTATATATATATAGATATAGTATAGAGAGCTTTACAGCTTTAAACACTAATCATTAAAAAAAACTTTTCCAATAGATTTTTTTATGTCACTTCAGTCACCCATTTCCCAATATCCGTCAATGCAATTTATGCAAAAGTGTTTTTTCTTCGTTTCCTTTATACTTTCATATTGTACAATGAATAGATTGTCTCTTATAGGGATCATCAGTTGTTTATCAAGTAACCGTTTCGGGGATTTTAAAAACAAAACAGTCATATTGACATGGCACCCCAACAGTGAAGATTAAATACCACCTTTCTTCATTATATACTTTTTGCCATATATTTAGTTTCTCATTTTATATAAGGTTTTATCAATATATATTGTCTAGAAAACTATACAGATTTAAACAGTAAACTAAAATATTTTTTGTGTCACTTCAGTTACTTATTTTCCAATATCTGTCCATACAATTTATTTCATTTTCTTCAGTGTTTTTTCCCTGTTTCACATATACTTTTTTTCATAGTACAATATAAAATTGTTCCTGGTTGGAATCATCAATTGTTTACCATGTACTGTTTTAGGGATTTTGAAAACATAACAATTATATTAACATGGCACCCCATCTGTGTTGATCAAACAGCATCTCCCTTTCTTGTCATATAGTTTATGCCATGCATATAGTTTGTAATTTTATGTGAGGTTTTATGTGTATTTTACATAGGTATTATTTTATTCTACATATCTATTTTTCGAAACGGCTTACTTAGATTATGCAAAAACGTTTTTAACGATGAGGGATCAGTAAGTATAACAACTGACATGGCTCGTTCTTTGTGTCATTTCTATTGAATGTTCACCCATGTGAGTATTAAATTCGTTGTGTTGGTTATAATCTCAGACTGCATGCAAACCAACTTATGATGTCTGTAAGAACACTAATTACATAGAAAAAAATTCTTCGAGTCAGTTCTCTACCAACATATTCAACCGAAGAATATATATATATATATATATATATATATATATACACACACACACATATGTGTGTATGCGTGTGTGTATGAAAGCTCATATCAATGCAACAGAAATTGGAATTGTTGAGAAGAATCGATAATTCATGTAACGTTGGGAGTAGTAGTGATTCAGATTTCTCTGTGAGTTCAGCCCAGCATTTTCCCCTAAATACTGGCATCTGTTTTATTTATATTTATAAACTGCATTTATTATCATCTCATATTTGTTTGATTTATACTCTTAACAGTCTTAATACATTAAAGATGTAACATATGTATAATCAATGGTCAGATGTTTGCTATTGAATTTTCATTATGTAAATTCACAAATAGGTAACCCAGCATTGTTATCAAACGAAGGATACCAAGAAATTGATGGTGTGCCTCTGTATGTTATAAACTAGTCTGTGTCAAAAGGAAACTTCCATAGAGACTTTTTGTATTTCTCTGCTAAAAGAGTTACACAACTTTTTATATTAATAGCTACATAATTGTTTCAATCATTCATTAATGATAATGGTAAATACTTTCAAGTCAGGGATCAAAAGTCAATACCAACATTTATCACTTGGAAATTTCAAGCCAACAAGTCATGTATTGACTGACCCACCAGTAACCCTTCGAATTAAGGTGAAAAAGCAATTGACTACTTTGGGTTTTAGACTCATGATTAGGAGTCCTCCTTGAGAACATTGCAAATATTAATAAGATACGGCCTCATTGAGTACTGATGCAAACATTGGTATGGATTGTATTATAATGAAAATATAAAATTTTTTACTTATTATCTTCATGGTTACTTTGATACCGTATATGTGGTATAATGCGTTAGTCAGTGCTAAGAACATTGTTTGGTAAATATATTAGGTATTCATCTGTTGAATGTAATGCGGAACTTTTCATTGCTGGTAGGTAAAATACTTCCAAATATTCGAAGTTAATACAACTTGATCGTCTCCCAAAAAGAAAACTATTGAACAATCAACCTCTATTGATACCTCTGCCAAAAGGAAGCAAATCAGAGATTATTTTATGATAGAATGACGTTTGTCTGACAATTGAAGAAGAATCACAATGCCCCCTTGACATCATAGTCTTCCCGGAAGCACTTTTCATTTATGAACTTCTGCAGGGAAAAGAAAAAAAGTGATAATTTGAGTGTCAAGTTTATGCCAGAACTTCATTACCCAGCAGTTTTTCGTGGGTCATGAGTGCAATGTGTGGCCTGACACAGTTCTGCAAGGCGCATCATTATCATCATCAGCAGCAGCAGTAACAGCAAATCAAAGTTAGATCCCTAAGGAACCATTTTTTTCACCTCTGAGCAACTCAGTGACAAAACATTCTGAACTTTCAAATAATTACATCGTCGAATCTGCCCAACTGATACTGATTTCGGAATTACATAAAATACACATTCTCTACAGCTTACAAGGAATTAATCTGTTTTTAACCGTGAGTGACTTTAAAATTGATGGTTTCGAAAGTCAAAAGTTGATCTGGGTACACACTTTAAAAGTTGAAAAGTTCTGCAAATATTACAATTTTCAGAACTTTTTCTTATGTTCAGATACAAAAATAACGTAATTATTCGGGTGTTTTTTTGGTCAAATTGTTTGCTCATGAACCAAAGAGTTTTATTATTTTATTATAAAAACGACTGAGTTCTCTGAGCTTTTGAGACAAAGCATTCATTATTTCATTGACTTTTTGACTTCTTTCATCGTCTTTATTGATTTGATCAGGATATTTTGACAGATGTGCTCTTCACCTTTCTTATAAGTTTTAGTCAATAATTGAACAACCGAAAAATAAATATGGTCAGAATAAGTTCTATTTATGACATCACCGGTGTTTTCCACTGGAAAGCATCAAAGACAGAGTTTTAGAAAACTTCTAGAAACATCTAAATTTTGGAGAATCCAGATGTTATTAATAGTCCCGTCAAAATAAGGCCCCACCGAGAGGTCAATAACTTTTTTTTGAAATAGAAGAATATTTCTTTTTAAAAGGAGTCTACTGGAGTACTGATGCCGATTTTCAAATCTTTTGACAAAACGATATGGCCAGGAACGCTGAAGCGCATGAATACGAGCACATGTAAAATAGGATAGAATTTTTCACCACTTTTGGTGGTTACGGTGGTTCAACCGATAGGACTAGGGGACTTTCCGCCATTCATACATGGCCTGGTTATAGCAACCGGCAATGAACTTTGGTTAGCATGGTTGCTTTTTGTTGAGATGTTTTATCACTGCCCACTTCCTTTGCGATGGTTGGTGTTTTTTTTCCTCCTCGAAATACTGCTGATAGATACTGCAACTGCACATGTGCATCTCACGAACCATTTTAGAAGTTCTCTGACTTCTGGCCCAAACAATTTTGCTTTAATCGAAATCGGTCAAATCTTTCTTCTTGTCTATAACTGCGGCGCTCAACACGTCAAAATGAAAAACTCGATGTTTATACATGTCTGACCCTGACCTCTGCAGTTGTTACGGGACGGTTGCTGTCATTCTTGATTTGTGTCGCTAGTCAGGATATTTTGGCTCATCTGTGTATATGCAGCACTTTAAATTACATATGCATGGGTAGATATGTACCAGAGCTCTATTAAACACACACGTATGCACAAACGCACATGTGCGTGCGTACACACACACACACATTAATATATGTATGTAATTTTGCATTGAAATTGACAGGTATACATATTTATATGAAACCCATTATAATTAGTTTCGTATGCATAAATATAACTGTCATTCTAAATGCAAAATGCAACATATATATATATATATATATATATATATATATATATATATATGTGTGTGTGTGTGTGTGTGTGTGTGTGTGTGTATGTGTGCTTATAAGGATTGGCGTCTCACGCATCTATGCTTTTTCTTTTCGAATTCAAAATACAATATATATGTAAACATATACATACATATTGCAGAAAATTTGAATATTTGAATATTTCATCTGTCATCCTAACAATACATATATAATTTCTCTATTTTACGATCGTAGGCATGTGTATGCGTTGCGTCTGCGTATATGTGTTTGTGTGTGTGTGTGTGTGTGTGTACTCCCTATACCGACACTATGTGTATCCTAAGAAGGAGCTATATTTTGCTCAGCGCCACTTGTTCATCATCATCACCATCATCATCATCAACAGCTTTTCAGCGTCCATCGTTGGACATAAACTGTCCTAAAAAGTCACCAGACCTCTCCATCATAGGCATCGCGGAGCCAAAACTTTCTAAATTTATCTAGCTCGTCACGCCATTACTTTTTGTCCGCCACAATTTCGCATATGATTTCTGGGGATCCATGCTGTGAATCCTGATGTCAAGCAGTTGTCTGACATGCTTGCAACATGTCCAGCCCATTTCCATTTGCATTTTCTGACAGTTTTTATAATATATCGGACTCCTTTTTTTCTCTGATATATTGTGCTGTCTTATAACCTCTCTTTGTGTTGTTGAGTATGATTCTCTCATGTGAACGTTGCATGATTCTCAGTTTGAGGGTCAGTCTTTTGATTAGGTTCCATGTTTCATCTCTATAGGTGAGTATTGGGAGGATGTTACATACGTACAAATGCCAATTTTTTTCCTCTAAGTGTATTTGCGTATGTATAGATGTCATTTCTTTATGAAATCTGGATGAAATGTTTTTTTACATGGTTTGAAAAGTGTATATTTTTATTGTAGATTATAAGGTTAGATGGCGGAACAATGTAACTAAATACTCAAGACTTTTGTTTGGAGAAAAAGACAAGCTGTTGCCTTTTGCCTTCTGGTTATTCAAGAGAGCAGAAGAATCAAATTGAAAGAAATGCAAACATCAATGAATTAATCGAAACAAAATCATTTGGATATAGTAGGAAAATGCCTATCTGTACTCTGTGTTGATATAATTGTAAAAACTTGAAAAGATACTGAATTAGATTTTGACATTGCATTGATATTTTTTCGTCTATTTTAATCCCCCAAAATCTGCATCTCACGATTTTCAGAACAACTTTCGTGACTCGTTGTAATTAAAAAAGTTACTCACAATACATGTCTCTACAAGATGACATGAATTTTCCAAGATGTTACAAAAATGATTATAATGGCGTCAATTTGTGGAAAAACTCAATCCAAACATTTTAAGGACAGAGCATTAAACTAGCATGCCCTCTTCCTCCCAAAAAATCAGCATTATACGGATTTTCTATATGATGAATATCACATGATAAATCCAAAGACTCCATTTTGTTTTCAGTCTCTATTTGCTTCTTT
>OY735216.1:9275553-9293053 GCA_963457665.1 Thysanoteuthis rhombus | reverse complement strand
TCGACTCTCAATCGACTTTGGACCAAACTAAGCCGAGCTCTGTATATAACCACACACATACACACACATGCCGATATAACAGTGCCAAGTTCTTCAATTGTTTATTGTATTTACCTTGTTTAGGCCAAATGATACATTCCCCGAGTAATAAGGGGAAATAATCTAAAAATTCGCTCCGTTGGAGCGGTTACCCTATCGACCGCAGGCTCAATACATACATAAGTTTCCTTGTCTTAATGTAAAATGATCTGACAGAATGTTGCTAAATGACAAAAAGAAGATGGGGGAAACTTCAAGAGAAGAAGAGTTGTTAAGTCTCAAATTTTTCTCCATCATCATGGGGGCATGTTCTGATGCATTTCGATGGTTTCCAGTCAACTTTTTCAGAGAACTTGCAGAGAAAACCATGTGCTATCTACATATTTGAGATTTGAGAAATGAAACTGGGATTGTTAGTCGTTTAGTAGGATTGAGTTGGGAGTTGTTTGTTTCTTTATAATTGGATTAAATTGACGGAGAACAGCCTGCAAGATTACTTTGCTCACTGTCACTGTACTGCACGGGTCCTAATCTGCCTGTTTCATCTCTACCAACAAAGTTGGAAGCGGTATATCTGTTCTCTCGTGTCTGTCTGTCAACACGATACCTCCAAAAGTTCCCAAGGAATTTCAGTAAAATTTGTGGAGAGTGGGCCATGGGCAAGGGAGTCATTAAATTTTGAGTTATATCCAGGAACTTATTTCCGAATGATACATATTTCGGTTATTCTGCAGGACCTTAAACAATTGTTGAAACGAGGCCAAATCTATCAGTTTGAAGGCCAAATTTATATTTTAAGAGAAGTAACTCAAATTGTTACATTCAAAGTTATATCCCTTTTTGAATATTTCATTTCTATTCCGTTTAATGAGTGCATCGTTACTCAGGTATGCACTTTCTGAGTGCTTTCTAGTTTTGCATTGGTATAAACATGTAGTTTCGAAACTGGGCCTTGCTGACCTCTGGGGGTCCAACAAATAATGCTTGGGAGGGGAATTAGCAGCACCGTTTTAAACCTTACATAGCAGATCTTGTGGTAGAGAAAAAATACCATCCAACGAGCAGATATCGATAAAACATGTATATTTTGCACAGATCTGTACCATGTATTAGAATTCTAATAAATGTAATCCGATATGGATGAACATGAACTTAATGATCAAAGGTTGTGTGTTATTTTAGTTCATTGATTACAGTGTGAAATGTAAATTCTAAAAAAGGAGTCTGCCAGAATATTTACTCTATTGAAGGGGTCTTTGAGTTTTCAAAGTTTTGAAACCACTGGATAAACATTTGTTTTAATATTCATTTTTTTCATACTAAGACGGTGTATATATATATATATATATATATATATATATATATATATGTGTGTGTGTGTGTGTGTGTGTGTGTGTGTAGAGAGAGGGAGAAAGAAAGAGAGAGAGAAATAGAAAGAGAGAGAAGAGAAAGAAAAGAAAAAAGAGAGAGAAAGACGGGGGAGAGAGAGAGGCATATTAGGGTTATAAAGTCAGATACACATTAAAAGAGTGTCACGATATGTATCAAAAAGTTGATATTAAACCGTCAACCAAAACTGTTAGCATAGGTTTCGCTCAGTTTCCAATTAGGTCTGGCTGGCTAGCTGGTAATGCATGTATCACACATTCAGGTTGCACTAATGTAGCTGGAGGGTGGAAATTTTCAAAATTTACCGCTTATTATCAAATTATCCCTCAAATTATTTTTTAGTATTTTTGTGTGTTCGCAATGTAAGTTTATGCTAAACTAGTCTCTAATTTGTGCTTGCTTGTTTTTTTGTTTGTGTTTTGTTGTTGAAAATCCAGACTTTTAGTGATTACAGCTGAACAAAAGGTGAGAGAAGTAAATTGTTGACACCCCTCCTCCCAATGTTTTAATTGATCATCCGCAACATATGATGGCAAATGACGTTGACTGTGATGGCATGTCTATTTCTTTATCATAATCCAACTCAACAGCCAACAGCTTCTCAACAGGAAGCAAGTATAGCTTTTTTCCCGAACATCAATATCCTTTCATTCTCTGCAATTTCATTGTGGGCTCTTTTTCTTTTTCAAATCTTTTCCAAAGAGCTACAACAAATGAAAGTCCTTACCTGATCTACATTACCTTTCTGTAAATATACAGATAAACTGAAAGCCTTATTTAGCACTTTACTTCAGAATATAAGAACAACCAAGTTCCAATAGTTTCCAGAATACCGTTTGTCTTTGCGAGCAGTTTAGGAGGACATTTTTTTTTCTCACCATAAAGAATTCTTCGTAGAACAACTACTGAAGCTTGTAAATTAGGCAAGACTGTCTCTACTGTTGACTTTTTGACCGTCTACTTAGTATAGCAATTAATTTCTATTGATTAATCACAAAAAAATTTGATATTGTTGTGTTGTTCTTTAAATACTGAAATACCGGTTAAACTACAAGGAAAGACGGTATACAAAGTTAAGAAAAACCTGGTTTTGCCATTGGAACTTATTGCGTCAATTAAAACTAAATTTAAATCCTGTACATAAATTGCTTTGACTCAACTTACCTGATCTTTGTCTGGAGAAATATCACCCGACATGGTGACTGCTCTGTCGTAGGATTGACCCCGTATCACATAGTTCAAGACAGTTTTGATAATTTCTGGAAGAAGAATGTTGGAATGTTGCTGAATTATTCGCTGAATTGTATAAACCGTCCCACTGGGTCGATGTTAAATTCAGTTACCTCTCACAAGGATTGAAAAGATTTGTCAGTTCTGCTGTTATCAATGGTCGACTCAATGAATATTGCTAGTACCTAGCAACCTTAATTTCAGATATTATCTTTGATCAAGCTTTTACTGGTAAGGACTGTATCAGATCCTTTTGTATACCAGGGCTGGGATATGTTGCATTTCGATCACTCTTCAATAAATACGACTACCACAGTGTATCATTCTTGGACCCCATAGGCAGTTCTTCTGTTTGTATTTAGGATGCAGGAACCTCAATACTCGCGATGATAACGAAATGCCAGTAAATGTTTCCCATATAGTGATCAGCGTCTGTAATACGGGTTAGAATCATCCTATTTTCCTCTATCTCTTCCTTTTCTATTGTTACAAAGCCAGCCAGATCAGTTCTGTGGTTGAACAGTCGAAGGTTGGCAAGGAAAAGATATTTTTCTGCTTGTTTCATGATTTTTGGATTATCCGAGTATTGACCATTTTTATATGAAAAATCTACAATTTCCCTTCTTATTAATGGCACAAATATTATTATCAAATAACTAATATATTATAAGTTCTGAGCGTTTCATAGACACGTTTGTCAAAAGTGCGTGGAAGTTATTAACATAACTGATTCATTATTGAACGAGTTGGTTCACCTGATTTTTCTTGCTTTCTTGTGTTTCGGGTGAAGCTTCCTTCGAGCAGATATCTTGTGTGGTTATTGTCAGCGGTTGAGATAATGAGACATGTTTGAAGATTCTGGCTGATAACTACCTTTTCTGCTGTTTTATGCTTTCGGACTAGTGGACGTTACTGGCCCCTTCCCCAGTGACATTGTCAGTTTACGCTCTGAGATGTTTCTGACGTGTCCAAATTTCAATAGTCAAGCAATGATGAATTCTTTTTATAGTAAATGTGATCTGGTCACTAAGTCTGTCCCTACTTGTGGAGGATTGGTGAAATAAAGTAATGAGCCCAGAAAGTTCTTCCGAGGCCATGCAGTGGATTAATGAGAAAAACTACCGGTAAAAAAATGAGATTCGACTTCAAGCGCACATGAGAACTAACAAATTGAAAAAAGGCTGTTTTACAAAAATATGTCTGGGGCAAAGACCACCCCTTCCTCTAGCCACAACTAACTACGCCACTGATATATGTAAGTGCTTATGTGTGTATAAGTGGGTTAACATGCGTGCATAAGCGTAATTGTGCGTAGAAGAGCGTACGTACACATACGTGTAAGTGCATGAATGTGTGTATGTATATATATATATATATATATATATATGTGTGTGTATTTGTGTGTGCGTATGTGTGTGTGTGTGTACTAGTGTATATGTATGTATAAGTTTGCTTATATTCGCATAATTGCGTCATAGGTATAATTGTAGCGAACGTATGAAGACTGATGCATGTGTACATAAGTGTGTATGCGGATGCGAGTCTGGGTGTGTTGAGCATATGTGTGCGAGCACGTGTATGTGTATACATATTATTAAATGCATGCGATTTTATGTGTGTGCACTTATCTGGTTATATTCTTAATTGGTTTATCTTTACGATGTCTCATTTTTTATTCGCAAGATGCTTCTTAGTGACAAGGGATTGATCAATTAATAGTGGGAGAAAAAGTAGTTACTACTACTACTACTACTACTACTACTACTACTACTACTACTAATAATAATAATAATAATAATAATATTGATAATGATAATGATAATAATGATAATAATAGATCTTGTTAGACACTCAATAGAAACCGCCACTTGAACAACGTTCAATAGCATACTGTGTTGAGGTTGATCAATTAAAAAATAAGACAGTAACTTCTCTCTCATCTTTTGTTGGACAGTGTCCACAACGCAGTCGGAATCTCCCCCAAACCCAAGTGGACGGATGCTGAGGGATCAATTTAGTATGAACTTATATGGTAAATTTAACATCTTTCCCATCGAAAACCAATTGGGGGATCAAGACCAAAAACAAAAAGTTTTTCCTTTTCCTTAATAAGAAGTGAATGTTTAAATCTACGACCGTTTAGCTCGATCGGTTCTGCCTGAGCGCGTGATATATTCATAGCCAGCCAGCCTGACCAGCTTAAAAACTGAAGAAATCTTTGTTGACAATGTCGGTTGACAGTTTTGATTGACTGTCTCTACTAATCGCACTCTAACAAATTTTGGAAAAAAAAGGGATCTAGAAAAAGGATAAAAGGTATGCAGTAGCGACTGAAGATTCCAGAAAAAATATTAACAAATGAAAAAAAGGGCAGAAAGGAGAGGAATGGGGGGGAGAAAGAGAGGAGGTAAGGGGAAGAAGGTGGTGGGAGGCGAAGAGGGGAGGAAGGGAAGGGAAAGACAATTGGGAGGGAAAAGTGAGAGAGAGAGAGAAACAAAAAAAGGGAGTAGGGAGAAAGAGAGAAAGTGCAGCAGAGAGAAAAGGCAGTGGGGGGAGGCAGGAAGGCCAAACATGAGACGGAAGGGAAGAAGTTCGAAGAAAGGGAGGGGATAGAAGAAAAAGAAGATGAAGAAGAAGAAGGAATTAAGGTAACTGAGAGGGAGGATATTGGAGGAAGGAAGGGAGAAGTAAGGATTCGAAAAGAAACTAATAACAGGGAGGACAGAAGAGAAGGAAGAAGCAAGGGAGTAGAAAAAGGGAAGGAAAGAGATGTTAAAGAGAGAGGGAAGGAAGGTGATGGGGGAAGACGGAAGGGATAACAAAGAGGGAAAGAATGAAGTCATTCTATATCTCTAACCACCCAAACCTCCTCCGACTCAGCCTGACATACCATGATCACTAATTTTGGGTCTGGTAACACTCAAAAATCTTTCTTATACATTTTAATGGCATTTGTTTCTTCACTTTACGTTATTTCAACCAGTTGAAATATTTCATGGGGACGCTCTACTGTAAAAGCATGTATTTGGTAATGTAGAAGTTTCCTTCGTTAATCAAGCGAAAATAAATCACACATTTTAATTATTGGCATTAACTTTATTGAAAAATATATTTGTCTTTCGTTTACTCTGTCTTTTGTCATATTTAAGGTAACTCCATGTTTCCATCCTCGCAGAATGTTTATCTTTCTCGACGTAGAGCTGCTATAAGTGCCTGTTGTAGACTTTCACTTAGTTCATATCTATCTATCAATCTATGTATCCAATAGACGAAGCAAGCTTTACTGCAAATCCCTTGTCACGAAGCGGACAGTGAGGGACCAACTTGCTAAACGTGACCATCGCACAAACTATTGACATACAACAAATAATTGATATAATACAAGATTCATTTATTTTTACTTTTGCCAGGATCTATCTCCAGTACTTTGGAGACTATACAAAATTATCAGAACTATTCATCTTATTTATTCCTATCAAGATAGCAAATAATTGTGTGTATTGTGATGAATAAATCAATTTCAACTCAATCATCTGACGTTGGACATGGTTCGTTTACAAATAATGGACACCCATTATTGTAAAAAGTATCAATGTCTATTGAAGATCTCCCCCCAAAAGGACATCTTGAATTCTCCACATATGATATACAGGTCACAATTCCCGGTTGTATTTCATAGATTTCGAGACGTAGCCATGAAAACGATTGAGTATTGATATAGAAAAAAAAAAAAAAAAAAAAAAAAAGAACAAACTTTATTCCCGGGTGCTAGATTCAGAAATAGAGGTATGGGTGGCGTAACGGTTCACAGTACTGGAAATGGAATTGGCAATCCGAGTTCAAAATCTGGCTGAGATAGTTTGCCTTAGATTCGTTGGAATCATAGCTGGGCAGACTGAGCTTTCTGGCCTTTACTTGCGACAAGTCTAAGAGACAGACGATTCTGAATTAAGAGCCAGGCAACACACAGAGTAGGGAACGTGTCCCCAAAATTTACAGTGATCAGGGCTCTTGTGAGGCTTCCACGGGCCTAGCAAACTGGAAGTGGATTTTAATAAATTGCCCAAGTAGAATAAGGAGAATGGGAATAGACAGACGAAATAACGAGACCATCGTCCCCAACTCCTCACGACACCATGATTTATAGCGGAAGCTTTAAAAAAATAGTCGTCTGTCATTATATTTAGTCATTGGAAAGATTATCATTAATTGCGATATTTGTGGTTCGTTTAGGATATAAAGCTTCAACGACAATACATCAAAATTTCAGTAGATTAATTTGAATCTCTGTTCTTCTCCACCATCCTTGCTTACATGGGTCTGAGAAAACCTTACCTATAAAATGACTAACTTAAGCAATATAGCTAATTCTGTTTAACTATAACAAGAATTGTCCCCTTCTAACCTAGAATTTATTGTAACAAGCATTCTACCAAAACAGAAAACTTTCAATTCTATTATAACTTTTTTAACCGATCGATATGTTGTTTAGAACCATCGGCACAACTTAATCTTTTCCTTAAATTGAATTACATTGTTTCTTGTTTGACTGCAAATACATTTTTTCGGTCCACTGTCGTTTAAATCAACTTATATCATAGTTTCTGTATTGTTATTTTTTCTTATATCATGATAAAATAAAATAAAATTCTTTCTTCAAACTGAATTATATAATTAAGATAAATTATATCGTTTCTTTTTTTTCTAAAAATAATATTGTTTCTTCGTTATGCAACGATTGTTTGATTGTTTTGCCTTGCTTCTTTGAAATCAAATCTTCTGTGAGAAAAGGAACCCAAATAACCCTAGACATTAGTGATACTAATCAATATGTCATCATAACCATTTTCGTAAAACTTAATTTGAAGTAGCTATGTTGATAAAATTCAACAGAAGTAGCTACTTAATTTTTTTCTTCATAGCTGACTTTTTTTTCAGTCCGAAATAAGCAAGGATGAAGATCCTTCTTCATTCCAGTGGATGTGCACGTGGCTCTCTTGAGGGTCAGATATACCATAGTTTTAAACTAAGTGAACCAAGTCTAAGAAGTGAACAGATGATGATGATGATTATTGCTGCTATTTAATATAAGTATGGTTGCTTTTGACAGAGTACATTGTCTTGAATCTTCCAAATATGACAAGATGTTCTGTTAACCGATTGCATAGCAAAGGTTGAGACGACCACTGAGCCGTGTACCCAACGCGAACTCTTTAAGGAAGTGTTAACCTGCTTGAGAAAATCGAAACACGTTTTCCTTTGAGCAAACCAAGAAAACGTTAAAGTATTCTGAAAGAAAAAAAATCATACACTTTTCTTCGTGAAAATCGTGAAAACTAATAATAGACTCCCGGAAACTTGCAATTTCGATAGCTGCAAACTAGAAGCGAATAGTTTTTAGAATGCTTTCACCAAGAGATTCATCTGACGTGAAAGTATTATTTGAAACAATAATTGAAGCACATAGGCAGAGTTTGGTTCCAAAATGCAATAAACGCCATTAGAAAAAAAAGCGTTCAATTTGATTAAAAATCAATTTCTAAATAAGTAAATTCAAATCCTGAATTCGATTTTTATTTGAAACAAACACAACTAAAAGAAAGATAATACTTATCACATTTTGGAAAACGAACTCTTCATACGATGTCTTGAAACGAGAAAAAAAATTCTTACCAGCAGCAATATCACATCGCTTTAAAAACGATTGCTTATCCCTTATCTTGTCCTTGTGTACTAAAACGTACTTTAAATCTACCCAGAACTTATATGCCCACCCCTGCTCCCTAGCAGAAAGGGCTTTATGGATAAATAACTAGGAACAGCTGATAAAAAGAACATCCCAAATCCTCAGACCGTCCAAGTAAGGTTGAAAGGCATAGCGAGGCTCCTTGACAAAGTAACGAATCGTTGAACTCTAAAAACTTCGAATTGTGACTGTCGTATGGAAACTAACCCCTCCTTCAACCCGAAACCCTAGTCTGACACAGATAAGATATAATATCTATCCTTCACTTTTACTCCACCTGTCGCCTAATTTATTAACTGACCCCGACCGGCTTTGGGCCTTGTGTAAGACAGAGATCAGCTAAGTATATAACTGTATTGGGTGCCCAACAGTGATGTAATATTCAGCGAGGTGATCTAGAAAACCAATGATAGTTTTAAATTTTCCCCACTGTGAGTGCTCCATGCTCGTGTCCTTTTGCCAAACTGACATAAACAAAGTATACAAGGCGCTCAACTGTGAGGCTAACGATTCATTGTAACGAGTTTTATTCTCATTCTTGTGGCTTTATGGCAAAGCTGAAGTTTATAAATATCGAATCACTGTAACCCTATAAATGGCATGACCAACCAGCGAAGTGGACTACAGATTCTTCTCTTCTTAAGTGTCTATGTCTATGTGCCCATCTAAGTGTGTATGTGTATCTCTGGGCGCTGCTGTTCACATTTTGGGGGCTACAACCTTGAAAATCTGCATAAGTAGACCACACAACACCATCTAGAAAACAATTTTTTTAAAGTGATTTCGTTGGAGAGGGGGGCGCTCTATGGTCATTTTGGGAGCAACTATGCCCAAATCTTGGTATGGCATTTTAAAAAAATAACTTCAGATAATTGTTAAGATAGTTAATTCTGGTACACGCGTAGGCTATGGTGGTTCACTTATTCGATGAACGGATATATTTTATACATTATTATCACCATAATTCACTAAGCTATTCTTTGTCTCCTTATTTTCTTGTACGCCCGTTTCAATCCCAGCAAGCAGCACTGACTTTGCCAATTTGTGGTCATCAAACTGGCCGTTGGCCAGTTGGAAATGGCTGCTTTTTCTCCCTGGAAGTCTATTCCTCTCGACCGACCATCTGAGAATATTATGTTTTGTTCCAGGAGTTTCTGAAAGTGATGGCTCAGTTCCCGATGGGCCATTCATGTCTAACCCTCCGTTGATCCCTGGACAAAACTTTTTGGAAACCTGTGGCCTCACGTTTAATGCCAAGAGATTCTATTTAATACTTTCTCGCAATGAGCGTGAAAATAGATAAGACTGTGATTTAAGTTGGCTCACTAAAGGTTTGAGCGGGTTCATAATAGGGCGGGTACGCAGAGGTACGGCATATACCTACTTCTCAATGTCCAGGTTTTTGTGTGTCCTGTGTTTACTAATTAGGACATCACTGAATACTAAGTTATCAAAAGCAAGCCTTAACGTTTACCCAGGCCCTGAATCCCTCTCCAATCACCGGTGATTTTGTGGGGCTAACGATCAGTGAATTTATGATTCTACACGTACATGTGAACCAGTTCTTTACCGAGCTTTCGAGCTGGTGCCGGGTAGAGAGAGAAAGAGAGAGCGAGAAAGAGAGAGCGAGAAAGAGAGAGCAAGAAAGAGAGAGAATAAAAATATATATATGATGGATAGATAGATAGATAGATAGATAGATAGATAGTGGAAAGAGATAGATGGTGAAAAGAAGGATAGATAGATAGTGAAAAGACTCAGATAGATAGAGTATTGGAAATAGGGAATTATGTCGGGGGCAGTGTGTACCTACTTCAAAATTTCCCAGTTTCCGTACATTCAATGTTCACCGATGGAGACCTTACTGTATACCTAGTTCTCAAAACCCATTTCCACCCCTGATTTTGTGGGAAATGATCATCACATCAAAAAAAGGGAGGTACTTTTCTACTTATGACGATAATGGGCGGATGATAAGTGCAGCAGCCTTTTACTGCTGCTGTCGACAGGGCAGTGAATTAGTTATGGGGGAGTGGTTTACCCAAGTGCCCACTCACCCATTCATTTCTCCGTCAGTCATTGTAGCATCCAAGTGACAAGAGATTTTCGAGAAGATACCTGTGGATAGAACAGAACAAAGAAAAAGTGAATCCACGCCTTTTGTATATATCATATTTATCAAATACCTATACTGGGAGATCCGATGGGAATCGAACACACCAACAACGAACGATAGGATCGGCTTGCTTTAGTTGAACCTTGACCGAATGAAGAAAGCAATAAAGTCGGCTTTCACATATACTGCAGTAAAACAAAGGTCGTGTGCAACAATTACGTCGGAGATAAACACACCAATCAAAATTGAAAATGCAAAACTGGAGAAAGACAGTGAATCTGTACGTACCCCTCAAAAGGAGAAATCAAGCAAAGATTCAATCTGGGGGGGGGGGGAGCCCTCGACAGGGCAAACTAAACTTTAAAGATAATCCCATTAGTCCCAAAAAGAAAAGTATACGCCCAATGCATCCTGCCGATAGTCACTTATGGAGCTGGATCATAGAACCTTTCCAAGAGACAGACACGCAATTTGAGGATCATTCAACGTGTGCGAGAGAATCCTGCTCAACATCACATGGAGAGATCACAAGACAGCACAATATATCAGAGAAAAAACAGGAGTCCGAGACATCACAGAATCTATCAGAAAACAAACTTAAATGGCAATGGGCAGGTCATATTGCAAGAATGGCAGATAACTGCTGATCATCACGATTCAGAACATGGATTCCTGCATATCAAATGCTTTACCGATGCCGACAGAATACAATATGTAGAGACGAACTAGATAAGTACAAAAAGTAATGACTGCTCAACGCCCATGATAGAGAGCTATGGCGAATCTTGGAGAAGATCTATGTTGAACGACGGCCGATTAAAGATAAATGATGATGATAATTTCAGTCAGAGTAGCCTTCGAGCTCCACCGGCTTTTAGCCCTCATTGTATACAGTTGTGATGAGAGAAGACCTATGTGCAGCATTGTTAACGATACCCCCATTTTACTTACATTTGTTACCCTTCACTTTCAACGTATTGAAACAATGTGACTTTAATTATTGAATCTATTGAGCGTCAAAAGACGTCTATAGACGGTTTTTCTCCTTGATAGTTGACTCCCCGTGACTCCTATCTCCCTGTCTGAACGCTGAAACTCGATTCCATTTCACGCTCATTTCCTCAACTCGGATTAACTGTATCCACAGGTAATTAAGTGAATAGTATTGGTCTGATCATACCCTTCCCTTATTTCTTTCAAGTTTTTACTTAAGAGTCCACAGAAGGAGAGAGAGAGAGAGAGAGAGAGAGAGAGAGAGAGAGAGAGAGAGAGAAAAAAAAAAGATTTAAAAGAGCAAATTACAACTAAATATTGGGTTGCCAAAAATAATTTTCTGGGCTGATCGGAAATTAAGGATTATTTTTTCCCTTATTCGCAGCTGCCATTTAAGTTGCCAACATTTTCCATCAAGCTCTTGAACTATTATCTTCCTCCGATAAAATACGTTATTTGGGGAAGGTCTACGTCAAACGACAGACTCTCAAAAGAAGGATGATAATGATGATGATGATGGTGATGATGATGAAGAAGATGATGGAAATACCATCTGTCATGTTATTCCAAAGGAAATTTCAAATACTTCTCTAAATACTCTCCTGGGTCTCGGTTATTTGATGCCATTTTTTTTTATTCGGTCTCTTGTAACTGGAACATCTAACAGCTGTTCCAGCCAGTGAAAATATCACCTTCGATTTTTGATCTTGACAGATATGTCGGAAAAGTGTTTCGAGACGTCACCTTCTGTGTTCCGAGCTTTCGAAGACAGTTTGACAAGCCCAAATTGAAGCATGAAGACTTTTATCGATTCTATCAATAGCTGATACTTCACATTCTGTGTGACAGGAATGATGTGTTCTATCATAAGGCCGGTGTATATTTCAATTGTGTTGAAATGTAGCTTGGTTGTTCCACAGACGAAAGAGAAATAGGAATGTTTTATAAAATTCATTCATAGTCCTTTGAAAAAAATGATTTTGAAACTGTCCTTAGTATCTATCTGTTTTCATCAGTAGAAAAAAAAACAATTATATTTTCATGGTTTGTTTTTAGGGTCTTTTGGTCATGATAGGTTTTGAAGAAACGGTGAAGGAGTAGTTTTCTTTTTCATTATGAAGAGCCCGCGATCTTTCCGATTCAGAGAGATTTTTCACTCCAAATCTTAAGAGTGAAACGGTTCTTTGAAGTAGCACCGGAATATTTGGATTTATGATGCCATTTCGATCTTTTTTTTTTTTAATTTTGAAATATCCACGATAAAGAAGTAGTGTCAATGTTCCTGGCATCCATTCGTCTAAATTCGAACAAGATGATCCATAAATGATGTGGAATCTATGATTTGTTTTCATTCATAATCGTCACACAAAAATGTAATTCATAAGCAAGTACGAAATAGAAAATTTATATCCATATTTCACTTGTCTTGGGAAAATGTCAATTCTACAAACACAACGAAAAGAATCAGACGATGAATCCATTTTGCACCTGAATGATTCTGACACACGCTCCATATGGCAATTAGAATCTAATTTGTAAATTGAAGACAGTACAGAGAAAAATTTGTCTGAATTAGAAGTGGCATGAGAGGTTTGAGTTATAAAGTTAAACTGTATCCAAGAACTACAGCATGTCCCTACTAATTTGATAAATATTGTCTGAGGATCGATCTTTCCACGTAATGTATGAAATTCTTAGATTAATCATTATGGTTTTTTGATGTTTTATTTGAACCAGTATATTCATTTTTCTTTTCTTTATCATAACATTTTAGTAAATATCTTCTTTGGCCTTCCTCAACTGTATACCACATCCACTTGGCTTTTTTTTCTAGATATGAGCGTCAAAGTTTCCTGTAAACAAAAACTAACAAGTAAGAAGTTAGTGTAAGGATTCAACGCTAAATCAAAATCCGTTCCGAGAATAGCAACCAAAGAAAGAATATCCGTTCAAGCCTTCTGCAATGGAAAATAAGACAGATCTTGACGTATAATTTGAAAAGAATGAAGGGATTGACGAGCAAATAGAATGTCTTTGAAATCAGTTTTGGCTCTGTTATAATTAATGTCCTAATTATATCATTACATCGTTGGGAAAGAAGGCTTCCTTCTTATTGATCAAAGGAGTTGAAAGAAACCTTTCACCGTCTTCTACAAAAGAATAGCAGGAAGGAATAATCGATTATCTTTTGAAGAGCAAAACGCTCGCCAGAGGGTGCTTGATTCTAACGTTGATAGGAACCTATGTCATCCAGGTCAAAGAGACATTAAAGTTAGTTTCTTTGATTAGAAGTTCAGTGAAACATGTGTCTTGACCAGATTACTGATTTACAGACTCCTCAAAAAACTGTGAATGATTCAGAGAATAAATAATCTACCTATAAAAGTGTGTCTCTTTCTAATTTTTTCTCTGTCCGTAACAATTGACACGTCAGTTTAAAGGTAACAATTTCGCCAATCGGGGTATCTCATACCTCCGGTTTGAAACAGTGGACTCTTCTACTGAAACAAGTTCAGTCAGTTGAACAATTATATACTCCACATTACCGACTTTGAAGTAGTGATTGATGAGAGTGAGCAAGAGAAATAGGGTGAGGATATATATATATGTATCATTGTGTCATCCACAGACAGCTGTTTCGATGTATTACATCTCTTCAGTGTGGCTGTAGACTTTCCATTATGCCATCCAGTAACATGAGGCAGGATTGAAACCTTCGCTTCAGACCCAGAAGCCGATATCCTACCTCTGAGCTACGGAACTGGACGGTCAATATGGCTGAATTTAAGCGATATATTTATTTACGCATAAATTCCCCATCCACCAGAGAACTCTATTCCTATATATATATACGTGTGTGTGTGTGTATGTGTTTGTGTGTCATAAACATTCATTTTAATCACTTACCACATGAATTAAAATCAAGATTGATTTGAATTTAATCCCCTCTACTGGACAGTGGAAAATAATGACCAGAAACAGAATCACATTAGTCCTCTAAAAACATGCACAAAATCATTTAAGGCTTATTAAAAATTATCATACCTCAAAACTATACCTAAAAATTTGGCTTTTCTTATTCTTACACATTCTTAATATATATATATATATATATATATATATATATATATATATATATATATATATTGTGTCATTCTTTCCAATGAGCGCTCATATTCTTAAGGGCTGATCCTTGGTAGGTGAGCCGATCAATACGTAAATAACTCTGTCATTTTGGGGAATATTATTCTAGTATTTTGTATAATCTAAAATAAAAACGCTACCATATAAAGTGATAACTAAAAAATGAATAGAATTATACAGCAAAATGAAAAGAAAATAGAAATCAAACTGAAATAATACATTTACTGGCTTCTTTCATATCCGGATTTCATGAAAGAAAATTCCAAGCATTAAAAAAAAAAGCAATAAACATTTTCCACCACTTATCCAAGTTAGGAAACCAGTTGTGATTACAGCAGAAGATGGCAAAGAACTAAGTAACCTCAGATTTTCCTGACAACATTGTCTTTTTTGCTGAGAACCTTCATGATCTGCAAATAATACTAAACGAGCTGAATAGAGGGAGCGAGACAGTTGGTTCCAACATGAACCTCAGCAAAACAAATGCTATGTACAACAAACTCCTAGAAAAGAAGACACTGCGACCAGAAGAGAAAAGTTTAAGGAAGTAGACCTCTACATCTACCTAGGACTACGAATCTCCATGAAATGCCGGAGAGAAGAATAAATCAAGCGAAGAATCGTTCTAGGTAGACAAGCTTCCGGTAGAGCAAGCTCAGTCTTTAAGAACAAGAAAATCCCACTAGTCTTGAAGAGAACGGTCTGCAACTAATGTATTATCACGATATTCACCAATGGAGCTGAGACATTGAACCTAACCAAAAGATATAGAAATCATTAGAAAACAAAGTAGATTAGAGGAAAGAACACGTCAGAGATATCATAAAAACAGTTAGAAAATAAGAATGCACATCGCGTCGCAGAACGTGGATCCCCAGGGATCATTTGCAAAACTTTAGATGCAGGGGGACCTGACGAAGTAGACAAAATCAGAAAGTATTGACACTGCAACGTCAATGAGAGGTCTGGTTGATCTCGAGGAAGGTCTCTGTCAAACAACGGACACTAAAAGGCTGCTGCAGATGAATATTGCACGGTAATGCTCTCTACGGTACGTACCAACGTAGGAGTAAAATTTAATAAAGCATACAACCATTTCATTTAGAATTAAAAAAGATTGCCAATTATATTGATAACGTTAGTAAGGACATGTGACAAGCTATTACACACCCTCCCATCACATGCTCATTACCTCAGCTGTATTTCGTATGTGATTCCAGCCTCTCCTATAATTGAATAATGAATTAAACCATTCAATGCACATGTCTCAGCAGAGCGAAGCCCAAGGACAGAGAATGAAATATTTTCAAAAAATCGCCCGGGTACAGAATAATTTAAAGGATACAGAAATGAGTACCATTACCCATTGATGTTAGAGCACATGACATAATCCTCTTGTCCGACCCATCGCACGGAGACTGAGAGAATTAGAGAGCTAGAGAAGGATTGAAACCAGTGTCCCCTCTAAGCTGAGTGGTTGCACAATCATGCAAAACAAAACGTTATGCCTCGTACTAGAGATGCCGAGCACGAATTTTCAAAGTTTCAGATAGAAAAAAAGTCCAATAATAAAACTGAATAGCCAAAAAATTGGAAGGAAGCCTTTAAGACCATACTGTAAAAATGTTTTTCAATGTATTGAGTATTTTTTGCCAACACTTTCCTTTGACAAGTTCCTACGATCAATGGGGCATTCAATTATGATTTATTTCTCTCGACGTGAAGTTGGCTTGAATCTATTTCATTCTTATTATCTATTATTTCCTAATGTCTGATGCACGATGCTTGGCCCAGGAAGTCTTCAGTGAATTTATGACGATTAATGACATGTCTGGGCGCTACACTTTGAGATTAGGTCGACTAAGAAAATTGTAATTTTTTCCTGCTTGTCAAGCGTTTTTCGAAGGGCTTTGCTGTCTGTCCGTCTTATAGAACCCTCTGGGTGGGAGTTTCTATCTGCATGTGTGCCTCAGCAGGGACGCGTGAGTATGTTCAGATCAGAGCAAGTAAATTTTACATGTATTTACGTGAATGGAAAAAGATAGAGCATTCAAGGACCCGAGAATGGTGATGATGGTATGGCTTAGTTGTCGGAGGTTTGGATGGTGGAAGGTATTTGGGTGTTGAAGAAAGAATAGATGCGTGCTTTTCGCCTCCTTTCGTAAAAGAGAAAAAGTGGCATAATGCAAACCTCTGAATATATATACTTGTAAGAATATATTTTAGAATTTATATTCGGGACCTTGTTACATAAAGTGTACCTATTCCAGATGGATAGTCAACGAGTTTGCATTAAGATCAGTCCTCTGTAGCTTATATCTCGCTTGTTGCTTTGGGTCCGACAACTATTAGTAAAAAGCATACAGACTGGGGGGTATTATTTCCCCATGCCCCCACGAGGATAGGGGGTGACAAATGGTTGGTTTATTTGCTGGGTTCTACATGCGTATGTGTGGGTATGCAGTACCAAAAATTTCTTTAGTTCTCGCAACTAGAGTTGCAAAGACATTGGAGTATTTGGCTTGGTCACGGGTCAAATCCTGATCCCATTTGTCTCTAGGTTTCAGGACGTATCCTGGGCTCCTTTGACTTGACTAAGCATAATGGTACCAAGCCCCAGTGGTTATGGCATCACTTTTGCGTCTGTCTTTTCACAACTGGTCAGAACTTACAAGTGCCTGGGAAGATCCTGTGCCAGATCGTTGATACATTTAAATAGAAAAAAAAACAAAACAGTTATATAATTTAAAGCGTTAAATCCTGGTTTTTTTTCTAATTATTAATATTTCTTTTGTTCAAACGAGCATTCTTTATTCTATTTTTATAGAAGATATTCATTTTGT
>OY735216.1:9263053-9273053 GCA_963457665.1 Thysanoteuthis rhombus | reverse complement strand
TACTCTGGTCGTCAACATAAAGTTGCTTCTGGAGAAGTGGATTTAAAATAAAGCTGCCCCAGAAAATATCATTGAGTTAAGCTAAGCTAAAGAAGAAAAAATTACTCATTATTACGTTTTTTTCAATTACCCTTTGAGTAAGTTCTATGTAGTGGGCTCAATTTGCAATGTAGTATTATGCTAAATTGGTTTCATCGTTTGTGCCTGCCCTTTTAAAAAAAATTAGGACTCTTAGCGATCACTGCCCAAAAAAGGCAAAAGAAGTAACTTATTTATTGATCACCCCTTAAATTGAATCCCATCGCAGAACGCTGCAAAATGGAGTTGGCTGCGAGACAGTCTTATTTGAGTGACTAACTAGTCCAATTTTTATTTAATTTCAGTTTTGTTAGATTTTGATTTATGTTATATTATACGCTCCTATGCATTCAGGTTATATATTTTGGGGTACCAAGCCCTCGTCCCCCCATACTCAATGATTTAAAGTTTAAAAAAAAACAACTCAAAAAACAACAACTAAGAAAGAATAAAACGTAATTTGTTATCGTCTGCAGATTTAGTCTAACTCTCGCGAAGAAGAGGCGCCAAAGTTATCGATTTAGAAAAAAAATCACTTTTTTAATGAAATATTCTTGAATTTAAGAGAATCATGGGAAACGATTGACTGCATTATCCCGGAATCAATGGAGAAAAGCAGAGTATTATGAAAAAATAATCTTTCGTAAGCCGAAACAGCGTAAAGCAATGAAGCACTTATCATTAATTGATATAGACATTTTGTTTATTGTTTCCAGACCCCCGAAATAGTGATAATGGTACGTAAGGCTTAGGTTTGAGTATGTTGGGCACAGGACTGGGCTGTGGGAGGTAGAGGATGGCGGTTTGCGCTGCATCTATAACGTTCCACCGCTAGAAAAAGCTAGATGATGTTGTCCGTTTTCATCTTTTTCAGAAAAAAATAAAAAGTGGCTTGATACGAACTCCTTGAAAGCAGGGCATATCTACATAAAAATATAAGAATATAGAATTGGTAAGTCACTCAAAAGAAAACCGTCACGTAAGAAGCGTCTTTTGGCTGCATACTCTATTGGTGGTGATCAATTAAATAATTGGAAGTGTCATCAATGAATAAGTTACGTGGCTCACCTTTGGAAAGTGACCACTAAAAAAAAAACTGCATTAAAAAAAAGACAACAAAAATTCCCGGACAAAAATCAAAGGACCTATTTAGCATGAACTTACATTGTAAATTGAACCTTTCCACTAAAAACTTATTTGGGGTGGGAGCATTTTCAAAAAACAAAGAAAACGTATTTCTTGGACATGTTACAGAGTAAATGATAAAATTTTCAGCCCACTAATTCCATTGGTGTGGCCTGTACACGAGACAAACCCACGAGACATAATAGCCAACCAGCCAGACCCACTTAAAAACTGAAGAAACCTACGTTGGTGATGACTATGTTGATGTTGACAGTCTTGATCGACGGTTTCTATTGATTCAGGATTCAGTCTCCGACTTATATAAATGATTTCCTGCGGTCCAGAGGAATAAACATTCAATCATGTAAGCAATTATTCGTTTGTGGGCTCTGCAAATGCCGGATACAATGGATGGTTAGATTTTATAATTTAATCGAAATCTCTGTACAAATATTACTATCAGATCATGAATGTTAGAAAGTATTACATTTGACTGGGGATCGGCAACTTTTTGGGGAGGTGGGCCAAGAGGAATAAAAAAGATGAAACAATGACCATTCAAAGCTATGGAAACTTGAAAAAAAATACTTTAATGCAGGGGTTCTCAACCTTTTGGGGGTCACCATCCACTTTCACATGGTAAATCTTTCCATCACCCGCCTGTATAAGAAATAGTCAAACTGATACAGAATAATGTTAAACTTATATCAATGAAGGTAAAATATTCTTTGATGAGAGTAATATGAAATTGTAACATCAAATGTTTGGCACACACATTCTGTTTTTGATATCAGCAATGCAATCTCAGTGTTTAGTGTCTGATACGTTAAGTATTTATGCAATATGTGCTTACCTACATGGGGTGTAATACAGACATATACACACCTATACAAGCATTTACACATTACTCTGCACAGCTACATAATATATAATATCACGATGCAGCATATGAATTGATAAAATTCTGATGTTGACTTATTATTTATTTTCAATTACAGACTTCAACAATCCCTCCCCCCAATTTCAAAATTAGTTCTTGCACAGTTGACCGTACCTCCAAATAATAGTTGAAATCATCCATTAATGGGCAATACATGAACTTCCATGTACCATCAATCAATGCGAACCTGAGACTGTAGTTAGCCGACCCCTGCATTAAGCGAACGGTTTGGCAGCGTGTTAAAGCCGATAGAAACACTTTTGTTTCAGGCTTCGGGGTTGTTTCAATCAAAAAGAATTAAGAAACAATTGAAATGGCAAAGCTACGAAGATCAAAGAGTTTTCTTTCCACCGAGAGAACTTGGTGGTTTTTAGCGGTGTTTATTGTTGAGATATCCCGACCTGAACTGACAGAATGTCTTTCAAGTCAGTACTTAGAGGAGCCCTTCAAGATAAATCATTTAAGCGTGTGGTGTCATGAGTATGGAGCCAAGAATATGATGTTGAGATACTGGCCATTTTGAATGCAATTTTAAATCTCAATCAAAGGTTAGCCTTTAGCAGAAATAATATGATGCAAGCAATTTTACCTCTATTTCTTTGTAGTCAGCGTGCGTTAAGATCTTATATAGTGCAATTATTTTCCTGACAAGAGTATGTGCGCACTTTTGAATTTGACATAGCGAATCAATATTCTTTCGGTAAAAACTCAATAAGATATCGGGGTAGCTGAAACATGAAAAACTGCCCTTCAAACTGAGAACCATGCAACGTGCACATGAAAGAATCATGCTCAACCTCACATTGAAAGACCACAAGACAGCACAATACATTAGAGGAAAAACAGGAGTCTGATAGAAACCATAAGAAAACTCAAATAGCGACGGGTTGGTCATGATGCACGAATGGCAGACAACCAATGGACATCCTGACTCACAATTTGGACACCCAGAGATCACACGCGTAACCGAGGCTGGCAAGTTCGGACGAGTTCAGAAAATATTGACCATGAAAGTGATATCTGGCGAATCCTTGAGAAGGTCTATATCCAACGACGAACAATAAAACAATGATGATGATGATGATGACGATGATGATGAAGGAGCTATCTACAAAATTTGAAATCTTTACGGGCATATTAATTTTCTTTGCATGCTGGTCGCAATACTGCAGGAACAAAATTATTGTAGAGATAATTGGTTTCAGTTGATGAATATTCAACGGATTTATACCTATAAATTCTCATAAGGAAAAAACAGTGTACTGATGGAATAACAAAGGGTGTGCTAATTGAATATCGCACGACTTCGATCCTCTCTTTTATCACTCTCCCATTTCCACACCCTCACACCCAGGGCTATATCATAATGCAACTAGCGATAGAGTGTAAAATGCGATATCAGCACAACTGACAAAATATTTCATTAGAGGCGACAGAAAAATCATTTTCAAATTATGGTCAATGACAATATTATTGTGAACTTAATAATATCAAAGTATTATTTTTGATGAAATCTTTGAAGGGTGAACATCCAGAATATTCACTCCTGATACACACACACACAAACGCATACGAACACATAAACACAGACACAGACACACATATACAGACACATAAACACAGACAGACAGACAGACACACACACACACACACACACACACATAATTATATATATATATATATATATATGAAATTTCATTCATGTAGTAACAAAAACTGGGCAAACTTATCGCATAACCCAATATATAGATAGGTTATTTGTAGGTAAAGCTGCTCTCGACCTGTTGTATATTCCGGTGTATTAGACTGTCATTTCATTAATGCAAGTATAACACTGCGTCAAATACGATGTAATTATGTCTAAGAAGCTGGAACTCAATATGGGCAATTATTGACCTCTAAATATCCTCTTAAACCATTTGTTTTATCGACCAGCGTGTTCTCCACAGCCGATTTAACATCGGTATGAATCATCCAACATCGTATTACTGCCACAAAATTTTCACAAATATGTATCACAAGTAAAATACCCGTTTCTTTCCTAACAGTAAACCTTGGTATGGAACTCTTAAGCAGTATAGTATCTGGAAAAAAACTCATATGCGTTTTCCGAAGCACTCATCCCTGATACGTAACGAAGTCTTTTGTGCAGAGGCACTGGAATGCAAATACAATTCCTTCTCAATTCACTTTTTTGCCTTTCTTCTTTTCCTAACGGCTGAGTTCAGCCGTTCTCCTCTAGTGCAATATTTGTGTTTCACACCTAAATTTTTTGCATGCCCCGAACCTGCTTCTCTCTTCTGCTCTTCTCTATTTTTCACTTTGGTCAACTCGAACTTTAGTCTACAGATTGTGAGAAGATTAAAGACGTGGCCAAGTCCACATCAGAAGCTCCAGCAATCATTCTCTCCGAAACATTTGAATTACCAAATGATTTTAGCCTTAAATGCCTGTCGACTAGACTGCGTTTAGACTAAAGTACCTGCAGAACAATGTGATTTTAGATCAAAGTTATTTATACTATAGTGATTTAGACCAAAGTGATTTAGACTATAGTGATTTAGAACAAAGTGCTGTATTCCGTAGAAACATTGGAAATGAACTGTAATTCCAAGTGCAAGCAATAGTAAGAGCTGAAGATCACGCAATATCTACATTTTGTAATAAAGCCAGAAAATATAAATTGATGTGAAGGAGGTCCTCTAACAACTCTTTCCAAGACGCACTTAGCCAGCTGCGATGAACACAAATTTGGCTTGTAATTCACCCCCATTTGAGAAAGGAAATTGTTTTATAGAACTGAGTGCGTAAAAAAGCCTCATAGTGTAATTAATTGGCTTGTATTTATTCCTCTTTTCGTGCCAGACAAAGCTGAAGCAGCCAAAATATGTAGACAGTCGAACTTTTTAATCTTCAAAATCTTTTATATGAAACATTTCAGATAACTTTGTCGGGTGTTTCCTTTATACTTGTAATATAACATGTAGGATTTATGAAATAACCTAGCTGAAGTACCAGGTTGTACATTTAAAGAGTAAAAAAAAAAGGGACACCATATCATATCATATTGCAGTATTATTATTGCCTTAGCGGGCTAAGGAACCTAGTCTGGCCAGCTATTTTACCCATAACTGGAGGATTTTTTTTCTCGTTCACAAATGCGAGTTAGTAGAGTAAATGTTATCTTTTATAGCATGTCCATACAAAAAATTTGTTTAACCAATTGTTAAAGTAATTTCAAACAGGTAAGTTTGTTGTGAAATGATTAGTTTTATTGAAGATTCAAACGAAAAACCTGAGTCTGGCCAAGTCTTTACTTGATTTTCCTCTTGAATCAGTTTTTTTTTTCTTTATATATAACTTTTCACCTGGCGAGAGGTCAAAATTTTATCTTTTCTATAAAACATCTACAGAACTTCTTATACCGAAGTTGAACAATACATTGTTCAGTAATGATCATTTTGAAAAGTATACGCCGGAAGTTCTCATCTGTAATCGCTAGCATTTACCCCATTCAGAAATTAAGTTTTCAGGTATTACAACGCGTAACTTGGAAAATTTAGTTAATTGATTAAAACTTGTACCCATAGAATTTGATCATTGGTGTTTTTTGAGATTTTTTAACGAAATTCATGAAATGGCTTTTTCAAAGAATACAACGTGTATCGATATTACCTCTACTTAATCATGCCGACATTAAGAGCCTTTCAAAACAAGATCCCATTAATCCTCAAAGGAAGAGTATAAAACAAACGCATCCTCTGGATAGTCACTTATGGAGCTGAGACATGGAACCTATCAAAAAGATAGACCCACAAACTGAGAAGCATGCAACGTGCACATGAAAGAATTATGCTCAACCTCACATGGAGAGATCACAAGACAGCGCAGTATATAAGGAAGGAAATGGGAATCAGAGACATTATAGAATCTATTAGAAAATTTAAATGGCAAATGGACAGGCCATGTTGCAAGAATGAGAGACAACCGATAGACATCACGACTCAAAACATGGATTCCCAGATATCACATGCGAAACAGAGGCCGACAAAATACAAGATGGAGAGATGAACTGGACAAATTTAGAAAATACTGGCTCTGCGACACCCATGATAGAGAATTGTGGCGAATCTTGGGGAAGGTCTATGTCCAACGACGGACGTTAAAAGAATGATGATGATGATGATGATGATGATATATTTTATCTACGGAAGTTACAACCACCTGCAAATGATTTCCAAGATTAGGTTAGTTTGGCACAAGGACACAAGTGAAAGGCTCTCAATGAAGATTGAACTCTTTACAGATGTTATGGAGTATGACGTGGATCGTCAAGTTTTGGGTGTGTCGAGTAAGAAATCTTATTTCATGTCGTCTAAGATGAATAAGAAACAAAACAATGATTATCCAAAACTAATGAAATAGATCATTTCTAGGTGTGTCAACACAACTCTATAATATGCTTTTCGGTCAGTCGGTCGGTTGGTTGATCGATCTGACGGTTTGACGCTCTGGTTTCCAGAAGTCAGAGCTTGCGCCGCTGCAATGCTGTAGCCGATGATGAGTTCCTGAGGTTCGGCATTGCTGGGCACAAAAGGCCTAGGATTCGAACTGTGGCCTCAAGAAATTACTCGTCCCTGTCCTGGGGGAGCAGTACGCCCTGGGGCAATACCTTCCCATCTAACTAAAAGGGATGGGTCGTGCTTGTTCTGACGCTTTTGCAACACCAGTTGCGGGGACTGAGGCAATTTTTTGAGGGTCTCCAGTATTGGGATTCGACATTAAAAACAACCTTGTGTCACATCTTTCACTTGTGGAAATGAGAGTAAGTACAGGCAGCCTGTCGCCCGGTCCCCATTATGTTCAACAACTTTTAGGGATCAAAATCGAAGGTTGTTTTTTTTGCTTCTAGGGATCCAAATAGGAATGGAGGAATATCTTTTTCTCTATTAGGGGTCGAACCCGAAAAGGATCTTCTTCACTTTTGAGAAACAAAATCTAGGGGAGCATTTTTTTTCACTTCAAGTTGTCAGAATTGGACAGGAGGATTTTTTTCTTCCTCTTTCAAGCGTTAATAACGAGGGGGGATTTTTTTTCTCCTTTTCAAAGGTAAAAATTGAATGTAAACGTTTCTGTTTTTTTTTTTTTTACTCATTTCTTCTTCGAGGTCTAAAGCAAGGAGAAAAAGAGTTGCAATTTTTGCAGTTATTTCCTCCCCATACAAAGGTGAATATCACTGTTGATATATATATATATATATATATATATATATATATATATATATATATATATATAGATATATATATATATATATATATATATATATATATATATATATATATATATATATATATATATATATATATATATATATATATATAACAATAGGAATGCATAGCATTAAAACAGTTTTAGCTATAAAACATTGATTCGTATGAGGCCACTCCAA
The DNA here is from genome assembly GCA_963457665.1 of Thysanoteuthis rhombus. NCBI lineage: Eukaryota > Metazoa > Mollusca > Cephalopoda > Oegopsida > Thysanoteuthidae > Thysanoteuthis > Thysanoteuthis major. The sequence goes on along the minus strand of OY735216.1, from coordinate 9,265,461 downwards.
AAGTGAGGCTTTATCTATTTTTTTGAATTCTATCATTTGATAACTAAAGGTAGAAGAATTTTTGTATGCAACTATTTGATGAAGTCAACGAGTCGGATGAAATCAAACCGCAGGCTGAATGGAATGAAATCATGGGCCAGGCCCTGAACTATGAGCCTAGCTTGTTAAGCACTTCTCTAGAATGTGGCGTCCATGGTGGTTTATATTCAAACTGGAAGTAAATCAAAGAACTATGATGTGAGGAACAAAAAATAGAATCTATGATATTATTGTTCTTACTTGCGTCTGGATGTTAGGCTTCCGAAAATGAAATAAAGTAAAAGGTTTGGCAGTGTAATAAAAGTGTAGGAAGCTAAGAAGAGAGAAGAGAAAAGGACGTTAGGTAGTTTAGTAAGATAGCATAAAGAGAGAGGGAGTAGAAAAGAAAAAATTAAGAGGCACAGATAGAGAGAGGGGGCGACAGAAAAGAGGGTTATGTTGTTAAATGAGAGTTTAGATAAAGAAGGGGAGTTGTGGGGGAAAATATTTTAGCAAATGAAACTCATCCAAATATAACATTTTGATGTAAACATGGATGGAGAACCGAAATTTGGGATGGATAAGAGAGAGAATGAGAAAATACAGACCAAGGTTAGCGAAGAGCAGAGGCATGAGATAATGGACAATCGTAGTGGTAAACACTCATGGAATTTCAAGATTCCAGTTAATTGTCATTATCCATGAATCATACTATCGAGTATCCCCGTATAGGTTGTTTTGAGTACAGCGCCTTTGGCTGATACTCTCTCCGGCCTCCTCTGGGTTGTCTCCATATTTTATTCAGACTCTTTTCCTAGCCGTTCTTGTTTCGGGCGTTAGGCTCTCAGGCCTTCCTTACATTTTATGAAGTTCTGAAGTGAAGCAGCCTGATCATCCCATTAATTTCTAGACAAAAATCCTTGCATTTCGGCAGATCGGCTCTCTGATCTTCCTCAAATCGAAAAATATACCGTGCTCAACGAATCTTGTCTCTTGGGTGTGGAAATTGAATGAAATTAAATGAAGATTATTGCATGTGCTACTTGGGGAAGGCCCAGGAGACGACCGGTCGAAATGACAAAAATGTATGCAAAGTTCACCGGATGATGTGAATGACAACGTTCATGATTTCTCTCTGAGTGAGCCGAGTTCAGCCTGTTGAGCATGAACGGAAAATACGTTTCCAAAGCATCTCAATATAATAAAGAGTGTGACTTTTTATGCTTGTTTCTCAGTACGTAACAATGGACTCTTCCGCTAAAAAGTTACAATTTCGCTGATAGAAAATATTTCCTACCCACCGTTTGACATCATGGAGCTTTGGATTAGTGAACGATAAAGTTTTAATCTCAAGTAAGAGAATGTGAAGAAACTGCTAGAACTCCACGGAAACACGGTTCCTCTTCTAAAATAAACTTACTTCAGAGAAATTCAAATGTGTCTAATTTTCCTTTAATAATAATAATTAATCATTTAATGAAACCTCTAACTAAGACGAATTCATTAAAATTGTGTATATGGTTAGATTCGAAGTATATGGTTTGTGCAGTTCATGGAGAAGGCACGACAGGACTCTTCCATTATAACAAGGTTCGTCATAACGCGGTTCTCTTTATAACCCTGGTTAATGGTGGACACCCAAAGTATCAGTCAAGCTCCCGAATACCTTGATGCAGCTTCAAATAGTTAGATCTTGTCATAACCGAGTTGTAACAGGATTGACTTTACTCAACCCCAACAGCCACGTTATAATAGGTATAGAGAAGCAGGATATCAAGAGAGAGGGGGGATAGACGGAGGGAGAGGGAGACACAGAGAGAGAATGTATACTTTGGCTTCTCGAACGTAAATTGTTGGGCTTATTTTCCACATCAATGGACAATAGACAACGGGGGAGGGGCTGTGAGCGGAATAACTCCCCTAACCTGAGCGATGGAGCTTTGAAAAGAAGAAGGCTTGCCTAGGGCCAGTCCCAGCCTTTAAATCATGGGTTTGCATCCTATGGTCCACTGAGGTAGCACAGATAGGAGCAGGAGTCCAAGGTCGTATGTTCGACAGGAGTGTCCTTCTACATACATAATTAATCAGCCAGACCAACTTGAAAGCTGAAAGAAACTTCTGTTGACAGTTTTGTTTGACGGTACCATAATACAGGAGACAGAGAAGAGGAAATGAAGGAGAGGGGTGAGAGAGGAAAAAGAGAGAACAAGAGAGACAGGGGATAGATACAGATAGAGTAAATCGATAAATACTGTGATAAAGGAGAGAGTAGTAACTGAATTTGAGAGAGAGGGAGTAGTGAGAAGTAGGATGAGAGGAAAGAAAAAGAGATGGTATTTGTGAAAGGAGGAAAAAGGAAAGGGAGAGAAGGGAACAGGAAAAGATCGAGA
>OY735216.1:9250553-9260553 GCA_963457665.1 Thysanoteuthis rhombus | reverse complement strand
AATATATTAATGGAACAGCCCATTTGGGTGTTAATACCGGATAGAATGTTCTTTGGTTTTGTCTCAACTTCATATATACAGGGCTGTTTTATTTGTTCGGATAATTCAGAAGAAAGTGTGCTATTCATAGAAGCGAGATGGTATGCAATGAGGAAAATTAGGTCTTAGGTTAGTGATCTTAAAAACATTTGATCAAATTCTTCGGTTTATTAAGAAATCAACTCAAAGAAGTTTTTCTGTTTAACTAGTATTCTCAAGGTTGACACCATAAATTGGTTTGCTTGCATTCCGAGGTTCCAATCGACTCAACGGATTTAATGTTCACATGAAAGTGACACGAAAAGTGAGTCACATCTGTTGTTATACGTATTAATCCCTCATCATCAAATACGTTTTTAGGGAAACCTAACAGCCACTGTTTGCCCTCTGTTTTAAAAGCTTAACAGGCATGTAATTTAAAATAACAACCATATACAATGCATTATGATGATACCCTATGTAATTTCACCAACTACATGACACAGCCCTGAAAAAGGGATGAATAAAGCTATGTATTAAGATCATAGCTTACAGGGAGGTGGATTGTGATCAACATTGCTGGGGAGCCATGCCCAAAAGAGTTAATGACAACATAAAAGTAGCTAGATTACTTATTGCAATCGCCTCTTCCCCGTGGATAAAACCATCACTTCCATCGGAGCTGCAGGATTTATAAAACACTTTTCATCAAGGGGATCAGTAAGCGAAAAACTCTCAAGTTGGCTACCGAGGGAGGCAAGAGTTTTTTTTTAAGGGGTGGTTTATAAAAGAAAAGGGCAGTAGGTGAGGAAGCAGGAGTTCACTTGTGTAGAGATTCGGTTTGTCCAAAAACGCCCGATTATTCAAAGAAACTTTACTGATGTTGTGTCAAGATTCATCACAAGATGTGAAAGGTGACATGACATTACGGTAACGTTAAATTTTTGGGACAAAACACGTGATAATTCAACGAAACATTACTGATGGTGTGTCAAGATGCATCACAAGATGTAAAAAGTAATATGATATCACTGTAACGTTAATTGTCCCAGGACAAAACACGTGATGATTCAAAGAAATATTACTGATGGTGTGTCAAGATGCATCACAAGATGTAAAAAGTAACGTGATATTACTGTAACGTTATTTGTCCCTAGACAAAACATGCGATAATTCAAAGAAATATAACTGATGTTGTGTCCAGATGAATCACAAGATGTCGAGAGTGGTATTACTGTAACGTTAATTGGTTCTGGACAATTGACCAATGAAAATGCCCAAATGCAGCATTAAACACAACGATCCAACCATCTTATTGATTAATCGACAGGTTCTTTTATCATTTTTTTTTCAGAACTGAGTTATGTTAATCGAATTCTTGAATACATTGCCATATTTTTCTTATTTTTAGTCGATGAATATTTCTCTTAGAAGTTGTCCCCATTCACCGTTGCAGGGTTTATTTTAATGTTTTTCTCTGTCGATTCATGATGAAAAAACGTATATATTATTCGGTGACTGGAAAATAAAAGAAAGCTAGTCAAGCGATTCCCATAAAAAAATCAATAACATGCTCCGAAATCTATAGAATATTATGATTGATAGAATAAGAAGATCGATGAAACGAAGACCAGACATCGAAAGACCAATACTGTAACTATCAATAACGCTTGCATAAACATAAAATCCACTTATGTAAAATGCAATATATATATATATATATATATATATATATATATATATATATATATATATATATATATATATATATATATATATATATACATATATGTATATATATATATATATATACATATATATATATATATATATATATACATATATATATATATATATATACATATATATATGTATATATATATATATATACATATATATATATATACATACATATATATATATATATATATACATATATATATATATATACATATATATATATATATATACATATATATATATATATATATGTATACATATATATATATATATATATATATATATATATATATATATATATATAATGAGAGAGCGGGAGAGAGAGGGAGAGAGAGGGGGTGGGGGTGAGAGAGATGGATTACCAGGTATTGCCAGGGGAAATAAAGACAGTAACAACATTGACAAGAAAATAATGTTTAATAGAGATTTAATGAAAAAAAAAGGTTACCTTCCTCTCCCCAAGGCGATTGGGCTAGTGCACACTCCCTGGAAGACCTGCACAGTCCAACATGCAATCCCCGACCAGCATGTGTAACCCCTCTTAAATCTTTCAAAATGAGTTTTCATAAAGTTTTACCTTAGAAGTTCGCACGTTGAAACGGACTTTGGGATTTCAATTCTTTGGTTTAGATTCCTTAAAAAGGCTACAACCAAACTGGTGATAACACCGACAGAAAGAAAGATGGTTACCCATGACAAGTGCTTCTGGCGTTAGTAATTCGCACGTCATTATCAGATTTGAATAGTGCTCGTGTTTTATTGTTGCATTTAGGTTTGGGTTAAAGGTAGGGTTAGAGATTTTGCTCTGAGAAAAAAAGTTTTGTTTCAAGTTTGGGGATAGATTTCTTGGAAAATTTTGCCAAATTGGCATAAACCCTGTGAGAGAAAGAAATTCACGTCCATGGTCGCCTATGATGAATAGAAAGTAAGAGTACAGTTTACGGTCGGGGCTACATCAAATGTATCTGTCAAGATTTCTATGGAAGGCCGATGGTGAGCAATTTAGTCCTAGCGCTTGGAGAAAAAGGCTCTATCCGCTGGGGTTTGGTGCTTACAGACTGCTGAAGGTTCCTACACCAACTGTGTCGATAAAAATAAAGGCTTGTTTGGGTGACTGTCTATAAATACTCGACATCTGAGGACTGGAAATATTGATAATATAGCAGAAAGATGGATATAAATAACAATTGATATAATCAATCGAAATATTTTTTCTTTTCCATAAAATTTTGATTCTGTCATTAACTATAAAAAAAAATTTGATATTCAAATAATTCATCTTGAATATTCTCATTTCCATTTCGTGAAGGTGAGGTCACGTGTTCTTTTAAAAGCTCACTCAACATAGTGGATGACATATACATCGCATTGGGACTGCACTGCACACCACGGGTCTTCCATAGATTTACCAAGTCCTCAGATAATGCTGTTCGTTTTTTTCTGTAAAGGGTAACCAATATTCTGTCTTGTCTCATAGATGAAACACGCTTTCGCCCACACTTTCCGACTCACCGAAGAGACAAAATGTCCACTATCATTCAGTTCCATATTAATATTGGTTACCCTTCTCTTGAATATATTTACTTTTTTTTACAATTTCATCGCAACTTGAGAGTTATCTTTCAGATAAACCTTCAATTGGCACATTTTCCTTGAGCTCAAAACATGACCAGCTTCCATGATGAAAATATTGGTCCAGAGCCCTTGATATCTTGACTACAAGAGTAATGTGTTTGATTTGAGACCTGTTACTTAAAAAGTAGGTCAAATGAACACGCGTTAAGAAACAGGAAGTCTGCAAAGGGCATGCTAGTTCACCTGAGCTCAGGGTAGGGTGAACTTAAGTTTGCTTGAGATCAACAATGGTTGAACTTCTTACACAGAATACTAGAATAAATGAAAAATCCCCAAATGCATAATAACATATATTATTGTTAACATATTTGTAGTTCGAATAGGGTTAAAAGTGAAATAAGTTGATTTTGAAAAAAAGTCTACAAAAATTTTGACGATACTACGTATATGTGTGTGTGTGAGCGCGTGCTAAGCTGAATAACCAGTTGCTCCAGTCAATACATTTATATCCTAATCCGTCCATATCTAATCTGTTCATACATATTTGTACATTTATATTTATGTATGTTTGTATATATGAATGTACGTAAGTATGTACAAGGCGCTTGTCATTTAAACTTTTAAAAATGATCAGTATTCTTCATGCTTTCTCGACTATTACACCTACATCTAATGTTAAGCTATGAATTCCCTTTGTGCATGTATTCTGCCTACCTATTAGCAGGAACAGACTCCAACTGAATAACGATTCTCCCCACGTATGAAACAAGCTATCAATCGATATGTATACAGAGAGACGCAACAAATGCATTGGGCTGATACACAACTTCCTGACCCCATCTTTCGGACAGTGCTATAGGGATCTTTGAGGAATTTTTAGCACTCTCTTTAGCTCTTTATTACTTATGTGATCACACGGCAGCATTTCGTCACGTGAAAGCCTAGGAAAAATTCCAGATGATAAGAGAAAAAAACTAGGAATGTTGATCAGTGCTGGAACATATATTTTTCTCTTCTTATTTAATATAGAATGATATCATTTTTGACAAGATAGACATGAAAAATGCGTTTATAATGAGATTCCAATACAGAAAAATTGGGGATAACTGTATTACAGCATTCAACGTCAAAACAGAATCTCATACTGTTATATTGCTATCAATTTGTTTACTTTTAATGTATTGTTTGAACTGGAATGTATCTATCTTTTTTCTTTTCCTCGTTTTGTTTATCTCTGTCTCCCTATCTCATATATATATATATATATATATATATATATATATATATATATATATATATATATATATATATGTATGTATTTATATATACATATATATATATATATATATATAATTATGAATGGCGTTATATTATATTGAAACTCTTATTTGAAATCATATCGCGTCATTACACGGTTAATATATCACTAGACCTAGACAACGTAAATAGGATAAACAATTAAAGGAAATGGTGCTGTAGGAACCGAACCTACAACCAATAGGGTGATGTTGCTCTTCCTATCAATTATTTATTCTATTTACTTTGTCTTGGCCAAATTATATATAAACAGTGTAATGACAGGAGAACATCTCAAATAAGAGTTTCAATATAATGTTACGTAATTCAAGATCATTCCGTCAGATCATATATCTATTTCTTCACATATATATATATATATATATATATATATATATATATATATATATATATATACCGTTGACGATTTTACAGCTATAAACGCTAAATCTGTAAGAAAAAAATCTTTTTCCAAAATGTATGTCATTCCAGTCAATCATTCCTCAATATCTGTTAATGCAATTCATGTATTTTTTTCGGTGTTTTTCATATTTTTTACTTAATTTGATATAAGAGTATTATGTGTGAATTTTAAAATCACCAGTTGTTTACCATGTAACTCTTTCGGGGGTTTTGAAAACAAAACTGTTGTATAAACATGGCTCTCCAGCAATGCTTATCATTAATATATATATATATATATATATATATATATATATATATATATATATATATGTGTGTGTGTGTGTGTGTGTGTGTGTGTGTGTGTGTGTGTGTGTGTGTGTGTATTGGTGTGTGTGTGTGAGAGAGAGAGGGAGAGAGAGAGAGAGAGAGAGAAACTAGGTATAGATCCAAGATGATGTGAAGAATGGTAATGATTTGGAAAAAGAAAAGACTTGTTACTAATTAGTGAGAAAACGATGATAAGTCGTCATCTAGCAAGGCTCAATGTGGTAGAAGGGGATTTTGTGTTGTGATGAGAAATGGGGAAATATCATGAGTTAGTTTAATCAGGAAGCCGAGTTTGATAAATCATTCGGTTTGTTTTTAATCAGTTATCGCAAATTCACGTTGTTTGTATTTTTGTCCCTTCACTCTTTGCTGTTAATGACGTCAATATGGAAACAGTTTTACTCAAGACTTAATTGTTCCATGGTATCCTTAGTAGCACGGTAATAATAGGTATACATACATATATATATATATATATATATATATATATATATATATATATATATATATATATATATATATTCCATAATAGAATTTTTCCAAACCGTTAGTTTTCAATTCTTGAGTGTATATATATATATTTTTTTTCCTTTCGACGAACGTTCTTTGGTTATTTTTTCAGTTGATGATATTTCAACCTTGCTGGTTCACACCTCTTTCAAACTCATGAACGTTACAAAATCTCTCAAGAAGTGACTAAACCAATTTTGTCACGAGAAAAATAATCAATGAATCAGTCTGAAGAAGGCGTTGATCAGCAACCCCTTAAATATCATCAATGAAAAAAAAAAAGAAACTTTGATTGACGTTAACAGTAAAGAAAAACAAACATATATATCCTCAAGATTTGAAAACTAAGAGTTTGCGAAAAATTCTATAATGGAATATTTTTTTTATAATGGGAATGACGTTGTTACAAAAAAATACATTGTTATTAGTAACCTGAAAGCAATCTGTTTGTGTGAACTCTCATCGACTTTTTCTACGAGGGGAGGAATTTAATAATGTTGTATTAATAGAGTTTTTGCTCTGTATATCATGGATGCCATCTTAATTGATGTTGATGGTTGACTAGGGCAAGAGGAAATGGAACATTTGGCATTTGTGGCGGGAAATGATAGGTAGGTGGAGAATTAGTGGAATAGGAGGAAAGGTATAGTTCTCCCTCCTATTTACTTCTGATACACACGAACAATTTAACAAATTGAATTTCTGTAAGTAAACAGAGATTGATGGCAAATAGATTATTATCAGTGTATACACAGGCATATTTTCTTTTTTATGATATTTTGATTCTATACATATGGTTTTTTTTTTCTCCAAACGAATAAATGTATGGATGATGACTCGCGGGACCAGTTGAAATTACAAGATTATTGTTAAATTGGAAATTTGTTTTTGTGTAAATGTTGTGGAAATTCCAGTGAAATAGATTCGTTATCAACGAATTGTATAATATATTGAGGTACTCAAATTTCTAGATGAGGTATTGACGTGAAAAAGAAGATTGTAAAATCAATTTTTCACAGCATATTTCCATAACCGGGGGGAATGAATTCATCTGGCAGTTCACACACGCACATTCACACACACACATACACACATGCAATACATACATATATATATATATATATATATATATATATATATATATATATATATATATATATAGACACTTGCAGTCACACGTGCGTTTAGTCATCTTCTCTGAAGCAACTGTCACAAGACTTGCATAACATTTCATAATTATCAACTGTTAGTTAATGATATACTCATCACATCCACCCCCTTCCCTCCCTCGATTCAAATTCTTCTACCACGCCCTTCCCCTGCCTCACTGCACCAATCTTGTTCTTCTCTTCTCAGCAACGCTATCACTCCCAGGCTTTAAAGAAAAGTAGCATTCCTGCTAGAGTCTTTGACTTAATTCATCATGGCGACCCTACAACTTCCTTGCTTTCTCTCCTTATGCTATTATTGTCCTCCCTCTCTCTCTCTCGTCTCTTTCTCTCTCTCTCATCTCTTTATCTCTCTCTCTCTCTCTCTCTTTCTCTCGTCTCTTTCTCTCGTCTCTTTCTCTCGTCTCTCGTCTCTTTCTCTCGTCTCTCTCTCTCTCGTGACATTCAGCGCATGCGCACACGCTAAATATGCCTGGCATCCATCTTTTTTTCCCTCTTCCTTGATTGTTTCTCGTGATGTATTCACATGATGCAATCGAGAAAGATACCAGCAAACAAACAAAAAAATTAAAAAGATACTTTTTTTTATCAAGTTAATCTTCGTTCCCTGAACATTAACAGCATATTTTAGCGAGAAAATGTCCGGGGGATTCATTTACATTTCAACATAAAAAGGATTTGATTATTTTCCCCTTGTAATAAAAATGGCTACAGTAAACCATTATTAACCAAGCACGACAGGAAATCCTGTCTTTTCTATTAAGTGGGAAGATGAAGACCATTCCAGAATACGGATCCCCGATGATAAGGTGCAGCACTACGTGACTCACATTCGTGAGAAATCCATTACTATCCAGCAATAATGTTCAAGGGGAGTCCAGTGGGAGAGATGATCGGATGAATTAATAAGATATTAACTACTGAACCTGTGCAGCTTCCATGGTTTTCAACCAGGGCCTATGAGAGGGGGCGTAGCCAATGCGTCGCTCCGGGGCTCGGAGGGTTAAAGGGGGTATCTGAGACTTCTTCGTGTAGAACTGTGTATCAAACTTAGTAGTTGATACCATATTCTCATCAATAAAATCTGTCAACCGGCAAGAGGATATATATATATATTTGGCGTGCTAAAAGGATTATAGCAGATGAAATCGGTATGGCTAAAGGTTGAAGGTGCTTACGTTGTGTGTGCTCGTGTGTGTAGGGGAGGGAGATAAAAACGGCTTTGTATTGCCATACGAAATTTCTTTAGGAGAGCCTGGTTTCCGAATCTAAGAATGTCCCCTATCTCATGCCTCTGATCTCTTCTTACCTTTTTGCATGTATCTTTTTCTCTCCCTTATCCCTTCCAATCTCCATTATCAGGCCATGTTTTTATCTAAATTTTTTACAAACATGCATCAGTTTCATGTACATAAATCTTCCCACCTCTCTGTAAACTACCTTTCTCTTCTCCCCCCTCTCTCTCTCACACTTTCAAACCTCATTTTCTTTTCTACGTAACTCATTTTTCGCCCTTGTCTCCTTTTCAACACTCTCATTTAACTACCTAACTTATTTTTCTCCCTTTCTTTCTTCTGACATTCTTACTTCCTACTAAACTTTTCTCCCTCATCTCTCTTCCAACTCTCTCATTTAACTACTTAACTATTTTTTCTCTTTTCTTTCTCTCCCTACCCTCTTATTGAGCGACCTTACATTCTTTTCTGTCCTTTCTTCCCCTACCTACTTATCAAGCTACCCTACTTTCTCTTTTACTCTCTCTTTTCCTACTCTCTTATTAAACAACCTAACATTTCCCTTTTGTTACTACTATGGAGCTGAAACATGGAACCTAACCATGAGACAGACCCGTAAATTGAGAACCATGCAACGTGCACATGAAAGAATAATGCTGGGCCTCTCATGGAGAGACCACAAGACAGCACAGTACATCCGAGAAAAGACAAGAGTTAGGGACATCATAGAATCCATTAAAAATCTCAAATGGCGGTGGGTTTGCCATGTTGCAAGAATGGCAGACAATCGATGGACATCACGACTCACAACATGGATCCCCCGAGACCACATGCGCAACCGGGGCCGGCAAAATGTTAGATGGAGAGACGAACTAGACAAGTTCAGGAAGTACTGGCTTCCATGATAGGGAAGTGTGGCAAATCCTGGGGAAGGTCTATGTCCAACGACGGACGTTAAAAGACTGATGATGATGATGATGATGATGATGATGATGAAAGCACATCATCCGAACGCAAGAAGGAATAAGCGGAATAACATCATAGATCATTCTAATCTGACATATTTCGTGATTGATGTAGTTACTTCCCTTTTCACTGACACCATTGGTTTGAGCTGGGCTCAAGCTAGTTTTCTTCTTTATTAATGTTCGACATATTTCCTTCTTCCTCATTTCAGTTCCTTTTTATCGCAACTCCGCGGTCGTTATTCCACCATTGTTAATAAACAAGATGGATTACAAATGAAGAATGAACTTACACCTCTTTTCTTGGGAACCCGTCCTTCCTTAGTGGCAACCGAGCCGATTCTGCTTGAGGAAATTAGGAATCCGGTTATGACTTTTATTTCTTATTTTAAAGCAACTGAAATTGAGATGAAGGTCATATTAATAAAAAAATCTACTCTGATAATAAACAATGTTATTTTCTTGATTCTCCGTCCGTAACTATAGATTCACCCAGTAGGGGATTAAGATTTTGCTGAAAAAAAAAGACAAACTCCTCTGTCCACTGTTTCAAACTAACCATTATTCCCGGTAAACGAAGTCAGTTTTTTCTTCTAAAAGGAAATAAAAAAAACAACTTCTCAGTCCAAATATATCCGGAACTTTTTACACTAGATAATATGAAAAAAAAATGACGTATGTAGTATAGCAATGAGCAGCAAGCTCCTTTTCACCCCAACACCCACAATAACGTATAGGGCAGATAATTCTTCAATTAAAT
>OY735216.1:9135553-9245553 GCA_963457665.1 Thysanoteuthis rhombus | reverse complement strand
TATATATATATATATATATATATATATATATAAATTTCATATGTATCTATCTATCTCAGCCTGTTCGTATCTATCTATACATCAAACTCAGATAGATCGGACAGACTATCTAATTCTGTGCCAAACATATAGATACCACCAATGGAGCCAAGGAGATGAAAGTTTAACCTCAGTCTGTTTATTTCCATCTATCTATCTATCTATCTCAGTCTGTTCATATCGTATCGATCTATCTATCTATTTGTCTATCTAAATAGATATCTTTTCAGTCCGTTTATAGCTATCTATTTATCTATCAATCTAAACCAAGTCTGTTCGTGTTTATCTATCTATCCATCCATCTATCTCAGTAAGTTCATATCTATCTATCTATCTATCTATCTATCTATCTATCTCAGTAAGTTCATATCTCTCTCTCTCTCTATCTATCTATCTATCTATCTATCTCAGTAAGTTCATATCTATCTATCTATCTATCTATCTATCTATCTCAGTAAGTTCATATCTATCTATCTATCTATCTATCTATCTATCTATCTATCTATCTCAGTAAGTTCATATCTATCTATCTATCTATCTATCTATCTATCTCAGTAAGTTCATATCTATCTATCTATCTATCTATCTATCTATCTATCTATCTCAGTAAGTTCATATCTATCTATCTATCTATCTATCTCAGTAAGTTCATATCTATCTATCAACTTCAGTAAATTCATATTTATCTATCCATCTATCTATCTATCTATCTATCTATCTACTTCAGTAAGTTCATTATCTATCCATCTATCTATCTATCTATCTATCTATCTATCTATCTATCTATTTATCTATTTCAGTCCGTTCGTATCTATCTATCTATCTTTCCAAATCTCTTCGTATATATCTATCTCTTTTTATCATTTTTTATACTTTTTTTCTAAAAGATTTCTCTCCTTATTAAAGGAAACTTGCATCAGATATTTCACAGCCATCTCATCGATCAATTTGTCGTCCTTATCAGTCGGGATAATTTTCTTTCTTTCTTGAACGTGTCCCAAGCACTATATCTCCAATCCCTTTGATCGTAAAGGCGAATGCCGCCATCAGCACACGCTTTACCAACAAGACCCCCATCCCCTGCCAACCATCAATACCTTCCACAATCAGTTCCCATCTCGGCAATCGTTTTTCCCAACCTATTTCTTTTACTTACTTCAAAGTTTTGTCCACCATCGACAGCCTTTTGACGTCCGTCATTAGATATAGGCCTCCTCCAAGAATTACTCATACCAACCGATCGTGAACACCACGGTGACATTATTCATCGAAGCTGTCAAAATTGTCAAGTCATCTTATTTTCTGCCAGCCACATCTTTGCAAATGATCTCTGGGGATTCACGTTTTGACTCGTGATATCCAGCGGTTGTCTGACATTCTTACCCCCTAACTAGCCTATAGTCTATGAGTTTTTGTAATGGATTCTAAGATACCTCTAATCCCTGTTTTTTTCCTTACATAATGTGTTGTCTTGTGATCTCCCCATGTGATGTATAGCAGAATCCTCCTCTGTGCACGTTGCATGTTTTTCCACCCAAAGGTACCTGCCATAGAGTAACGGTCAGCAAAGTAGTCTAGTAGAATACTCGCTTGTCTAACGAGTTTGATCCCCTCTGGAGTCCCCGCTCTATCAACCTTGTACCAGGCTAAGCATAGCTGACGAAATGTCCACGTCCTTTATTCAGTGATGGCTAATGGTCTCGTCTTGCAGACCACCCACTCATATGAAACTCCGTCTAACGTTAAAATGCAGCTCTACAGACTGCGGTTTTGGTGGCCCTTAAAATATCAATCTAACTCCGAATAGCTATATCTAGCTGAGTGGCTGATTTTTTAACTGTGTGGTTGTAACGTTATAACGGGAGGAACCTGTATTAATTTAGATCCCCACGGGGTATTTCTGCTATAGTAGTCCTGTTAAAGAACAAGCTTCCACTTGCCGTGGTGAAATAAGATAGCCGAAAAGAATTACCACTGTCGTAGTGAGATCGATCCTCATTGATTGTCTGACACTTCTGATCTTGTATCAGACTAAGCTAAGCTTAGTAAATAGCTATCTACATAATATGCCAGGCAAAGAATAATCACAAGTAAGGTGAATGCAGTGAGGGCCAAACTCCAAATAGTAATTATCTGCAAGACTACTTCACTAATCTTTGCTCAACACCGCACAGCCGAATATATTTATAGGTGTGCTGGTTAACCCCATCTATACGAAAGCAAAGCGTATCTATGAAACCTTCCGTAAGCTGGAATGATGTAAAGCAACGACGCCATTATTTTTTTTATGGAAGAGATGTGTTTACAAGTATTTGTAAACACATCCTTTCAACATACCCGATATATGTGCAAAGAAAATATTTCCTCAGGAAACGTAAACCATTTTTTGTTGAAATCAAAGAAGATCTGATCTTAATTAAAACGATATTTAAACTTGTACAAAACGCAGACAGAAAACATTTACTCATGAAAAAAATCCCAAAGATTCCTTTGATAAGTAGAATGTGTCAAACAAAACTGTCAACACAGGTTTCTTTAGTTTTTAAGTCGATGTGGCTGGCTATGTATACATGTACGTATGATGCGCACAAGTAACCCAGATGGAAGTAGAGGCCATAGAAATTTGATCACTCACCCGTTATGTCCAGGAAAAACAGGTTTTGAAAAACCTATCCTAAATAGTTTTTTTCGGAGTAAGCTTATTTTAAATAGGTAGTTTAATTTGCGTCCGGCAGCGTTCACGTTTATTTCTTGAAAATTCAAACTTTCGTAGTGATCAATGGCCAACAAAAGGGGAGAGGGAAATCTTATTCGTTGACCACCAGTTTTTTCAATTTTTAATTGATCAATGCGGACACGACATGCAACTTAAAGTACATTGGTCAAGTGACAGTTTCTATAAGAGGACCAACAAGACCTTTTTCTCAATGTTTCTATTGCATCTACCTTCTAGTTGATTTGAACGTGGACGGTTCAGTTCTGATGTTCTCCTTTGCACATGTTCTATTTCTCTTTCCTAAGACTCCACGCCTGCACTGCATATTCCGGATGTGATGTAATATTTGTTTTGTATTGTATTTTGAAATTTTTCATTGATCACCCTTTTTCTATTGGGGCACTAACCAAATGGTCTTATTCGTTCATTTTCTATGTGATGTATTCTCTGAGATTTGGACTCAGTACTTGAACTGCATTTTCTAGATGTGATTTAATTTGTGTTTTGTATAGTATTTTGAACTTTTTTATTGATCAGCCTTATTTCTATTGAGGCACTAACTAAATACTCTTATTTGCACATAATCTATCGATGCAATGTATTCTCTGAAATACGGACTCCGTGCTTGAACTGCATATTTTAGGATTGATCTGATACTTGTTTTGTACAATATTTTGAATTATTCTGAATCTAAATCTATATTTGCATTCCTGTTACTTTGGGATGCTTTTGAAAAAAAAAAAAAAAGAAAAGATATTTCTGCGATGTAGTTTTGTATTTTGAGATAACACAGCCAGCATATATGCAGTCAGTTTCCTCAAGAAAGAAAAAAATCCTCAGGTTTCAGTCGATGACACTTCTGAAAACTATTTTGTCCGTCTTGATCCTAAATTTAGCCACATCCCGATTCCAAGTACACTCATGTCTGCTTTGACAGAAACATTGGCATCCAATCAATATTGCCGCCAGATTTGCTTGGAGAAGAGATTTTTCAAGTTTTATATTTCATGTCATTGCCGCTGCCAACAAAGTTGGACAGAGATTACGTATTCACTCACTTTTGTCTGTTTGTATGTTCAGCATTTACAAAGGTTCAAAATGAATTTTCAATGACGTTTTATAAGGAATGTGACCCATCATCAGGATCATCACCATCATCATCATCATCACCATCAATCTCTTAGCGTTTGCTGTTGGATATAGACCTTACTCAAGATTTGCCAGACCTCTCTATCATGGACATCACGGATCCAGTGCTTTCTAAATTTATTTAGCTCATCATGCCATCTCACTTTCTGTCCGCCATGGCCTCGCACCTGATCTCTGGGGATCCACATCGTGAGTCGTGATGTCCAGTGGTTATCTGACATTCTTGCAACATGTCCAGCCCATTGCCATTTGAATTGTCTAACAGTTTCTATGATGTCCCAGATTCCTGTCTTTTCTCTAATACAATGTGCTGTCTTATGATCGCTCCATGTGAGGCCGAGCATGATTCTCTCATGTGCACGTTACATGGTTCTCAGTTTAAGGGTCAATCTTTTGATTAGTTTCCACATTTCAGCTCCATGTGTGACCATCGGTAGGATACATTGGTTGTATAACCTTCTTTCTTGGACTACTGGGATTTTCTTGTTCTTAAAAAAAAAAACGAGCTTGCTTAACTAGAAGCTTGCCAACCTAGTGTGATTCTTCGCTCGATTTCATCTTCTTTTAATGACTTCATGGAGACTCGCTGTCCGAGGTACATGAAGTGGTCTACTTTCTCTAGCTCCGCATTTTCGATTTCAATCGTTGTGTCTTTGTCTTCAACATGTTTGTTGTACATGACATTCATTTTGTTGAATTTCATGCGGATGCTAACCTTCTTGCGTCTAACAGTGGCCCATGGATCAAGGAGAATAAATTGAAAAATTTGGGAGCCGATACAGCAAATTTTTTTTCCGATTGAGACATTTTTTTTTATATGATAAGACAATAGTTAGAAATATGGAAACCACTTATGTTCATACCTATGTTTTCACAGTATCTCCAATGGTTCTCAACTGAATTCGAATGACCTTTCACTGAAGGTAAGGCAATGGGCTAATAAAGAAAGTTTAGAGGGCAGATCGAGGTTTATTCTCTTTCTGATTGTGTGATAATCTTTCATTAATTCAGACAATAGTCCTGGAAAACGGAAAATTCACAGAGTTACCTCTCTTGCATTGCAGCTATATACGTGCCGATTTCTAATAAGTTTTCAGCTAGTGCAAGGCTTTGGGAGAGGTAGGTGATCTCTGTCTCCTTTTAGTTTCAACTGTCATAAGCAGTCGGCAGATTACAGGTTGGTCCAGGAGTAATCGGTTGACGGAAGGATAATTCTAAGGGTCCAGGCCTAGGGTGTAGCTGAGGGAGGGTTGAAAGATATTTTTAAAAAAACGCCTCCAGTCTCCAAAATCAAATACAAAATAGTAATTAACCTACTGTATTTCTTATGACATTACGCAATGAGATATCTCACTAAATACTGTAGGGGACCCCAAGACGCCAAGTCACAATGTATTCAAATCTCTAGCTAGGCCCCTAATTGTCGCTCTGTGCTGAGTTCGGTGTCGTTGTCGCTTTCTCGTGACGATATTTGTTTGATAAGTTCAAATTAGAGAGAGAATGAACAGAGAAAGGAGGATCAATCTCTAATAAATTCGAACTATGATGATTAAATATGTTTTAGTATGTACATATATAGCACGCACTACAAACCAGGAATGCAATAAGATAAAATATGGTAAAATATCAGATGTATGGTGCGTTTATTTCATTAAGAGCTCGATACATCCAACATTAAACATGACGCTGATTTAGAGAAGAGCTTAAAATATAATAGACATCGCTCAGAATTTCTATCAACAAACAAAACTCGATAACTCACATATAGATATACCAAAAATAACCATCATGAATATCTTATTCACATAGCCACCTTAAAGAACTAATCAGCATAATTATCTTAGACATGTGGAAAGAAACCAAACCCCAAAATAATCAAATTAACAACTACGGTCCTATAAAAAGGGTACTCTAATATTGGAAAACAGATTTGAGTGAGAATAAAACACTCTAAGGAAACATACCACAAAAGGACTGGTAGATCAACCACGTACTGACAACAAAAATGCTTATACCATACTCTCCTAATTTATGATTTATAACTACCGACGAGCATAGCATCCCCACTAAATAAAACTGAAAAACATTACAAGTAGTGACCAACTACTAAACGAAATGATGTATGAGTAGAATGAAAGGAATATCTGATTACCTACAAAAAAGAATATCCCCCAAAGATGTCCTCAATAGGGATCTAAAATAAACTGAATCATCCACCTGAATAAGCCAGAACAGGGCAGAAATATAAACGTGTCTGTGTAGCCAATCCTTACTCCATCATATATATATATATATATATATATATATATATATATATATATATATATATATACTATGGGGATTTGCTACACAAACACATTTATATTTCTGCCCTGCGTCAACTACGACAGACGAATTCTACAATATTTCCAACTCTACTCTAAATCAACTTGACATTTAGAATTAAATGTATCGAGCAAATAAACCCGTCATACATCAGACATCGCAAAATGTTATATTGTATCCCTGATTTTTACTATTCATATATATATATATATATATATATATGCGTATACATAATCATATAAAATTATATATATATATGCGTATACATAATCATATTAAATTATATATATATAT
Organism: Thysanoteuthis rhombus; assembly: GCA_963457665.1. Taxonomy (NCBI): domain Eukaryota; kingdom Metazoa; phylum Mollusca; class Cephalopoda; order Oegopsida; family Thysanoteuthidae; genus Thysanoteuthis; species Thysanoteuthis major. The sequence continues at coordinate 9,239,030 of OY735216.1, read as the reverse complement.
ATATGCGTATACATAATCATATTAAAATATATATGTATATATATATATGTATGTATGTATATATATATATATATATGTGTGTGTATACATAATCATATTAAATTATATATATATATATATATATATATATATGTGTGTGTATATGTATATATATAATCTAATATGTTTGTGTATACGCTGATATATAGAGGATATAGAGGATATATATCACGTAATATATACTACGTAGTAAATTATGTGGTAATCCTTACTTATACGTAGACAATTTGCAGTTGGCGCTGTTTTTAGCATTGAGTGAGTGAGTGTGTGAAGACTTCATGAAAGAAGAACGAAAATTATTACGTAAATCATATTTTGGCGATCCATATACTACACACACTCGTTCATCGATGTTAATATGTGTAGAACTTTATACTTTGCAATCGGGATAGACATTTTATAACCATTTACAAACGGGGTAGCCATTTTATATCCAGCCTAAATTTGACTGCATATGAGTTGGGGGTCACCCATCGAGTTTTAGTGTTGTTTCACTCGATATAATTTAATGGTATTTTTGTGTTTATTTCTCCATACTTGTCCCGAAATTCATGCATGTGGAGATGTAACGAGACCTAACAGATAGACAGCAGAGAAGTCAGGAAGAAGGAGGAAATTATGAAGGAGTTTTCAAAGAAACAGGGGCAACAAACATCGAAGAAAGAAAGACTGAAGCAAAGGAAAAAAAGAAAAGAAGAAGGAAATAAAAGATAGGGGAAAAAGAAAGAAAGCAATATCTGATAAGAAGAGAGAATGAAGGAGAATAGAAATCTGCCCCTAAACTAAAAGAGAAAAAAAGGAAAGTGGCGAATAAGAAAAGGAAGAAAAACTAATAAAAAAAAGAAAGAAATGAAAGAGAGAAAAAGAAAAATTAGACACTGAAGTGGAAAAATTCGTCGAAGAAACGAACGAAAAGAAGGGAAAAGAGTGAGTTTGAACGATTCGAAAAAAAAAGAATAAAAAAGAAAGAGCGGAAAAGAGAAAGAATTTGGGATTAAAATAGGAATGAAGGGAAGAAGACAGGGTGAGAAAAAATATTGAAAAGAGTCAAAAACGAAGGGACGGAAAAAGAAAGAAAGAAAGAAAGAGAGGATGTAAGAAATTATAGCAAAGAAAAAAGAACAAGAAAAAAAAGAAACGATCAAAGAATGATGGAAACAAAGCCAGAATGTCCGGAAGCATAATGAAGAAAGAAAGAAAGAAGGAAAGAAAGACTAAAAAAAGACAAAGAATGAAAGAAAGAAAGAAAGACTAAAAAAAGACAAAGAAAGAAAGAAAGAAAGTAAGAAATTGTAAAGAAAGAAAGAATTGAAAAAAAAAAAAAAGAAACAACCAAACCAACAAAGAGTATAAGAAAGTATAACAAAGGAATAAAAAAGAGAAAGAAAAGAACGACAGAAAAAAGGAAAGAAAGACAGAAAGAAAAGAAGGAATGGTGGAAGAAAGAAAAGAAAGAATTTTCTTCCAATCTAGGTTGAGTAGGTATCACCCGATTTACTATTAAGCAGAATTTGTACTGGAATGAGAAGCCATAAACGCCTTCATCGATAACTCACTTCGGACCCCATTCGATGAATTTACGTTTTATTCTTTATTGTGTCGTAATTTTACGTTTTATAGCTTCAGCCTAGCGGGATTCTCGTCTTAACGTTGATGGGAAAGTGGGAGAAGGAAAAGCACCATTTTTCAGCACGGTTGCTTAGCACCGGGATGGCTTTATGGACGCTACATAAAAAAAGTTTTGCCGAAAAGTATTTGGTCATGAAAAGTTTCATTTCAAGCATCATTTTTGTTTTTCATAAGATACAATTGTAAATAAACACACTTATATGTACTGACTTGAAGCGTAGTTTACATGTAAAAAAAAAGTTTTGAAAACCAGCTATATCTGACGAGTTTTAGATGTCTTCATATATCTCTATTAGACGCTTCTCCATCGGTCTGTCAATTTGTTGGCTGTTCCTACCTACTTAAAACAACAGAAATGGGAAAAAAGGAGAGATTAAAAGCGTGATGTTATTAACACTTTGATGTAATAATAAAATTTACTAGTTAGACATTTGTGTATCGAAGAAAAAAACATTAACAATCTTTATTGAGAATAATACTCTCGGATATGATTAATAAACTTATATTAACCGTGTAACGATCGAAGATCATTTCAGATGAGAGTTTCTATAGAATATAACGCAATCTAATATCATTCTGTCGCATCATATATATATATATATATATGTATATAAATTTCTCAACACGCAACTATCGTGTTTAAAAGAAACAAATAGACCGAGAATAAACGAGATGAGAGTTTGGAGTACAAACAGTTACTTGTGCTTTTGAGCCGTTTTGGTAATCGGTAAGAGCAACGCTACGTCAAAGTGGCTACCCTATTGATTGCAGATTCGATTCCTGCAGCAGCTCCATTTTCTTTAATTGTTTATTCTATTTACGTTGTCTAGGCTAAGTGATACATTAACTGTAATGACGGGGGATTATTTCGGATAAAAATGTATGTATAATATAACGCAATTGGTTAATCATTCTTTGGGGTCATATACATCCATTTCTTAATATATATGTGTGTGTGCATATATATATATATATATATATATATATATATATATATATATATATATATGTGTGTGTGTGTGTGTGTGTGTGTGTGTGTGTATTTATATATATATGTATATATATATATAGAGAGAGAGAGAGAGGGGGAGGTAGAGAGGGAGTCAGACTAAAATGGATAAATAAATATACTCTGACTTACATGAATCTATCTCAACATTTGAGTTTCTTCAGTAGAGCTATTGCTCTGTGGTCTGTCTCGCTATTCATTACTACAGAGCTTTATTTGCTGTAGGCCAAGGCTAATCAATATCTTTGTTCATACTTGTGGGAAGAGAAACTTGTAATTATCCAAGCGAAAAATAATTCCATATTTTCATCAAATGCTTCATTGGACACATATATAAAATTTCATTTTTGAAAATAACGATATATTTTTTTATTAATATTTATGAAAGTATTGGCAGGCAGGCCAATATGGATACACTTAATCTATGAAATCGATTGATAAGTGCGTCGTGGTTGAGATGATATGCATACAATTTGTTATTAAAATACTCTTAGATGCTTAATTGCCGCCCCCGCTTATAAATTCTGCAGGTGACCCTAGTTTTGTATCTACACCAACTTATTCCAACTAACCCACATTTAATTGAAAAATTTACCCGTTCTTATTGAGAGCCCAACCGTCAATCAAATCAAAAGCAAATCTCTACCCTTTTCTCTTTAATAGTTGGCGTGCGGAGGGGGGTGACTACAGATCTGTAGACGATTATTAATATCAATGCAAGGGGGAGAACTTAGTTGAAATTTTGTACCATCGAAAACTTTTCAGTTAAATCTTTCTATGAGAACAAGAATTTTTCTTGTTCCTGTCTATACTGTACGTTTTTACTTCCCACGTGCCAACCTCATCCCTACTATAGATATTTCCCACGACTCAGATTTTACTAAATTATTTCAGTAGCCATAGTTTCCTACCGCTTCCAACTTATTCCAAGAAACCCAATTATCGAATTTTGACCGATTCTTCAAGCTTCCTGTTAATCCCGACTCCCTGCTGATTAAATTGGTACAGACCTCCAATTCTCAGCATATTCCGACTCTGCAGCAATTAATCCCCTAAGGTATGGCTTATTCATCTATTGGTTATGAACCCACTGTAGCCGATAATTCACTGTTGCATATCTTTCACAGTTGCAAGTGGTCGATATTCGAGCCGAAATAAAAGCCAGGATTTTGAATGCTGATTATCGAAGCCTACATGACTTCCCGATCAGTAAAATTGGTGCAACACAGTATTTTCAATACACTAGTAGGACCTAGACTGAGAATATCTTAGTAGATATTCTTTAGATTGACTACATTGCAAAATTGTTCCAAAGATTATCATCTATAATTTGATACAGAATTAATACGGTTTTCCAAACTATCAAACGTTGAGTTTACCCATGGAAACCCTTCGTAATTTGAAACAGCGTTAAGCAAAAAAGAAAGTACGATTAATTCATATGAGAAAAATATTTGGGCGTTCAAATACCCCTAAGTCCTTGACCGTTGACTATCTACCCCCACCTCAGTGGCCGAGTCAGAGGTCGGTGAAGGAGGGAGAGGGTGCATATCACTTCTAAAACGGCTAGCTGCAAAACTCCAATTTCAATTTTCGACTTTCTTTGCAGAAACGGTGCGGCAAACTTTCGAAAACCGGGGAATACCTGGATCTATAATATTTCTCAGTTCTCTTTCTTTCTAGTAATCGATATTAGAATAACCTTTCTCTTAAAACTGCTTGATCTTCGTTCTATAATCGTGGGCGATATTTCGAGAAAAAAAAATGATCTGTCAAGCAAAAACCAATCCGGTGTTGTCAAGAAAATTAGCAAAAATAAAAATGTAGATCAGTAAGTAACGCAAAAAAATTGAAGTGGTATTTTTCACCATTATGATCAGTAACCGTAATGGACAATGCCGCTGTCCTCCTTAAATTCGACTGCCCACAGACTGACCGATCGCGTGCTCAGAAAAATGGTTCTTCATATTAGTACCCGTCCATACAACTATAACTGTCACTGCATACCTATTCAATCTTGTCTGTTATTTTCACTTTTTCACCTCATAATGCTAGCTTTGTGCTCCATCAATATGTCGAGTGTCTTCCAATGTCGTTGAGCATGATCGTTATCTTCCAATCTTTTTCTCTTTCAACACGACACAATTTCTTTCATTCAAGTTGAAGGACTTAACAAAAACCGACATTTCTTCTCTAACTAATCACGTCACTTCCTCTAACAGAATTCTCAGAGGAGCATCACACTGTGCAATGCAATTTTGGTTCCTACGTAGTGAGTGTTATTTTCTAATTGTACATAGTTATGTATTTTGCAGTCTTATTCGGCTGCAATGTTTAATATCCATAAGGAAAGAGGATTTCTTGTATCGGGGACAAGGCCTTAGCATGAATCGGCTGAATTATTGTGTCAAAATCAAAGAAAAAATTAGAGTTGGTATGTTAATGATTTTTCTTTAATATATATATATATATATATATATATATATATATATATATATATATATAATATAAATATAAATATAAATATAAATATAAAAATAAAAATAAAAAAAATTAAACAATTGAGTCATCCACAGACAGCTGTTTCGTTGTATTACAACTCTTCAGAGTGTACTATAGACAATCCATTATCCAGTCCTACGAGGTAGGATCGAAACCTTCGCTTCAGATTAAGAGGCTGGCATTTTACACCTGCCCTACGCGGAACTGGAGCGTCAGTAAAGCTGAATTTAAGCGATCTACTCACTTCTGCACAATTTCCCATCCACCAGAGTGCTTCATTCCAGAGTTGGAAGAGCATTGCTGTATTGATTATCTAAGAGCAAATGGGATTGTCGTTAAGTAATTGTCACTAGGCTTGTTTTTTTCCCAATATGAATTTACCGTTGCAGCGAGTTCAGTCCTCTACTCTTATCGCCTTGTGTCAGACTAAGCTAAGTTTGATAAAGGAATAGTCTGGTGCAATACAATTTTTTAACTGGACGAAGTTATTCTCGATTATGGTTATTTGCTAGCTACGAGGAAAACTTGTGGATGGAGTCATACCAATGATAGCATCCTCACTGGACAAAACCAGCCTTGTTAAACCAAACTTGTTAAACTATGAGCTCAAGACGCCAGTGGAGTTCTCTCAAGATGTCGTGTCAACATGGAGGATTGGGGGTCAATTGAGAACCCGTTGATAGAGGATCCCCTGTCACGGGGTTACAGAATCTATGACTGAGCCGATGATTTGTTTGTTAGAGACTGACTGGCAATGAAAAGTGGTTTTACTACGTGACTTAAAAACAAACGAAATCATAGCTGAATCTGAGAGGACCTCCAATATCTCAACCTTATCCACTGCGGAAAAAAAGCTGTTATCTGTCTTTAGTGGGATTGGGGGGGGGAGATTTTGATTTTAAAAAATCTGCTCGAACTTTGACAAACTATTACTGTGCAAGGCTATTGTTATTGGATCTCTGTAATGACACATTGAAATCGAAAGGAGACTTTTTCTGCTATTTTGTTGCATTACACCATCCGTCATTGACGCAGCAATTACTCGTGGAGCTGGGATAGGGAGTTCTCTCCCATGCATCTTATTTTTATCTGGACAATTACTTGTTTCACCCCATTCAGAACAGAGTAAAAACGTACAGTATTGACAGGAGCAAAGAAATTCTTTTGTTTCTGTTGAAAGATTTAATTGAAAATGTTCCACTCGATTCAGTTCAAGGTTTAAGATGTCGAAACAATCACCAAAGAATGCATCTGGTGGAAGCTGGAATCGTTCATTTATGATGAAATACACTTTATACCTGTAAAGTTGCATAACTTCATATAAAGTGTAGGGAAATGCTTCATGACTTCATGTCTGAGTAATGAGTCGATGAATCCATATCAATGAAAGATTTTGTCAGAAAGGTATTGGTAAATGTTTGCATCAACCTAATAGTTTGAATATCCTTATCTATGAGGAAGTGGATGAGAGCAGGAATATCGAGCCATAAAAATTGATATTGGTTTGGAAAGAAAGAGTTCTGATGATTGTTTTGTAATATCGTTAGTCGGCTATACGTTTCAATGGACGATTTATACATCCCTTCACTGATGATTTTGCAAAAATTGGAAGATGTTTTTATCTCTAATCTCCGCTGAATATTGGGCTGTATTACATGAATAGTAATAATACATTGAGCATTTTTAATTTCATAAAAATATTGGATTTTGAAAAATCAACTGAAACATTTAAGTTCCTTTATGCAGATCCAAACACAAACCATCCTGTCATTTTGGACGGGTATATACGAGTATTTTCGACATCAGAAGAACATTTACAATGTATATATATATATATATATATATATATATATATATATATATATATATATATATATATATATATACTTTATACTCTACTCTAAAGTAATTCTAGTGATTTCCAGACATTTTCGATTGTCAGCAGATGTTTGTAGAATATCCAGGAAATTCCAAAGATTCGCAAAGACTGAAACCGTTGCAAAGGGAAACCAGATGTAATGAATTAGTCAGACAATTGGGAGTTGTTTCGAGTTTCCGTACAAGAAAGCTGTTTCTGTTCCCTGAATCGATTTTGCTTGCAATGGAATGAGACACGAAGAAACGGAAGATACAACAAAGGGAATCTTTTCGAATCGGTATGATTGGCAGATGCAAGACTTGCAAATGTTCTTTGCTGAAAGCTTTTCTCACCGGAAAGTTGATTACGAAAGAAATAACCGTACCTCACATAAATGAATCATCGAAGCCCGTGCGTGTAAGACTTTCTCTAGATATATAAAAAGAAGGTGTTTTATTTAAAATTATTTAAAAAAATGCCACCACAAGATTGGGGCATTGATGGCCAAAAATGACCATAGAGACCCCCAAAATCACTTTTTTGTAAAACTCGAAAAAAAAAAAAAACCAAACAAATTAACACAGTGTTCAATGGTGTACCAATGCAAATTTTCAAGGTTATCACCCAATAATTGTTACTAAGAGCATACAGAGACACACATGCATGCACAAAAACACACACAAAAACACACACTTATATAAACACACACATACAGAGAAGAACCAAGTCGTTGATTATATCTGTAAAAATAGAAAAAGAAACGTTGGTAAATATAGGTAATGAAAGGACTGCTTTACCTACCAAATACAGGTATTTGCCCAAAATAGGCTCTAGAAAATGGGCTGTCTAGAAGCTTTGTCTAATCTGGGAAGCTCTTACTTCGTCTGCTCCTATTTTGGAATAGGAGTCGTCCAATGAGAACGGACGAAGAAGAAGCTTTACACATATACTGATCACCAGAAGCCAAATATACCAATCCTCTGAAACAAAAAAAAAAAGAAAGATATCTATAGTCTGAACAATTTTTAATTCTTTCATTTGGGATCTTAAAACTGGATCCGAATCACTCGTTCTAAAATAGACTTCTCTCCATGTGACAACAATTCTATTTGAAGTCATTGAACAAATTATTCAAAAGCTCTCCATTGATAAACAGTCACATTCGAGCAAAGTCTGTGGAAATAATGTACGTCAAGATTCACTTTAATAAACAGTCGAAAAAAATTGAAAAATTGCGCCAGTATTTGATCCATTAGACCCTCAGAAATTTGTTAATTCTCAGATAAATCGTTTTTTCAAGGTTTTCGGAGCTGCTTATATTAACAAAGTAACTGTAATGGCAAACGGAAACGTTACTTTCCGTCCGTTGTACGGAAGTGATGCTTCAAAGTATTTGGTTTCTTCCCTTGTGAAGATTCTTATCCATGCTTCTACGCAAAGTATTGTATGAACTGTTATTTTTTTTTAATAAAAACGAAAGTCAATGAAATGAAATAATAACAAAAGCCTCACTTCCGTACAACTGGCGGAAAACAATGGCCCAGTATGCAATTACAGCTACATTGTAAAGAAAACCCACACTCTGCTAAAATCTTCAGAATCGATTTTTCTAAAAACTGAACAAAAATCTTGAATGGTTCTAGGGTTTAATGGATTAAAAGCACAGATAAAATTTCAATTTATTCCGACTTCATTACCGAAAGTAAGTTGATGTTTGTTTCCTGGAGGCCATGAAATGCAATTCCAAGTCTGTTAAAGGTCATGTATCCAGATTGAAATACTAGGAGTTTTTTTAGTTTCTTTTTCACAAACGTGTTCTCTCAGTATTTAACCTTTTCATCAAAATATCATTGAAGATATTACACAATACTCCAAATCCAACCATAATATTTCTTTTTCCTGATTTAAAAGTTTATAATCTCATTCGGCAGAGGATTCCAAAGAGAGTCGACTCTGTAAAATTGCTTCGGTTATTTTGTTCAATTTCAACCCATAAGTAAAAGGGGGGCATTTTTCTCGAAATGGTTGCAAACTGAGAGGAATGGTTTCAAATATGCTCATCGGATCAGCCCGTTCCTTGTAACGAGTACAATGTACGCAATTCCATCTTCAGCAACATGTTCAACACGGATTATTTCATACTTTCAAACACAGGGACGCTTTCCAATTCCTTCCCTTCCAAGAGATTGAGATATAGTATGCTGTTTCAATCAATTTTCTCGCCCTTCGGCAGCGTTCCTTCTCTCTTTATCAGACTTTATCGCATGGTGGGTTGTATCATTCGTTCTTCCTCTAGATATGGTTTGCCACAATCGACTTTTGTACTTCAACATCGGTCATCGTTTTTTGTGTTAAATTTCGTTGTGGGTCTGAAACAAGTGTTCATAAAGCAACTTTAAATCAATAAGCTCTTTTTATTGGGTGTAAACCTATGAGAAATAGTATATATTGGCTAGATGATACAGATGATGTATCATATTTGACGTAAGGAGATGAGATGTACGAGGAAAATTCTTAGCCCTATCAAATTGATTCTCTCTTGCTTCTTTTGTCGATCATGACTACAAGTATTCAAAACAAGGAAAAGGGAATCTTGTTGGTGTATTGTGTAATGTTCATAGAGATATTTTCACGTAAAGGTTAAATAGAGGAAAAACCTTTCTGAAGCACACCCAGTGTTTCCATCCAAACATATGACCTTTAACAAACTTAAAGGTGCTGTTCATTATTCCTTAGAAAAAAGGCGTAGAATTTCTTCAATAGAGTTAGTCCTATAGATAAGGAATTTTGAAGGAAGTTTTTGATGATTTTAAATAGTATTGCAATCGAATGGAAAGATAGCTGTCTTGAGCAAGTGATTCGGATGGGAATCCATTACAAAGACCCCTGATGAAAGTATATCAAGATTAAGGATTTCGGGCTACATCCTATGGAAAATTGTTCGCCAAAAAAAAACAATTTATAAATTTTGATAGAAAATTCTAATTTTATCAAGGAAATGGCCATCGACTGTGTGCCAATCCAAAGTCAGATTCTAAAGAGCTCGCGGAGCCGAAGTTTCAGGCTAACGAGAAAAGGTTAAGACAAGACCAGAAATATCTTCTTCGAGAATTGGTCAAACATTGGGAATGGATGATGTTCACCCGTTAAAAAGAAACTTTGGAGTTGGCTGCGTAACCATATCAAAGCTTTGAATTGCAAAAAGATAAAGGGAGAAGTAGTAAGCGATTTTTAAAGACCACTATGGGCAACGATCACCTACGGAAGGCCAAATGATATATATGGGCCGAAAGGTTGTGTTAAAAATAACAAATATAAAGATACTTGTGCCGGACGATTTGTGGCAAAATTAAATCGGTGATTTAAAAGAAAAAATATGCTAAGATTCTGTGTAACAGACAATAATGATGTTTGAGATTCTTATTCATGGACTACCATAGTACCTTCAAAGAATTATGGAATTATTCATCTTATGTATGGATGAATTATGGACTGATACAACACACTCGTCTGACCTCCACTTTTCCTCCTTCTGGCTTCATGCAATAATACTTGGTGCAGACAAAAGTAGTCACTGACAAGCGAATAAAATTTTAATCAACAGCAGCCATTTCTCCTAAACCTGCTGCTTGATTACAATTTCTCCCAGTATTCAAGAAAACGTAAGGTAATCGTAATGGATTTGTTGCTTGCCTGCCAAACTTGAAGCTAGATTTTGTTTATATCATATAAAGTGAGACTTGACCCTCAAACTAACAAAAGTTGCAGCAGTTTTTATATAAGATTATTATCAGACTGTTTTTATATTCAGGTTCTATATCAGGTATAATTTCGCATAACAATATCTCAGGTGTTTTCAAGAGCAGCTTATCTGTAATCCACCTCTATCAGTCGGTGGTTCCCTGCCGTGAAGCCAATACACCGACAATTCTGTCAGTTTAAACACAGGGGTTTCCAGACACTCGCTAAGAAAATTGAAATTTACTATCGGACTCACTGAATATATTAAGCTGCTCTGCATGAGATGGCCGTTTACGAGAGGAAAATTATACTAGGTGACATCCAACAGTTATTTTTTAAATCTGTACATTTTGAGCAAGAGCTCGAACAGTTGTTCTTGTATCAGTTCCAAAAACATCCTTTTTTTTTTAATTCTCATCATTAACAACTGGTTGAGGGCGTCCTCGAGGGTCATTATCCGGGCTCATATCCCTGGAACGGAATCTGTGGTCGCTCCGTTCTTTCTGAGCAAGTTCACATTCCAAATGCAAAACTGATCTTGAGAGCTAATCCGTATTCTCCCCGAGTTTGAACTCATACAAAACAATAATCAAAAATGTCAAATTCAAAAGAAAGCTGGTGTCGTATAATCAGTCGAATAAGTATAACTACATTTTGTGCTTCAGAATTTGTCGAAATTACAATTGTAAAGACAAACACCAAAAAGCAGCCATTTCATGAGGGACAATCTGATATGATATTAATTTTTCATACCTCTTCAGCAGACTTCCAGGATCCAACGATCTAAATATCAAAACTACTCTCTATATCATCTGGTTGAAACCAGAAAGTTGAGCATTCCTATAAAAATCTTTCGTCACCTGAAATGGCGTAAAATTTATGTTTCTTGATGTAAAACTTCCCAGCCCCATCTTTTGTACAATTCAAAAGAAATCTTAGAAGCGTCTTTGTAAGTTATCGTGTATTTAGTAATTATCATCATGATGATTGTAACTCTTCACACATGCTGTCAGTAAACTGTAGTATATCATTTATCATCCCAAAGAAAAGTATGGAAGTTGAGAAAATGGATTCTGCTGTAATTCACAGAAGGTATAAATCAGTCAACCTCTAAAGACTTCTTTCTCAGCTCAAAACAGAAAATATCATTTTTAGACGTTTAAAATTAATTTCGGAAAAAAGTATCAATCTATCTATCTATCTATCTATCTACCTACCTATCTCAGTTTGTTCATATCTATCTATCTATCTATCTATCTATCTCAGTTTGTTCATATCCATCTATCTATCTATCTATCTATCTACCTATCTCAGTTTGTTCATATCTATCTATCTATCTATCTATCTATCTCAATTTGTTCATATCTATCTATCTATCTATCTATCTCAATTTGTTCATATCTATCTATCTATCTCAATTTGTTCATATCTATCTATCTATCTATCTATCTATCTCAATTTGTTCATATCTATCTATCTATCTATCTATCTATCTATCTCAATTTGTTCATATCTATCTATCTATCTATCTATCTATCTCAATTTGTTCATGTCTATCTATCTATCGATCTATCTATCTATCTATCTCAATTTGTTCATATCTATCTATCTATCTATCTATCTCAATTTGTTCATATCTATCTATCTATCTCAATTTGTTCATATCTATCTATCTATCTATCTATCCCAGTTTGTTCATATCTATCTATCTATCTATCTCATTGTTCATATCTATCTATCTATCTATCTATCTATATCAGTTTGTTCATATCTATCTATCGACCTATCTATCTCAGTTTGTTCATATCTATCTATCTACCTATCCATCTATCTATCTATCTATCTATCTATCTCTCAGTTTGTTCATATCTATCTATCTATCTATCTATCTATCTATCTATCCAAGGCTGCTCACACCAGTCTGTATCTATTTCTGTCTCTGTCTCTGTCTCTTCCACTCTCTCTCACTCTCTTTCTATATGCAATATATATCTTTCCCTGTTCCCATCTATCTATACATGTCTAAGCATCTGCATATCTATCTATCTAGCGTTTTCAGATCCGTCCATCCGTTAATCCATCTATACATCCTAAGCCTTCTCACACCTATCTATCTGTATATTCACATCTATCCATATGTCTTTCATCTCTGTTCGAAATAAGGTTGTATATCGATCAGCCAATGACTCAACTCTTTGTATGACAAAGTCAGTCACTTCCGCCTGTGCCAGCGATTTTCCTGTTCCGACTTCAGATTCCTGAATGATGTATGATTTGTTCACTTGTTTTACTTCTCAGCTTCATTTCATATTTCCTTCGTCATGTTTGGATATGAAGCAAGACAAACAGCAAAGAGGCAACATTCTCTCATCCGGGTACCGGTTACAGTTTGTAACGCCAAAATTTGCCATCGTTGATTCCGGTTTTGGTGGGGAATACTATGGAATGTTCCAGGAATACGAAGTAGCTGGATTCAACCATGTCAAAATTCATATTTCTCTATCCATTTTCTATTAGAAACAATCAACCCAAACTGTCACCAAAACGGTTAGCATGGGTCTCTTCAGTTTTCAAGCTGGTCTATCTGTCTAACTAACGAACTATGTATCACGTATACAAGGGGAACCATTGGAGCTAGATGGCTAAACATTTCAAGACTTATTTCTTATTGTCTTGGAAATACGCTGTTATGTTTTTTGAAGTAAGCAGATTTCAAATAATCACTGTTTGAATCACAAGTTTGAAAGGAATGATTGACATTTTGTATTGAGGTTGGGACATGACCCCGATCCCTCCCTCTCTCTCTCTCTCACTCACACACACACACACACACACACACACACATATATATATATATATATATATGTGTGTGTGTGTGTGTGTGTGTGTGTGTGTGCCAGTTTGTATCTATCTTATCACACGTATTGCCCAGAATAAAGATACGTAGCACAGTGTGATAAGCACCTTTTTCGGACCTCAGAAAGAAGTGCATAAATCACTATTCAACATGGATACATTCTGTGATTATGTGAAAAGTTATAATCATTTCGAAATGTAATATCCAGAAATCTGACAGATTGTTAATGTTCCTCAGGAAGGCATGACACCACTTACCCTGGCGTTTTGTCCAATCAATACATATTTTGACTAATTGTGTCGCCGCTGATATATCCTGATGGCTGATGAAAGACAGTGATGACTGAATGAACACCCATGCAAACCCCCCCTAAACTATCTAACCTACCCAGGCTGTTACCCCTGTCGTTAACTTTGACATCAATTAATCGAGACAGATAGACAGATCTTTACTTGTGGTGACGAAAACTATTCAAAACAAACAAACAAACAAACAAACAAACAAACAAACAAAAGAATGATATGGATTGTATATAAGCAACATCCCAGAACCCTACTATTTATCTCCTTTTACAAAAAAAAAAGCTCAGGAGTAACGTAGTCCATTGGTCGGAATCAAATTGGATCGATCCAATTAGAATCCCTAAACGCTGTCACGTGATCTCAGATCCTATTAGCAGCGACAAGCGTGATCTTTGAACTCTCTAGAAAAGCCAATCTGGGAATACGTTTTCTATCGTGGGTATCGCAGCCTTTCGAACGATGCGTGGTTCGAGGAGCCAGAGCCTCCACCGCCAAAATGAGAGTACATGGCTCTATCTTTATTCACGCCCAATACAGCAATATTAAATTTCATTTCCCACACTTCTTAACACTTACGTTCAACAGACAGACTAAAACGTACAAAGACTCTGGCATACACGAACTCTCACGAACATATTTGATAAAATATCATTTTTCTTGTTGAATGAATAAATCGATTCGTTTTCCCTAAGGTTGTGTTATCCTTTTCTTAATACAATACATCTCAGATGTGAACTCTTCGATGGTGTCAGCTCTAATAACGATCTATTCTAACCAATCTTATGGAAAACATTTCTATCATTTGCTAGGCTTAGTTCGTGTTGCGCTAAACTTACAACTGAGAAGGGCATCCTTATCTGCCTCGGCTTTTCAAATCTCATTTCTTTATTACTTTGTCTCGAACACTGGCCACTGGTGCCGATGGGGCAATTCACAATCATCGCAGCTGATGAGCACGCACATGCACACACACATACACACACACACACACACACACACTCACACGTGTATACATATGAATCGCAAAAATGAATTTTCTTGACCGGCTTCTATGAGGTTTTGAAAAGCGAATGGGATAAGGAGATTCAGAGATAGTCTGATGAGTTTCTAGGATAACGGGGAGTCAGAAGATGGGCCCTGTAATAAAACTATCATCCATGGCTTATCATCAGTCCTTAGAAGTGTTGACTCTAAGGTTGTTGACCCTTTCCATCCCATTGAGTCGATGGTAGTACATACATACATCCAATCATCCACATTAAGGTACTCACACATCTACTCTTACACATACACACATATGGATATTAACGAATAAATATAAGCATATAAACACACACACACACCTCATGTATATACATGAGGTATGTGTGTGTGTGTAAATGTGTATACATTTACAAATACTGGATTTAAAATTCAAGTACTGAAAGACTGGATCATTAGAGTTAACAATTAATGAAAACAATGATATATTTGATAGTTCAGATATTTACGACCATATGGAGAGAAAAGCAAGACGGGATAGATTGAGATAAAGTAAACAAAGTTGACGAATTAATCTATTCGTATGCTACACATGTTTCAGGAAGGGTTCCATCTCCAGTCGCATGTGGGGACCTTTTTGTGGTTAAAAGGTTAGGTTCCCATAAAAAAACAAACTTGGCATCAAATTTTATTGCTTTGAAAGCAAAAATGAAAAATTAAAAAAAACAAAGATTCTTTTGAGGCCATAGTGGTGAGACAGGAGTGTTTTATGTATGAGAAAGACTCTGTGGTGGTTTGGTTGGATTTTTTGTGGGAAGTAGTTGCAGCAGTTAAGTAATTAATATATATATATATATATATATATATATATATATATATATATATATATATATATATATATATTATTGTGTCATCCACAGACAGCTCTTTCAATGTATTACATCTTTTCTGTGAGGCTGTAGACTTTCCATTATCCCATCCAGTACCGCAACGCTGGATTGAAACTTTCGCTTCCGACACGGAGGCCGATATCCTACCTCTGGACTACGGAATTGGACGGCCAGTAAGGCTGGATTAAAGCGATATATTCATTTACGCAGAAGTTCCCTATCCACCAGAGTACTCTATTCCTATGGAAGAGCATTGCATATTACTCAACTGCTGTATATGTATATACATATGATTGTTATACTTATGATGGTCACCAAAACATATTTGTTTCCCAAACTCTATCCTCTGGTGGTATCGTTTTTTACGAAAAAAGACAAAAAGCAAAAAAAAGACGTTCAGCAATTCGTAGCAAGCCGTAAAAAAAAAAAAAAAATACAGAAGTGGGTGGCGTGAAAACGAAGCCTACGCGACATTCCCTGATCTAATCGATTGGGTATTTTGAATGTGACCGTCACAAATTACACAAACTCACTCTATTTCACCTGACTACCGATCAAGACTGCCCATTGGATAGTGCTTTTTCATGCATATGCAGTGTGGTCCCTCTGATTAGTTGACAAACTATATTGCACAACCAGTGCTCAAGATATTCAGAATGCCTGGATACTGTCTGTTTTGGAATCTCTCTCTCTCTCTCTCTCTTTCTCTCTCTCTCTCTCAATATATATATATATATATATATATATATATATATATATATATATATATATTGTGTGTGCATGTGAGACACAAACACAAACACAAATCAGTGCTTATTGTAAACTCCAATGGCAAAATATTCTCTGAGATGCAACTTTTCCAGTATTTTTTCTGAACCTGCTCTCTCTCTCTCTCTCTCTCTCTCTCTCTCTCTCTCTCAATATATATATATATATATATATATATATATATATGTATATGGCCCTATGGCCTCTCCAAGACCCACTACTGTTGCTACCACCACATCTTGCCACAGACAAGCACAGACTTCAGCACAGACTGAATTAAGTCCCACACATCAGGATGATCTTGAAAGATTGGATTCCTATCTTTGCTTCCATAGAAAATCATCTGATGGTAAATTTATTTTCTACGGAAAACTTTTAACCTCTGGATGGTCAACACACACACACACACACACACACACACACACACACAGAGGCTACCGAAGAGTGGAACACCTCCCAAAACATGTTTGGCTCTCCAATGAATATATTTATGGATTAACTAATTAATAATCGAAGTTTCTATGCACTTTTACCCCTGAGTCTATCTCACCTCCCATTGTTCACATTTTTTACATATATATCTATATATATTGTGTGTGTGTGTGAGAGAGAGAGAGAGAGAGAGAGAGAGAGAGAGAGACATACACACACACACACACAAAATCAGTGCTTCATGTTGAATCTGATGGCAGAATATTCTCTTAGACGCTACTTTTTCGGCATTTTTTCTTAACTTTTTCCGCACATATTCTCTGTATTTACTTTACTGCATAAGTTGCCGACATAAATACACACACATACACACAAAGAGATAGATCGATAGAAATAGTAACATTCTCATTGATTATGTATGTGTAAGTGCGTGTATGTGTCTCTGTGTGTGTGTGTGATTGTGTGTGCATAACCACAGATGATCAAAGAAAATGATAGAAGGATCAACTGAAAGCTTCCCTCCAGAAATTTGACATTCAACCGTCCCATTGTGAAACATCTGCAAGCAACCAATCAAGAGAGAGAGAGAGAGAAGGATTTGCCGTCGGGCAGTGAAGAAACGAAGGACCCAATGTGGATCAGATGCAGAAGCCAGACGAGAGGAATATGCAAGCAGCAAGAAGAAGAAGAACAAATCAACGACTCGAACGTCACTGAACAATTTTCAACGCGCGTACAAGAATATATCTTTCAAGGATTGGACTTTGAGGCGATCAAAGAAGATATTCTGGAACTTTTCCCGATAACAAGGACAGTCGATAATGATGATATGTAAAAAAAAAAAAATACAATTGAAGGAGGAAGAAGAAAGTGACGAGAAAATAGAAAGTACGAATGGAAAATTCATAGAAGAAAAGGTAGCAGGAAAGTAAAAAGTGAAAAGGAAGAGAGAAAGCCAGAAAGTATTATATAAAAAAAAAATGTAGACAGAGTAGAAAAGAAAAACAAACCAAAAATTGATGGCAGGAAAGTAAAAGAAGGGAGAGACGGAGAGGAATGAAGGAAAGAATAAATGAATGAAAAGGATGGACGAATTGAAAGAAAAATGACATTTGATAGAAAGATATAGCATCTAAAGAGAGACAGAGACAGAGGGAGAAAAAAATTAAGAGATGACGAGAATAGAAAGAAAAAGATGAAATTAGAAAGAAAACGTATTGAAAAGGATACCGTCTGAAACTGACTTGAAAAGAAAGAGAAAGAAAGAAAGAAAGACAGAAAAAAGGGAAGAAAAAAAGAAAAATGCAAAAGAAAGGAAGAGAAAAGGGGTCGGAAGAAAAATCCTAGATAGGAAAAAAGAAAAAAGAAAAAAAGAATGAAACAAGATTGAAAGAAATGAGAAATTGGGTGAATAACATTATTTAAAGAATGATGTTTAATTCAAAAGAAAAGATAGAAGAAAAAGAAGGAGTGGATGAATGAAAAATTAAGCACAATATTATTTGATTGGAAGAAGGAAGAAATGAGTGGAAGCACGTGAAAGATGAAAGTGAAAAAAGAAAAACAGAAGGAAAGTTTTGTTAAGCTTCTCTCTTCAATTTGATTTAGTACGCCTTTGTTTACATCGTATATTATTTCAACAGTAAATCCTTTAAATCAATTGAAATTTATAAAATGTTTTCCTATTTCTTACAGAAGAAAAGCCAAACTCACTCAAAAGGAATTTACAGTCGGGTACTTCAAGAAAACTGCCTTTGAAGAAAGCAGGTACTACAGTGATTTTATTATTTCTCTATTATCCGTGCGTATTTCTTATCGATTGGAAGGTCTTGATTTGAATTCTGGTGATCGATTATATTTGGCAACATCAAATGTGATCAAAACAGTCTGAAGTGAAAGACCAAAAGCAGGGCAATCTTACCCTCCGTATAACCCGACACACGAAACATTGATTTTGTCTCCATTTCCTGATCGATCAATCGAGAACCAATCCTTATTGTGAGTTTTCACAGGGTCAGGGGTGCTTTACTGGACTTGAGGATTCCAAGTAACCTGCTATTTTGCGAATAGTTTGGGAGGGGTCTGGGTAATCATATCAATGCATGCCTTTCCCAAGTGATCGCAAATTGTCCCGGTCAGTGTTTGTACTCTGTACACCGATTCCATTCCACTACTTTCAACTGTTAGGCCACCTGCACCCTTGGAATACTCAGGAAACTGAACTATTAATTTTTTTTACGTAAAAAACAAATATAGACTTTTTGAATTAATTCACCAATGATTAAGCAAATTAAATCTAAAAAGAAGAGTATACAACTAATATATTCCACCAATAGTCACCTATGGAGCTGAAACATAGTACGTAACCGGAGGATTGACCCTTAAACAGAGAATCATGCAACATACACGTGAGAGAATCATGATCAACATGACAAGGAGAGATTATGAGACAGCACAGTATATCAGAGATATCATAGAATCTGTTTGAAAACTCAAATGGTAATGGACTGGACAACTTGCAAGAATGGACAACAATTGCTAGACATCACAACTCATAATGTGGATCCCCAGAGATCAAATGCAAAACTGTGGGTGGCCAAGAGAAAGTAAGATGGTGTGACGAGGTAGATAAATTCAGAGAGTATTGGCTCCGTGATGGCCATGATAAAGAGGTCTGGCGAATCTTAGGGATGCTGTATGTCCAATGATGGACGCTAAAAGGTTGTTGCTGATGATGATGATACGTGTAAAATCGAAATGAAATAGATCGACCTTTGATTTTAGGTCACCTAATCATTACTTTCAATTGTGCATCACGTATAGACCGACCTTTAATTATAAATATCAAATGCATAGGCTGTTGTAGCATAAAGTTTCTTTGAAGGTCTACTCCCAAAAGGAGAAATCAAGTGTTATTAAATCTAATGAATGCACTGAGTATTCAACACAACCTCTTTGTCCAATTCATCTGTCGGGGAATGTTGTTAAAATGACCTGTCTTCATACCAATCTCTCTCTCTCTCTCTCTCTCTCTCTCTCTCTCTCTCTCTATATATATATATATATATATATATATATATATATATATATATATATATATGAGAGTGTCCATTGACAAATAAGCAGAAAGGTCCCCTTGTTGCCAAGTCAAATCAAAGCTGTGCGACTAGTTTTCCAGATGTTCTGAACGGCTAAATACCATGTAGACAGATATGCGAACACGCACGCACAGGCAAACACATCACATACACAAACATGCACAAGCATATATATATATATATGTATGTATATATATATGTATATATATATATATATATTTATATATATATATATATATTTATATATATATATATATATTTATATATATATATATATATATATATATATATATATATATATTATATATATACAATATATACAAGGATATATAAATATATATATATATATATATATATATATATATATATATATATATATCCTTGTACAAATTACCAAATAAAACAAAAAGCATCATTTTGGCTTATTTTGCAATTTTAATTGTTTCAGAGCTAGCACATTGATTAACTCTAATCGAACTAAATTTAGGAAAAATTATTTTAATCGATTTTAATTTTTTAGGGACTTATCTTCTCACATAGTAAACACTTTTCAGTTCTGTTCTTTATTTATAGAGAGCACATAACATTAGATTAGGCAGGTTCTTGCGTAAAAAATATATATTTGCACCAATCGCTTTTACAAATTTTTCATGAATGGATTCTGTGATCAATGAATAAATGCGAAATGTTTCATTACATTTGATTAATTGGTTGAATTTTAGTAGATATTCGAGGAAGCAGGTGTATATTTCGCACTGAAAACTTCCCAATCGATTTTCGACGTATTTTTCTTTTTTTGACAAACGTAAATATATTTCAAAAACAAATAACCCCATTCCCGATGAAAGAAATTCACTTTCACATCAGCGTTGGATTTTGAAATAAACTAGGAAGTAGTTGAAGCAACAGAGAGAGAGAGAGCGGAAAAGAGACTTCAAAACAGATGCTCACTTCCTTTCTCGCTGTGAATGCAAGATGGCTGACTGTAGCAGATTTAGAATTTTGACTGCCTCTCTAAGACCCTTATCAGATGTAGCAAAAAGCAGTGTGTCACCATGGATTTCAATGCTAACGCGTATCATATATATAGTAAGGTTGAAGAATACAGCTGAATCACGTCTCTTTGAGATGAATACAATAACTGGGACACGGTATGGAATCCTTTGTTTAACAAAGCAAGGAGTTGAAGACGTCTACAATCTATGTTACAAAATTCGTTTTAGTTATAGATATATTATATAGAAACTTATTTTAAATGATCTGTCATTACACGGTTAATTGTTACCCACCTTAGACAACGTAAATAGAGTAAACAATTGAAGAAAATGGGACTGCTGCAGAAATCGACCCTGCCATCGATAGGGTAACCATTCCAACGTAGCGATGCTCTTACCATTGACTAAAGAGCCGCCGGTAAGGTGAGGGCCCAAGTAAGAGTGATACATTAACCATGTAACGATGGGGAATCATTTCAAAGTAGTTCCTATATGATACAAGGCAATCTATAATCACTCTCACGGCTCACATATATATACATATGTATATATATATATATATATATATATATATATATATATATATATATATATATATATATAATTAAAAATTCTTTTTGTAATTATTATTCACTTTGCAGTACTGGAAGATGAGTTTTTCTCTTTACAAACGGAAAGTTCACCTGAAGCAGACCATAGAATGAATCGGCTTAAAACGCGGTGAGAACAATAGACATAATAACGAAAGGGATGAGTCGAGTTGCCCCCTCCCAAATTATTTGAATAAGATTTACTGTTATTTCTTGTTTTAGTGCTCGTTTTTGCTTGTCTATTTTGTCTGATTAGTCACTCAATAGAATTTGTCATGTGACCAATGTCTTTCGGCGGCATGCCGTGTTTGGGGAGATCAATTAAAGAGAGAAAAAAGGGTGATCAAATAATAAGTTAATTGTCTCGCCTTCTATTGGGTAGTGATATGTACAAATGTCCAAATTTAAAAAAGAAAGAAAGTGAATGCTGCCGGACATAAGCTAAGGAGCCAAATTAGCATAAACTCACTTTGTAAATTTAACTGCCGACTAAAAACCCATTGAAAAGGGAATGAAAAAAAAACAGAACTTTTTTCTTGACACAATAATAAGTACATTTTCTAAATTTTCATTCTTCTCGCTCAATTGGTGTGTTCTGTACACATGATACGTACGTACTTACATACATAGCCAGCCAGAACAACCTCAAATTGGTTTAGTGTTAATCTTCATTTTCATAGTTAATCAAACAATACTTTTATCAATAGAAAATCATTGCAGATTGATTTTATCGGGATTTGAACAAAATGCGAAGAAAATATGGCCGGGTATTATTCTGTGAATCAATTACTAGAAATGATTCTTAGGAAAAATGTCATCCTATCTAGAAGTCCAGGCAAACAATGGTTCCAGTTGGGGAAAATTGAGACCTAATTATCAATTAGTATCTGTTGTGCAAAACAAGTTATAGACAAAAACGTGAGGGTAGGTATTCTAACACACGTTGATTAAATTACACTTCCGATCTAATCATATGTATACTCAGACAAAACTTGATGTTGTACAGAAAAAAATATATTACATCTCTGAATTTTCGAGATGAGGTATTATCATTATTTTTATTAATATTCGGACCATCCTCATCTTGGTTGTCTTTTATACAACGTTTCGGCCGTCGGATAAATAAAGGGTTCGGTTCGTTACTTCCCCACACCTACCAGGTGATACCTGATGAAGGCCGTAGAGTGCAACGACCGAAACGTTGTATGAAAAACAACCAAGATGAGGATGGTCCGAATATTAATGGAAATAAATAATATATTGTTGAGAAGAAAATTTTATCAGCTTCCCAACTATGTATTTTTTCTGTTGGTATTTCTCTTGCAAGAGAAGTTAGAGACATAAACATGAAGTTAAGTATTCCAGCATTTACGATTTATAGTCTTTGGGAAAATGGAAGTTATCATTTGGTGGTGGGTGGGAGAATCTTGGCAACCAAGTTAAAGCATATCCAGAATCCATCCAGATTAACAAAAAAAAAAAATGTTGCCATGTTTTCAATGAAATTGGATTGTGGTCATTTTGAAATTCAAAATGGACGATTGAGAATGTACATTCCTTCCAATGACATCATTTGGCATTTTCCAATGTTTTCTCCAAATTGGGCCAGTTTGCCTAGACTATAGACGAATATTTGACCTTGCATAGATCTTGCATGCTTTTAGGCTATTTATTCCTATAAGTTCTCCGTAGATCATAGGGTCACGACCCCAACACGCCAGCAGCTCCGCTTGGCCTATGTCATTTCAACCACTCTTGCCTCATCCTCAGCTGATATTTTCTAGGTCTGCTTTTGCCTCCCAATTTTTCTACTTTCCTGTTGGACACTTGAGATGATTTCTTTCCCTCCAACAGAGTTCTAAATTTGTTTTTGTTTTTGTCATGAGAGGATTGTTCTTGCTTTCCCAAGGTTCTCAACCAGCATACGTCATCAGCTCTTCTGAAGAGGAATATTTCAAACAAGACTAACGCAGAGGTGATCGTCGGGGTAATCACTGGGGTGTTGCTGCTACAATAGTTTCAGTAGCAAGTAGGTTTTATTATGTGGAGTGACTAGCCCTACGACCAGCCCCATATTTTACCCGTGCATAGGACTGGCACGATTACCCAAGATCACATTCAGAAGAATATCTTGGCCAAGTTATACACTTAGGTCTCGGGTGATTTTCTCACAAAAAAATCCAGGTACCAATATTCTTGCAAAGGAATTTTGAATATATACTGAGGGTAAAAAAATAAGAAGTAAAAAAAAAAGAATTGATAAACCAGTTATTGGAGTTGATGCAACCGTGACTATTCCAGCAAACTCAAACTGAGCCCGGACGAGGGTGAACTTCAGAGAACTTACCTGAAAATTCGAGTTCTGTTCATTTGTTAGTTTGTTACCATGATACAGCGAAAATGTTGCCCGTCATTTCTGACAGATTCTATGCTGGTAAAATCATGAAATACACTGGGACATTGAAATTCAAACGGGTCACCCACGCGAGGCCAGAAGACCAAATCCAGTTATCGTAAACAAAGGAAATGAGATTTAGAAGATAGTTGATTTTACTGCCCCAGTCGACCATAGAACTGAATTGTAAGAGATTGAAAAGCTCAGAAAATATCTAGACTAACATGAATCCAATTTAGATAAATATGATTTTTAAAGGTCTAAAGGGTTGGGCGTTTTTGGCAGTTCATTTATTAGTTTAAAAACTAAATTTTGGGCCTGCCAGAATATTTCCCCAAAACCACTGTGCTATGGTCTTGAGGAGACTTGCTGTCACTGGACCTTCAGCGTAAGCAATCAATTACTGCTGGCGTAAATACCAAATAAATATCTGAAAAGCCACCGGTTACCGCAAGCGTAAACATTCAATAATAATCAGCAAAATCTTTGCAAATTGATTGGACGAACTATGGCATTGTGTCAGGATACACAAAGTGAAATAAATATCTAGATAGGAGATAAACATACAATTTCATCCATAATAATTTTCATACCAATACATATTTACAAATCCAAATCGATATGTACTTATTGCTTGTAACATATGAGATGCCAAATGTTCTTCTGGTTAAACTCTCTTGATTCCCCATTGTGAACCGACGTGGAACAAATTTGTCTAGATATTATCCTATTTGTGCAGCCCAACAAAATATGTGTCAATCATATGCGATAAACTTTGTGCCTTCTGTTCAAAGTGGATGTCCATTTCGTTGAGGTTGGAAAAGAATTATGCAGTTTACAAGTTTTATCATAACAAATCATGAAGAGAAATCAGGACTTGATAAAATTGAAACTGGAACAGGATGATATTTATATAAACGGACAAAGAATTCATATATATATATATATATATATATATATAGGTAGAAAGATAGATGGATTGATACACATACACACAAACATATATATAGGTGTACACACACACACACACACACACACAAACACACACACACAAAACGCACGCTACTGAAGATGGGAACACCTCCCGAGACATATCTAGCATATGAATTAATTCATTTATGGGTCAACTAATTAATAACCAGTCTCCATACACTCTTACTCCTGAGTTTGTGTCACTTCCTATTGTTCACATTATATATATATATGTATTTATATATCTATATATGCATGAATATATATATATGTATATATATATATGTATATATATATATATATATGTATGTATATATATATATATATATATATATATATATATATATATATATATCAGCCATCATGACCTGCAACCCGCAACAAGAATGACAACCACTGTTTGATAATAACTTGACCTGATAGGGTCAAAGGTATATAAGCAGGAAAGCTGGACATGATTATTTCATTTCGGTGTGTTGAATGTCACAATTGTGGACAAGAACATAAAGACTTCACTTGCCCTGGCCACCGGACCTCAATCCCCTTGAACATTAAACGACGGTTTATTCTGCAGAATATCTACAACGTAACCTGCAGCCGTTGAAGGAGCTTTTTTACCATCATGGCGCCTGATCTAAGAGGAAACCATTAGAGATCTTGCAGATTCCATGCCTGATAATTTGGCTCATCAGTATATATATATATATATATATATATATATATATATATATATACATATATATATAAAAATACATATATGAATATATATATATATATGAATATATATATATATATATATGTATATAAATATATGTATATATGAATATATATATATATGTATATAAATATATATATATATGTATATAGATATATATGTATATAGATATATATATGTGTATATAAATATATATATATATACGTATATATATAAAAAATATATAAATATACATAAATATGTATACATATATATATATAAATATATATATATATATACATATATATATATATACATATATATATATATATAAATATACATATATATATATATGTATAAATATACATATATATATATATATATAAATATACATACATATATATATATATAAATATACATATATATATATATATATATAGCGAGAGAGAGAGAGAGAGAGAAGGGGGGAGAGATAAATAGAATGAGAATCCGGAGTTTACGTCGTTATTGGAACCTTTGCATTACCGGAGGTTGTTTAGCTCGATGGTCAGAGCAACGCTACCGTATAGGTCGTAGGTTCGATTCCTGCAGCAGTTTCATTTCCTTTGATTTTTAAAAAACTCTATATACGTCGTCTAGGCCATATGATAAATTCACCATGTAATATCGGGAGATCATTTCAAATAGTTTCAATGTAATATAATGCTGTCTATAATAATTCTGCCTGATCATATGTCCATTTCTTAATAATACAGATAAATATATGAAGGAACAAGATATTGGCGTTAACTTTGTGAAACACACACACATTCTGTAAAGAAACGCCCCCTCCTCTCAGAAATCCCCCAGGAATAAATATAGACGCTAATTGAATATGGACAAAATGGAAGGAATACATACAAATAATCGATACAGAGAGAGAGAGAGAGAGAGAGAGAGAGAGAGAGAGAGAGAATGCGGATAGAGAGAGAGGGGCAATGAAGACAAAGAGATTAAATGAAAGGGGGAAAGCCAAGAGATGAAGACAATGAAAGAGAGAGAAAATGCTATATAATCAGATAGATAGACAGATAGATAGATAGATAGATAGAGAGAGAGAGAGAGAGAGAGAGAGAGAGGGATGTACGTACAAAAATACACTCAGCGAGGTTCCTAATCCTGCTATTTTGTTAATCCGATTCTCGCCCAATGTTTCCATTTTAGGCTGCCATGGCTTGTTTTCAAGCAGTCACAATTTTTTTATCGACTTCTTCCAAAATTAAAGGACTTTTTTTCCTTCATTCCCGACCCATTGATTCCCGCCTTCTTAATCCTTAATTCACAAACCAACGGCAACTTTTGCAGAAATAGACATTATTGAAACCACCAGTAAAAAAAAAAAATTGTATCCTCATCTTTTTCGTCGTCGACTTCTATTTTCGTTCTAACATAAACGAAAAGCAGAGATATGAGTGCATTAGAAATCGTCAACACAATCTGTCAACTTCAACATTATGAACATCAGCATAGGTTTCTTCAGTTTTTAAGTGGGTTTGGCTAGCTGGCTATCTGTCGTACCGGTCGCTCGAATAAAACAAGAAAGCTGAAGATTCAAACATTTACTTTTCATTATGTGTAGAAAAAAAATATTTTTGTAACTTTTTTTTGTAATCCTCCCCCTATAAGTTCATTGATCTCTCCTTTTGCTATTTTTTTAATTGATCACCCCGAACAAGGCAAGTAGCCAAATATGATCATGTAATGGTTTTTGCTGATTGACTAACCAGATGGTTCTTTTTTCTATTCCTCTTAAATAAACTAGGTAAAACTAACAACAGCTGTCCAACTCGTAGAGCTTAATCATGAGAATTCGATACCGAGACCCCTGGAGGTGCACTGTGGTCTGTCCAACGTTTTTCTTCCTTAAAAGGCGTCTTCTATCTTTAACCAGCTGCGTCATAAGGAGCTTCTCATTGGCATCTGACTCAACTAAAGAAGATTTAGTCTCCTTCGATACGAATTATTTGGTTATTTCACATTAAATGTCGTTTTTGCATCATTGAGAATAAGGCTAAAAGCGAGAGATGTACTCATGTAATTGTACCTTTTTGCAAATTCGATGTAAACAGAGATATAATTCGTCATTATTTGAAGTGTTTAGGCCTTTAACGGTAATGCTGCCAACCCAATAAATCCAAATTCAAACATAATGCTGCTCAGAGGTTAGTTTGATAAGATTAGGTCTGAAAAGATGGATACTAAAAAACAAGGAAGTCCCAAAGATGGTGCAGAATTAACGGTAACAGAGTCCAACGACGACAAACAACAGTTGGAGCAAATTCTAGAGACTTAAGACCTTTAGCAGCGACCATATGACGTAATCTCAATGCTATAGAAAAAGTTTAAATGTTGGGAAAACGGGACCCATATGAACTGAATTAGATGCTCTATGCGAGTCCCACACTTAACCTCTCAGCTGATTGTTTCTAAGCATATATAATAATAATATGAAGTCTTGCAGCATTTTCTGTATTCACCTGACAATTTTTGCAATAGAATATCATCTTTTCAATGATTTCGAACTTTGTATCCCTAATGAAACGTTCAATAACAGCGAAGCCATAATTTTTATGAGCCTGAGACGAGTAAATCTAAAGGATTTGATATGTATGATATATTACCATTAGAGGAGTGTTAGAGGAGCGTTAGAAAAACGGTTATTGCTTCAAATGGGTTATATTCTGATCAAATATATTACCAGTTACTCTTGTTAATATCATCCTCCATCTAACTGTTGGAAAGGGGCATTTCGTATGTCACAACATAACACAATACTGAACCATTTATCTGGCAAAGGGCTAGAAGTGACCAGGATCTAAGAACTTTCCCGATGATTTGACCAAGGCTCAACACATTTACAATATGAAATAAATAATGAATTGTAAGGATTGACATTATATTTGATATAAAACAAATGTTTAGTCTTTATTAATCCAATTAAAATCCTTAATATATCTCTCAAGGGTCAACCAAATTTGGTGTGCACAATTAAGGGACCCATGGAGAGAATCTAAAGTATTTGTATTTGTACGGGTTTTAGAGGAGGGCCTATTTACATGTATTGATAATGGGAAACTGATTATTTGAAATCTACCAATATTCAATTAGACAACAGGTGTATCTGTTGATTTTTAATCACAAGAATAAAAATAACAATTACTTATAAATATCACTGTTCTGGTCACAGAAGCAGAATTTGAAGGGAATAGTCATTTGCCATACTTTTTACTCAAAAGCAAATAGAAAATGACTCTCACTGTACAGGAATAAAATTGTATTAGATGGTGTTATTTATCATAAAATAATTGGCTCTAACTATCATTTAATAACTGGATACCTGTCCTACGAATGTTTGTATTGAAGAGAAAGTAAGGGTCAAATTTTGCATCAAGTTTACACTGTAAACATTCCCTCTAAAACGTTCGAAAATGCTATTTTCTCAAAACCTTTAATTTCAATTTAGGGAAATGTTTCCTTCACTTTTGACCCACTGATGTTTCTTTGCACCCCTTAAAAGTTTATGTCTAAACATATGAATTGAGAGGGCACTCAACGGATCGAGAGAAAGGACTTGGACCGTTTGGTTTTTTAAAATGATTTTTTTAAATTAATTTTAGAGGTGGGGTTATTTAAACTGAACCGTGACATTCCGCTCTACATGCATATATACATACACAGGCAGTCCCCGACTTGTGATCAGATTCCGTTCTGACTTGCAGTTCATATCTCGAAACGGTTATAAGCCGGATAAATTTCTTCCTGGAGTATTTGTATGCTACGCTTTCCCATAAAAAACCTACTGCAGTGTCACCTTTACTCTAATTCCTTCACAAATGTTTATCATAAAAAAGAAATCCATAATCGTATTTTTAAAAAAATGAAAAATAGGATGAAAATGATCATATTTTTCCAGAGAAACAATGCATAGGAAAATATGTTAGTGTAATTTACCCCGTTCTGAAATTGACAATGTTTTGTTATGAACGATTACAATTATTTGCACTTTGTCAGCTTTTAAACACGCGTACGATCAAACAAACCTTCATACTTACCTATGTATTTTTTTTCAATCTTAGGATGAAACTTTTAGATCCACGTATATCACTACATACTAGCTGAAGCCACCCGATGGGGCAGTGGTCCACTGGCAGAATATTAAATATACAACGGAAGTAAAAGAAATGTAAATACCGAAACTAAACATTGAATAAAAGCAGAGAAAGAAACTGTTTATAATATATGCAAATTAATCAACTCCAAGAACAAGGTCTTGTTAATCAATATTGATCCAGGAATCTTTGCCTGAAGAGAATTCAAAGATGCCACGAAAACAAAAATGAATAACGACCGAGAGACGAACTGCGAAGCTTATATAAATAGTCAAATACTGTGTTTATTTTCAAATCAACGGAAATAGAATTTGTTACAGGGTCATCTGATTACAAATCAAGAAAAAATCTCTCTGTGTGTATGATTCAAAATTACTCGACAGCTGGCCATTATCCATTCGTCAAATATATTAGTCAGCATACAAGGCATTGCAGCGTCTGAAGTTGTTTGGATCAGTGGTTCCTGAGAAATCTAATGCACTGCGATTACTCTACAACTGGCCATTGTATGAAGTTGCCATTCGCCAGATATATTAGTCGGCATACAGGGTAGTACAGATTCGAGATTGATCTTGGGACCAGCTGCTTTCGAGAAATATAATGAAATATAAAAATAAGATATAAATAAGAAGAAAGATTACGGAATATAGCTTCAATAATCATATCCCTTGGCTTACGATCTCTAGAATTATTTAAACTTAGACATAAAATATCTAATTTGATAACACCGAAGAGAAGTAACAAAAATACTTCGAGGATCTTTTTTTATATTACAATTATGGAAGGCTGCTTCACCCACGGTAAAGTCAGGCCCCTTCAAAACATGCACCTTTGGATGGTTACTGTCTTATTTGATTGATACGGGAATTCCGTAACCCTCCCAAGGGTGAAACAGAACAAAATTCCCAACTGTGCGAGAGGTCGATGTCCGAACTTGAACGAAATTCAGGATCCCGAATGCTATTCTTATAGGCAGACAGGCCCTTCTCGTTTGAAAGAATTACGTGATACAATTTTCCATTCACTGTCCCGCCCTAGTATAGCTTTGTGTCAGGCCCCTTCAAAACATGCACCTTTGGATGGTTACTGTCTTATTTGATTGATACGGGAATTCCGTAACCCTTCCAAGGGTGAAACAGAACAAAATTCCCAACCGTGCGAGAGGTCGATGTCCGAACTTGAACGAAAGTCAGGATCCTGAATGCTATTCTTATAGGCAGACAGGCCCTTCTCGATTGAAAGAATTACGTGTTACAATTTTCCATTCACTGTCCCGCCCTAGTATAGCTTTGTGTCAGGCCCCTTCAAAACATGCACCTTTGGATGGTTACTGTCTTATTTGATTGATACGGGAATTCCGTAACCCTCCCAAGGGTGAAACAGAACAAAATTCCCAACCGTGCGAGAGGTCGATGTCCGAACTTGAACGAAAGTCAGGATCCTGAATGCTATTCTTATAGGCAGACTGGCCCTTCTCGATTGAAAGAATTACGTGATACAATTTTCCATTCACTGTCCCGCCCTAGTATAGCTTTGTGTTGTACTTTGTTCTATGTTTTGTAGGTATCAATTCCTACCAGTTCCTACTGGAGATCAATTCCATCAAGAGCAAGGATTTCAAACGTTGATTTCTCTTGGCAGGCAATTCTTCCCCATTTGTAAAATTGACGTTGCACAATCTTTCTGTCTATATTCCCCTCTATCGTTCCTCGTGCTGTCTGAGCTAACCTTGAATAATATCGATACGGAACATGATACTCGATCGCTTTTAGACTTGAAGCACTACAGTCTGACAACATGACATTCCCCTGATTCTCTGTGATGTCTGGAAATACTGTTTGGGGGCAGATTTTGGATCTTATACGTTGATCCGAACCACACTAATTATAGCCATTACAGCTGACCGTATTTTTGCTCGCTAAAAACAGTTATTTAAGATGTAACTATTTCGGCAACTCGACTGTTTTTTCCCTGTTTTTCGAGATAATAACTAATATTTAAGGATAGAGGTCTGGGTTAGTGTTAGGGGTTAGGCTAAGTCTGTCTGCTCGGATAATGTAATGATTAGCAGGTCTGCTTCACATGCACAAGGATCTGGGTTCGTATTCCCGATATGAGCGAAGAGTAAGGAAAACTCTCCATTCGGACAAATGTATCTGTGAACCCAGCAGCTAATTTAGTATGCCCTAAGCTGTGGAAGCAGGGTGGAATTAATTGGATTTCAAGCAGCACCCTCCCCTATTTGAAAGGATAATAGTGAACGAAAGAGGAGCCACCTAGTGTAAGTGTAGTCGTCGTGTGTATGTATGTATGTATGTCTTTCAATCAGTCATGGCAAAAGTCTTGCTGGGGCCTGAAATTGCTATTTTTTGCAATGGAGAGACAAATGAAATAGAATCCAGCTCCCACGGTTCAAGTACTTTTTTGAATCCATTTCTCCTTCGAAAACGGAAGGAAGCCAATTTTACGCAAAAATTATATTCACCTTTTGTGAGTGTTTGTTAAGATATCCCGTGGCAAATTTTAAAGGATGACAGGTCTGGTAAGTCACTCAATGGAAATTGTCACGCAACCAACGTCTTTTGACAGCATGCCGAGTTGGCAGTGATCAATTCAAACATCGGAAAAAGGGATGATCAATGAAAGTTCCTTCTCTCAACTTTTCAGGGCAGTGATCGCCGAAAAAATTCTTAATTTTCAAAAGACAAGCAGACACAAACTGAGGAACTTATTTTACAATGAATCTACGATGGAATTTGACCCCTCATTGAGAAAAAAAAATGATTTTCTATATATATAGTAAGGAATGAATTTCAGCCCTCTATCTCCAGCAGCACGTCCTGTAAGCTTGATACATAACCAGACAAGCATAAAAACTGAGAAAAACCTATGTTGAAAGTTTAGGTTGACGGTATCTAATTTATAAGATTTCATAATTTTTTTTACTAGTATTTCTTTCATCTTATTTCAGTTGCTTTTAATAATGAACCTCAGTTGAGCTTTGAACTTTCACCCCTTCTTATCGGTAGCCAGTCTTACCATGACAAAGCCTTACCGATTAGGCCACGGACTTTTTGACTGTAGAAGCTGCTCAATCAAAACATATAGCTATATACCTTTCTTTTCTAGTTTTCCTAACGCCACCAAGCCCAAACAATTTGGAGATTGTTGGGTGATAAAGGTCGTTTCATATTTTCGTATCACCATCTGTGGTCAATCCCCGAAGCAAAATGGGATTTCGAATGCCGATTTTCAAGACAGATTCGTCCCCCCCCCCACATACACTTGAAAATTTGGCATAACTCGCATTTTCTTCCTTGTTTTGCTTTTGGACCGATTAAACAAAACTTAGTCTTAAAGAGTCGGAATAAGGATTGGTCTTTGACCAGATTAAAGAATGTTCAATATTGTGCAACAGATTTAGAGTCATTAATCATATCAACGCACGATATTTTATCCATAGTCAGGAGGAGGAGGAGGAGGGGGAAGAGACGTAGTAGTGTTTTTACAAAGTTCATAGGTGCCAGTCTGAGTCGGGTTCGAACTGTAGTCACGGAGTCCATTATCCGCGCTCTTAACTGATCAGCCAGCAGTACTTCTCGGAATATAGTTAATGAATCATATGATAAGCATGAAAGTTGCCGAGACTATAATAGATTTTTTTTTAAATTGAATTGAACTGGTGGACTGGCCGTTTTCGATTTTAACGATACAGACGTACGTTTGGTGAATCATAGCAGGAGGTGAACTCGTTAAAACGTAATAAGATAACTTCAAAAAATTAATTCGTTCGAGTGAATTGGGAAAGAAAATATGCTGCTCAAACTGAACATTTTGTTCATAAAGAATAGACTTAAGATTGGAGAAAGAAAAAAATGCTCTGTAATTATTTGTATGGACGGCGTAAACTATTTTAGACGATACGGTAGCAGTTTGGTTCGTCTAGAGCTCTGTTCCACATATATCTCTCGGGATTTCGTGCTAATTACAATTTGCTGCTTTCATTTGTTCCATAATTGACTGTTATAACTATAACCTTGAATTACTCGTTGTAGTTAAAATTTGAAAAAAAAAAAAAAAAAAAAAAAAACCTTTCTCTGCTTCCACGGATAATTACCGGAGAGACGGCTGACTAAATTCGTGCAGCCTATACGTGTGATAAATAGCCAGCCACACCAACTTAGATGATTGGAGAAACCTATGTTGACAGTTTCCAGAGCCATGATTCAACATTTTTAAAAAGGCTGCTGTAGGAGAGGGGAGAACTTGATAGAAAGAATCTTTGATGTTTTTACATGAAAGACGTCATCGTTGTGAAAAATCCGTTCCGTAAAAGTTTCTTGTTGAGAGACTCAAGCCGAGAGACAAAGTTTTGAAATTAGATAATTACTTTTTTTCGTAAATTACGACCGTGTAAATTTGTTATCAAAAGTTTCGAAATACTAAGAATCTAAGAAACTTAAATTATCTTAAAGTTTTACCTTACAAAAGTGTTCAGGAAGGAAAAAAAAATAAATTAAAAAAAATATACATGGTTTAAGAGTCTCTTTGTGGTCGAAAATCACCGGGTTGCAGACCAGTTTGGGGCCCTTAAAGCATGTGCTGCAGAGGCAGCGATGAAACGATATTTCATAAGAAATTCATTTTCTCTGATCTTATCAAATCTATTAGATAACCACCCCCCTGCCCAAGGAAAAAAAAAAATCATACTATATATATCGGTCGTGTTTAACATGCATCAGCAAAAAAAAAAAAAAAAAAAAAAAAAAAAAAAAAAAAGAAGAGTCGATATCAAACCAGCCCGCGATCAGTTGCTCTAAAATTTAAAGTTTTAGAAAGTAAAATGTAGCCCTAATTGATTTTAGAAGTTGATTTTTATGTACATAAACGGTTTTGAGTATGTGTTAGTTCTTAATTTTAGGACTTTGGCTTGGTTTGAATGACCAAAGATTTTTTTTGAGCAGCAGAGGGAAAAAAGTTTGCCAGATTAAATTCTGGGAGGGCGGGGGGTATTACACGTTGGAGAAAAAAAAAAAAAAAAAAAAAAAAACGGAAAAGAAGCCAGTAAGTTTAGAATAATATCAGAAAATTTTGTCAATAGCACATCTGTGGGTGAGAGAGTAAAATGTCTGCTTTTGATGGGAATTAGACAAGCAAATTACACAGTTGCTTTGAGAGTTTTGGGGGGTTTTACTCGAAAGTGTTTCAGAAAGACGGATTATATTCATGAAAAGTAATCAATATAATAAAAATCAATCCTAGGTTACACGGTGAGGAGTTTGAGAAAGATTCAGAGGTCCCTTTGAAAGGCATTTTAATTTTTTCTCTCTCAGGATTCCAGTGAATGTTTTAAGCTCTTTCGCCACGGATTCGGCGTGCAAGTTGAATATCCTTAGGCATAATAGTCACGCGTTTAGCGTGAATGGCACACAAGTTTGTGTCTTCAAAAAGACCAACTAAATAAGCTTCAATGGATTCCTGAAGGGCCATTACAGCAGAGCTTTGGAAACGAAGATCTGTCTTGAAATCTTGGGCGATTTCACGGACCAGGCGCTGGAATGGGAGCTTTCTGATGAGGAGTTCAGTAGACTTTTGGTAACGTCTAATTTCACGAAGAGCCACAGTCCCAGGCCTGTAACGATGGGGCTTCTTTACACCTCCAGTTGCTGGGGAGCTTTTACGGGCAGCCTTAGTTGCCAACTGTTTTCTTGGAGCTTTGCCTCCAGTAGATTTACGAGCGGTTTGCTTGGTACGAGCCATTCGATTTGAGTATCAGACACAATTAAACGACAAATCCTACTGATGAGAACCCGTGCGGAAGATTTTATAATGTATCCTTCTACGTTGCGATAAGTTACTTTTGGCACCAAACTGTTGATTGGTCAATTAAGATGATTGCTGATTGGCTTTGCAGGTATCCAATTGCAGTTCTTGATTGGTTAAATTCACTGGCTCTCTTGTGCTCCTTTTTGGAATTTTTACAGTTGCAAGTAGAACGAAAAATGAATTAATATTTATGTATCTAATACATCAATCAGTTATCAAAGTTTTGTGCCGGATTGATTTTTCAATCGTACTATTTTCCTCGTATAAAAAAATTGTATTCTTTTTATATATTCATGTATGAATATACAATTTATATTTATCCATATTTTATATTCTTACTTATACATTTATATGTACTTGAAATGGTCATTCTTTTTTGCATATTCAAATATAAGTATATAATTCATAACTATTCATATTCTATATTCTTATTTATGTATTGAGATGTACTTGAAATAGGCTTTCTGACAGCGATTAATTGCGTTATTGAACAAGCTTCAGTTTATTTGGTGTGGAATTGAACTAATGAGAAAATTGGTTTTTAGATTTTATGTGACCAATATCAGAACAAAGGTTGTTTCAAAAAAATATCGATCTTCTCGGGTGTGGTTTTATTTACACTCGGGCTGTTCCATACGTTTGTTATTCTTGTCGAAAATAACTTTTCCATCACCAGTGGAGGTCTGCATTTGTAATTTATTGTCCTCGTATTTAATTGTAGATAGATTAGGTCAGAAATTCCTTATCAGGGCCATTCGAGGAATGGACGTCAGTATCAACTCTATGTATATTGTTCCGAGTTCTATACCTCTAGTTGGTGGTTTGCTTCTGGGTCTCATAAATTAAATTGCTTTGATCTTTCAATTTGAGATATTTCCCAGTCTCGGAATGATCTTGGTGGCTCTCCCCTTTACCCTCTCTCGATGGCATCTGAGTTGTATTTCAAGTGAAGATGACCGTGTGTAAAAAGCAAACTCCAGAAGGGGATGTATCAGAGATTTATAATGTAGAAGTAAGCTCTCCTCATCGATCTATTCACTTCGTTTTGTTTATGCTCACAGAAGTAAAGTGGGTTGTCTACATTAACGCCAAGATCTCTCTCTGCTGTAGTTTCCGTCAGTGGGTATTGTGTTTCGTCATCTTCAATAATGGTTTTTCTCTTCTTGAGTTGTTTCTATCACAGTGTTTGTCTTTGCAATAGTCCGGATGAAATTTCATCTGCGTGGATTAGGCCCCTGCCCCGTCCTAATGTACTGAGGTCCTTCATAAGCACGTCTCCAGATTCGATGTGGGTAAATCTTTGTGTCATCAGCAAACATACTTATGAGAGTAGAGATATTCTTTAGGTAGATCGTTTACAAACAGAATGGGCCCCTGGATGGTTCCTTGAAGAATTCCATCGAGGACTGGTGACCTGGATGAAACTCTGTCGTTTACCCGAACATTCTGGCGTCGGTCGGTCAGGAATTATCAAATTCTTTTTAGTATGTGTCCGGTGATATCAAAGTTCGCTCCGTGGTTGATGCAGCGTATAGATAGAAACAACGTCAAAACCTTTTTATAATCAAGGGACAGGACACCTATTGGGATAGTGTGCATCAGGTCTATATATTTAGGGTCCCTAAATTTATAGCTCTGAAGTTTGGGGGTTACATGTTTTCCTCTATTAAATCTATGTTTTCTATACATGCTATGTTGTTTTATGGTTTTGGAGACTATTATTTTTTTGTAAAGTATTTTTCAAATGATTGAAATTAAAAAGACAGGTCGGTAGTTCCCTGAGTCACTTTTGTCCCCTTTTACAAATACCGGACTGGTGACAGATTCTTTCCGGTGAGTTGGTGCTTTATTCTATACTCTTTTGGTATATGATAGTGAGTGGGATGACTAGTGTTTGTGCCATATATATATATATATATATATATATATATATATATATATATATATATATATATATATATATGAACTGGACCTGTGGCAATTTCACGAGTACTGCCAACTAAGATATCATCATTATTCTGGTTTATATATTTCTACAATTAGGATACATAATTTTTTGAACAATTTACTGCTTATGGGATGTACATGCTAGACATATCTAGAAACATCTATCAAGCCATTTCGGATATCTTGAAAACCAGGTGCGTGGTCTCGATTCAACCTGGCAATCGACCACAGAGGGCGTTACTAGTACCGCTTATACAGACACTCCCCTGTGAGGTTATTCAATCGGCAACGATCTGTCATTGCGTGAGCTTCTGTATGGTGTGACTGTTGCATTCACAATGACCAAACTAATAGATCAAGCTGTTCATTCTTCACGTCCCGTTCAGAATTATTTGGCAAAACATTGTATCATCTTGGCCTGTGGTCCTCATCCCTCAAATTTCAAACCATGGGCGATATTAAGGGAAAAAAAACAATGGGGCAGCTGATAGCAATCCTGAAAGAAGACTTTGCAAACTATATAAAAAAAAAGTAGAAGGGACGCTGTGATAAGTGTGATGTCTCAAAAAGATTACCTTGAAAAGTACTAGGGTGCCAATATCCTAAGAAAGCAACCTTTCCGTTAATATCACATGGCTGGATATTCTATGGCCATACCTTGTGTAGTGAACGCATTCCTAGTCTGACTAAAATATCTGCTCTCAATTTCGATTGACAGACTGAATTATTTTTTCACTCATCGATGAAAACGAGGAAAAATAAAAAGCCAAAGAGAGAGAAGGGGAAGTTGTCCTTTCTAAGCGATCAGCCAATGTTATTCAGATTAAATTTGATGAATATACGATATGGCCCAAAGACAGCAAGTTAATCACTTTTATTTATTGAATCTTTAAGATTGTGTCCTCGTCCAACTTAGAGACTTTCAATGAATAAATATATCCTAATATAATCTAATGAAATCGTGGTGGAGAGTAAGGCAACTATATATATATATATATATATATATATATATATATGCTTCTGCATCGAATTGAGTCATGACAAACAATTAAGCAATAAGCCCATGTCATTTTCTATCTTTACCAATATGGCCCCAGGATGGCTTAAGAAATTAGTTTTTCTAACCCCCGTCCCAATACACCGTGTTCTATTCATAATGTAAATACATGCAAAAATGTACACGTTATATATATATATATATATATATATATATATATATATATATATATATATATATATATATATATATATATATGCGTGTGTGTGCATGAATTTGATTTATGAAGCCACTGATATGTGGTATTTATTTTAAGTTGCTTTGTCGAATGGTCAGTGCTGGCGATTTCATGAACTCAAGCTCCTTTTTATGAAAATTCAAATGGGAAGGGAAACTAAACGTACAACAAAGAAAATCCGTATTGTTTTCTTTATTTAGAGACCAGTATGGAATCTGGATCTCCCTCTCTCTCTCTCTCTCTCTCTCTCTCTCTCTCTCTCTCTCTCTCTCTCTCTCTCTCTCACACTCAAGACTCCCCTGTTTTCCGCTTAGGGAATGGACTACCTTTTCCTCTTTAACATTGTAATACACAGTTGTAGCTCCTTCTGTCAGAAGGTAAGAAGAATGTTGTCTTAGAATGGAACTATTAACACCATAATATGCATAATCTTGAATCAAGCAAGCATACAACGATATCAGGAAGATGGTTGGTTAAAGGGATGCCATTTTGAAATACAAGACGATGTTCCTGATCAAACATGACTCGCCAATGAATAAAGCCGTCAAACTTCGTTTGTGTCTGAGGCCAAAATATGGTTCTGGTATTTCAGTTGGCAAGTTGGGCGGACTTCTATTAGCCTTCACACAATACTTATTATCTATGCTTAGATACGTATTACTTACAAGATAATGTCAGTAGGAGTGAAATAAACACAGTTAGATGAGACAGAAATACGGCTTATTGATAATGAAATATTAAACATCACGTTTTTTGTTTCATTCTTTTATTTGTGAGAAAGAAGGCAAGAGGAAGAGCAGCTTAATGGTCTGAAAAACGTTTTCTTTCTCGATCATTGGAAAAAGATCAATGTTAAATAATCGATATTTATGAAAAGATACAGGCGGCTGTAGTTACTTGTATGGACGAAGAAATATTCCACAATAAGAAAATGGAATCTTCCGAGGAGGAGGAGGAGGGTCGCTGAATATAATCAGATTCACAGTATGGAAGGCAGACAAATAAGCGATTTTTGAGTAAAGTTGTAGACTAAGTCATTGAGCTCACTGTCTGAGCAGATAGATAGATAGATAGACAGGCATAGATAGATAGACCTGAACAGAGAAAGATAGATAAATAGATAGATCAGAACAGACTGAAATGGATAAATATATAGATCTGAACAGACTGACAGATTGATTGATAGATCTGAACATAGGTAGATATAAAGATAGATCTTAACAGACTGAGACAGAGAGATAGAGAGATAGATAGATTTGGATATATATATATATATATATATATATATATATATATATATATATATATATATATATATATATATATATATATATATATATCACAAATCAGGAATACATCTTTGAAAAAAATATATAGATAGATGGATAGAAGCAGACTGGCATGCTTTTTTTCTAAGTTTTCTTTTTTTTTCCTTTAAACTCAAAGAATTTCATTTCTTTGTAGTGGAGAATTTTTTTTACCTTATCCATTCTTTTCCCCTCTTGCAGACGTCCATCTGGGTGACCTTACAGTTATTCTTGTCTGCCTAACACTCTACAAACGACCTTAATGTAATCATTGCTTTTGTTTTGTGAAGTTCCTTTGTCTGAAACGTGGAAATCTAATTTATCTGGTGGAAAAAAAGAAAGAAAAAACGTGCTTGTGTCCGCTTGTTTCAATTTAAGAATATTTATACAAACAGCACCGTTTCTTGTGATCTTGATTTAATAATAATAATAATAATAATAATAATAATAATAATAATAATAATAATAATAATAATAATAATGTTTTTCTTTCGTCTCCTTTTATTTATTGAATTAACTGAGCTGATCTGAGCGTCAATTTGTCGAGGAGCTTCATATTTGTTGCTAGCTCAAAGAGGATGAGCGGAAAGAAAATGGAGGCACAACCGAGAACGAAGCAAAAGGGTTACTGAAAGCAAACACGGAATAAGGCACAGAGTGACCGAGATCGAACTCTGACTGAGACAGTTTATATTCACTTAATGTGAATGACCTTTGGAAAAAGCATGAATCCTGCAAGAAGTGAGTGCTGCCACTTCAGGTGATTGTTGCTGCTGAGTCTATTTCACCTATTGAAATAACAAGTAGTAATGTGATGTGTGGTGCCCGAGTAGAAGGACTGAAGCCGCAGCCAGTGTGAGGGTGCTGTTTATTCTAACACAAAACATGATCTATCTATCTATCTATCTCTCTCTCTCTCTCTCTCTCTGTTTCTCTGTCTCTGCCATCTCTCTCTTTCTTTCTCTCCCTTGACTTTCTTTCTCGTTTTCTTCTTCTTCTTCTTCTTCTTCTTCTTCTTCTTCTTCTTCTTCTTCTTCTTCTGTCAATGTTCATTTTCCCGACTAGTCTCTCCCAACGGATAAAAAAATCACAAATATACTTGAATTTCTGTCCGATTATTCCGATTGGTAGTTTTGAGAACGGTCATTAACCTTCGAAAGGTTTTTCGACGATTGAACTCCTGAACACAACGTTCCAGCCGATCCATTCTACAGCCTTTTTTCAAGTGTCCCGCACGAATTTGACGTTGTTTAACAGATACTTCTTCAATGGTAGCAATGCTACAAAGTTGGATTGAGGCGATATCTTTTCTTTTTCCTCGCCAGGCCTTGAATTTCATATCTTGTCCCTATTGAGTAGCGGAAGCCGCATTAAGGTTTGAACTCTGCATTTGCCTGATATATGCACACGAAAAATATGTTGATGTGGGCTGCTTCCTTACTTTTTCTCAGTTTTTAGCTATCAAAACTGGATAGTATACTGAAGAAGGTCGTAGAATAGATCGGTTGAAACGTCGTCTCAACAAGACAAACAACATGAACGAGTCAAATCGTCAGAAAGACTCTCTGAATAGATTTTTTTTTCTTAGAAAAAGAAATACCGAATTTGCTTCAGGGGAAGAGTCCATTATTTGAAATGGGTCGCACATATTTTTTATCAGCAATATTCTTACATTTAGGTGGAAGAATCCATTCTTACAGAGGGAAAAACAGAAAAATCACACTGTTCATTGTACAAGATGATCTTTCTTTCCTTTCCTCTCATTTTTTCTTTTCTATCCTCGCTTTCTTGTCTTCTTTTTATTTTATTTTCTCTATTTTCTTCTTTTTTTCCTTCAAATATTACTCTCCTTTATCTCATATATTTTTCTCTCTCAGTTTTTCTTTTTTAACTTCTTTCTCCAATTTCACCTGGATTTCATATTCCCTCTCCCTTTCTTTTCCTTCTCTCTTTTTTTTCATAATCGTGCTTTCTCACATTCTTTCTTTCTTTTTTGATAGAATTCACCAACTAATATTTTAACCAAAAAATTTACCGATAAAA
This sequence comes from Thysanoteuthis rhombus, assembly GCA_963457665.1. Taxonomy (NCBI): domain Eukaryota; kingdom Metazoa; phylum Mollusca; class Cephalopoda; order Oegopsida; family Thysanoteuthidae; genus Thysanoteuthis; species Thysanoteuthis major. The sequence goes on along the minus strand of OY735216.1, from coordinate 9,196,772 downwards.
TTTTGCAAAAGTAACATTCATACTATGCATATGTGCATATTTTTAATCTGAACAATGGAAAAAATCTGGCCACTCCATATAAAAATTGCCAATATGAAAATGGCCGATATCAAAAAGGCTACGTAATGCATTATTACAAAGATAGCTGTATGTATGTATATATGTATGTACGTGTGTATGTATCTATGTATCTATGTATGTAATACGTGTACTGGTCGTACAAGAGGAGAGCTGATTTTTTTCAATATTTACTTCTTATTATGTTTATAAAAAAAAAAAAATTTTTAACCGTCTCCCCTTAAATAGGGTTTCACTGTTTGTGCGTGTAAGGCAGGGGGTCGATTTGCATTATAAATTTATGCTATATTGATACCCAGTTTCTGCCAGTATTCATAATCGTTTTTTTTTCTTTTGAGAATTCAGACTTCCTTAGTGATCACTGCCCAACAACCAGCGAGAGAAGTAATTTATTCATTGACCATATCTTTTTTCGAATTTTTTTTATTGATCATCCCCAACGCATCGTGCTGCTAAAAGACGTTGGTCAATTGAAGGTTCCTATTGAGTGACTAACCAGACCTGTTTTACGTTATCTTTCCCTCGTATTTCTTCTTTTTTTTACTCTCACTTTCTCATATTCTCTCGTTATTTTCCTTGACTTTTTCTTTCTCCTCTCGTTCTGTCTTTTTAAGACCAAGTTTTTTTTTTACTTATTTGTCTGTTCGTCTATTCTCAAACTCCTTCGCCCATTTTCATTCCCATTATTCATTCGTTCGTCTCATCTTTTCCTTCTCAGTCACTGTCTTTTTTCTTTCGTTGATATTTTTTTCATTTTGTGAATAAGGATCAGTCTCTTCAATTCTATCCCCCCTTCCTGCTCCCATTTTTCCTTCTTTTTCTCTCTGTCCTCATATATCTACCACCCTCCCCTGCCTTTACTCACCCAATCTTAACCCCTAACCAACCCCTGCCCCACCCACCGAACCTTATACCTGTAACCCGCCCAGTCTTGCCATCAATTCATCAACCCAGCCTTACACCAACACCCATTCAACCTTACCCCACCAACGATCTACCAACCCACTTCTTGATGACCTGCTTGTCTCCCACTCACTATTCTTCCCGTCTGATTCAACTTCATCTATTGGATCAAATTTAATGTTCTTTCCAATAAAAAACAAAAGCAAATATCAACTTAATGGAGAAGAAGACAAATTGACCCGACTTCAATGGTTATCTGGTTCGATACAATCCATATGATTCCATTCAGTTTACTTTTGTGCTCGATTTTGAGGAGCAGTGTAAAGTTTATCGACGCGGAAACGGCCATCAACGAAATTAGTTCGAATTCCGCTTGAGGTAGCGTAAGTTCATCTCACACTAACGCACCAGTTGAGCCTAAGTGAAGTCATGACAATAGTTTTAATGTAACGAGCTGAGGCATCGAATAGAATGATGGTGCTGTTTTATCGTCGTCACCTCTGATCAATGGGAGACTAAATTAATACCGACTGGACAAAGATAAGGGAAAGATATTTATCTCGGGAAAACCAGTTTATAGGGCAGGTATTATATAATACGCACGTGCATTCAGGGAATACTCGCGTGCATTTTGGAAAGTCCAAACATGAGCTGTTAGTTTTGAGCGGAAATTTGTTGTGGCATCAGTTGGCTAATCACTGAACCTCTTACAAAGTAGTATGGTCTGCTTCACATTGGTCGACTCTTCAAATAAAAGACGGTGCGAGTCTTAGCGGGAGTAGAAAAGATTTGGGTCGTATGGGTCATTCGGCTAAATTAACTGACTTTGTAAATTTCCAACAAGGTAACTCAAAACGCCGCGGCCTTTTGATGCCAATGCAAATACGTTTGTAGTCAGCTATTCTACACATAGAAGAGATACGGAGAATAACAGAGCTTGATCCACGCAGACTTAACTTTGTAATTCCATGCACCTCATTACTGTTCGACCCGTAGTTTCGTGTGTTAAAAAGGAGAATCTCTCTCTCTCTCTCTCTCTCTCTCTCTCTCTATATATATATATATATATATATATATATGGGTTGACGCAATATACAAACGAGATTTATTTTTCTGCACAGCGTGTTTGCCTGGTTGTTCCAGTGAAGGTATAAGACGAGTTATATCTGTGATTCTACGATGCATACTTTTTTTTCTCTCAGTTGTACTGATATCATAGAAGTTGCCTTGTAGAGACTTGATTCTGTCTGATCCGTCTAAACCAGTCGTTGAACTTTTTAAACCCTTTCATGGAATCTTTGATCCCTTATCGACCAATAAAAAGGACAACCAGAATAAATTTATCAAAGTACGAAAACCAAATAGTAAAGCATACCAAATCTTTAAAAACGCACCGAATCGATAATATACATATATATATAGTAGGTTGTGGATTCGCTATACAAACTAGCTCATGTTTCGGCCCTCTCTGTGTAGCGAATCCACAACCTACTATTTATTTTCACCTCTACTCTAAAACAACTCAACTCTATGAGTAAAATGTTGTATGTATCGAGCACTCTATGAAATAAATCCACTACATTTCAGAAGTGGCTTTATATTATTGATGTATAATTATATTATGTTATACTGCTAGCCTGATTTGTACCACATATACTATATATATATGTGTGTGTGTATGTGTGTGTGTGATAGCAAGTTATATTTTGTTTATTTTTATTTCTCACACAAATGTCAAATTTTGATCCCAAGCGTTCAATAGACACCCCCTGGCGTTATTGACTCTCCTTTTGACCCTCAGGCATTTACATTTACTGACCCGTTGGATAGTTCTATTGATCCCAGGGGGTCAATATCAACCACTCTGACGACCCCTGGTCTAAATCAATAACATAGTAACGCAAATATTATCGCTTGCCATGATAATTGATGATGTTAGAGACGGGTCCTGGTACCATGTAACCTAAAAGTACCTACCTTGTTTTATTTAGAGAAGAGATGGGCAGCGGTGAAAGTTAACACTCCTTGATTTCGAGATGCCATGAAAGATCCAATCTGACACATGGACGATAAAGGATCATACAGTCTAATATAAAACAGAATTAAGTTAGAAAATTTGGATTCTATTAATTTTTATAGCGTGGAGGCCTGCCAAGAAAAGCTACATATAAAATACTGGTTTATATGTGGGTTTGAATGCCGAAGTCTTGAACCTAAATCACTGGGAATGTTACTTATTTATCTTCATCACCGTTGTTGTTATTACTACGAATCGTTTTTTAAAACTTTTGGGGCCAGGGAACCATCAAATAAAGCTGCGAACATTGGTTTCTTTAGATTGTTTAATTGGTATGGCTGGCTGGCTGACTATGTATCATGCATACAAACCGCAGGTATGGAGCAAGAGGGCTGAAATTTCAAACATGTATTCATTATTATGTGTAGTTGAATGTTTCTTTCTAATGTTCCGCCGTTTTCCCATGTTTTAATTGATTCCCCCCAACACTGCATGCTAGCAAAAGACGTAGATCACATGCCGGTTTCTATCAAGTAGGTAGGCAGACATTTCTCTGCTTATTTATCATTTACTTTGTGTTTTTTTATTGCTACGACCTTCCTCATAAACTTAAGCCCTTTAACCGTGGAAAAGCAATCCATCATTGTTAGCGTCTAGCTAAATAGCCGGCCTTGCGAAAGCCTACGATTGCGGCAAAAAATAATTGGGACTCCATCGAGGACAAAATCATTGCTTCATGTGTCCTAAGTAAGTGAATCGGAGAGTCATGAACACTTTCTACCCTTTATTTTATTTCGTCTTTTTTTTGGGGGGGGGGGGATTTCATTCTTCTTCAGTACTTCTATCTGCCTCATTGTTGTCATCCTTTTAGAAAATGTCAACCAAAACTGTCACCTGAAATGTCAACATTTGTTTCCTCGGTTTTCACTTGAGACTGACTGGCTATCAACTCGGTTGGAGCAGAAGTAATTGTAGCATTTGTTATTTTGAACTTCGATGCTTATTTTTGAATGAAATATTGTGCCCGTGGAATAAAACACTTTCAAACAAAAATTTCGCTGGATCGTATAAGCTGAACGCTTTCTTTTCATCATTTATTCTGGTTTATTTGAGCCTATCGAATCAAAGATATTGTTGCATAAGTTCAAAATGGGACGTAAATAAGCGGAAAATGCTCGCAAAATTAACCAAGTATTTGGCCAGGGGACCGTTAACAAACATAAAGCACATCATCATCATTATCATTATCAGTCTTTTAACATCCGTCGTTGGACATAGAACTTCCCCAGGATTCACCACAATTCTTTATCATGGGCGTCGCAGAGCCAGTATTTTCTGAACTAGTCTAGTTCATCTCTCGATCTTGTATTTTGTCGGCCTTGGTTTCGCATGTGATCTCTAGGGATCCATGTTGTGAGTCGTGATGTCCATTGGTTGCCTGCTATTCTTACAACATGGCCTGCCCATTGCCATTTTAGTTTTCTAATAGATTCTAAGATGTTTCAGACTCCCGCTTTCTTCCTCATATACTGCACTGTCTTGTGATCTCTCCATGTTAGGGTGAGCATGATTCTCATATGTGCGCGTGGCATGCTTCTTAGTTTACGAATCTGTCTCTTGGTTAGGTTCCATGTTTCAGCTCCATATGTGACTACCAGGAGGATGAATTGGTTGTATACTCTCCAGTTTACGATTATTGGGATCGACTTATTTTTGAAGGTTGAGCTTGCTCTGCCAAAGGCTTGCCATCCCCGAGTGATTCTCCGCTTGCGAAATAGAGACAAGAGCTTTGAAGACATGGACGTCCTTCCGAGATTGACGGGCCATTATTGGGTTGGACCCACGCGAAACAACTCAAGATATTGCAGAGGATTTAAACATTGAAAATTCAACGGTTGTTCGACGTTTAAACCAAATCGGAAAAGCATAAAAGCTCGACATGGTGTGCGAATGACCCTGATCGTAGAGCAGAAAGAAAAAACTTGTATGTTGCGCGGATAACCCTGCAGAAATTAAACAAACTGGATTCCGAAACTATGCCTTACTTTGCCGCTTACTCACCTGACCTCTTTCCGACCGACTTCCACTTCCTGCGGTGGAGGGACTTCAACAACCAAACAACAGCTCAAATAATTCATCTGTTCCAGACCCCAGAATCCATTTATTCTAAATTGAGATGTACTGTATAAGAGTTGATGGTGAAAAACTGTAAATATCTAAGCACCAACGTGATACGCATGTGCGTACGTGACGCATCGATTGAACAGAAAAAGTTGTTTTTTTAGTTGGGAGTTAAATTTACAATCTAAATTGATGCTTAATCGGTCCTTTAGTTTTTCCGGTTGTCTTTGAAAATTCGAACATTTTTAGAAGTCACAGCCCAACAAGAGGTGAGAAAAATTATTTATTTCTTGACCACCCATTTCCCGATTTTTTAATTAATCACCCCAAACCCAAGCAGCATGCCGCTAAAAGACGTTGGTCACATGACAGTTACTATTGGGTGACTAACCAGACTTATCATTTCTATGTTTATTTACCTTTTGACAGGACCTACTTTGTTATCCTCACTTCAAAATAGGTTTCTTCAGTTTTTTAGCTGGTCCAGCTGACTGGTCGACAGGCTGGTTATGTATGTATCATGCATACAGCCCCAGCAAAAAACAGCTAGAGGGCTGAAATTCGAGACATTTATATCTTATTTTTTTTCTTCAAACCTCCTTTCTAAATAGGTTTGTATTGGGGAGTTCAATTTGGAAAGTAAGTTTATGCTAAATTGATCCCTTAATTTTTGTCAATTTTTTTTTCTGAAAAAAAAAATAATGACCACTGGCCAACAAAGATAGAAGTAAGTAATTAATCGATCACCCTGATATTCATTTTTTTAAATTGATCCCCCCCAATCACAGCATGCCACTAAAATACGTTGGTTACATGAAGGTTTCTATTGATTGGCCAAAAAGACCTTTTTTTCTTCTTTCTTTCTTTATACCTTCTCTGAATGTATTCTCCCTTGTCACAACCGTCGTCGAACTTCAAGCCAGAAAGAGAGAGAGAGAGAGAGAGAGACAGACAGACAGACAGACAGACAGATATGCGGGGAGAAATATAATGATATACGGTGTCCAAGCACGGCTTTGCCACGCCCAGCTTTTCGACGATATTTCATTAGGGTGAATTCGATAAGCGCTCACATTGCTCTGTTTTTTTACGAAGAAAACAAGATGGCGTCGTAGAGTGTAAATTTCAATTTTGCTTGTTTCCAATGACAGGAAACAAAAACAAACCTACAATTTTTGACAGCGTTCGTCAATATTTGTCGATATTTTCTTCTGTCATAAAATTATTGGTTTCCAAGTTAACCCTCCGTTAAAACGTCCGAAATAATTGAAAAAAAATCATAGAAAAAATAAAAAATAAAACGAAAAATATTGCCCGAAATGCAACACAATTAATTGGGAAATGAAAAAGTCATAAATATATACATGAAATATATACATTTTGTATAAACAGTGTAGAGTCTGTTCTTCTTTTCTTTCTTTCTTGCTCTCTGTTTATTTTCTTCTTTTTTTTATTTCAAGAATTGATTTTTTTTAAGAATAATATAACATCGCGTGACTCGGAGGAAAAAAAAGAAAGAAAAAATGTCTTTCTTCGCTCATTCTCTCTTTTCTTCTTCTTTCATGAATGCTTTGGACATTTTTCTGTTCGGTCTGAAAGAAGAAGATTATGGCATTCGGAGGCCTGTCGGCGCCAGTCGTAGGAAACAAGATTAAAACTGAATTCATAAGGAATAATGGAGGTGACCCAGGCTCAAGAATATGGAACAAACGTTGATACATTAAAATATGTCTCAAATGTTTCCTGCTGTTCAATTGAGAGATATGTTCATGTTTGAAAGATGTTGAACTTGAAGTGTTCTCAATGATTGGCAAGTGAAGAAGAGAGGAGGATAGGCGGATAGACACGAACAGAGAGAGAAAGGGAGTAGGAGAAGAGAGAAGGAGGGAGGGAGAAAAGAGAAGGATAGGCGGATAGACACGAACAGAGAGAGAAAGAGAGGGGGAGAAGAGAGAAGGAGGGGGGATAAGAGAGAAAGATTGGCACAAACAGAGAGAGAGAGAGACGGAGAAGAGGGAGGGATAGTGTAAGAAGAAATATTCCGAATTATAGGTGAGTGAGAAAGAGAAACGGACTGACAGATCGATATGAACAGAGAGAGAGAGAGAGAGAGAGAGAGAGAGAGAGAGAGAGAGACGGAGAAGAGGGAGGGATAGTGTAAGAAGAAATATTCCGAATTATAGGTGAGTGAGAAAGAGAAACGGACTGACAGATCGATATGAACAGAGAGAGAGAGAGAGAGGGAGAAAGAGAGAGAGAGAGGGGGGGTAGCTTGAAAGACTGTCTTTTCTACGAAATACAAAAAGGACAATCAAAATATGTCATGACAGAATTCTCAAAAGTAGTCTCGTCTTTTCTTGATTCCTTTCGACTTTTCTAATTCCTCCCGAGACATGTCATATGAATAAAATATAAAGCATTCATGATGGCTTGAAGGACGTCAAATATTTATTGGGTGTTGTCAGGCACCGACCGTACCATTTGCTTTATTGCTGTCAGATGCTAATATCGCAATCCCCCATCCAGAATAGAACCAATCATTTACGATTCTCTTGGCACAGCAGCAACGGATCAAGGATTATGAGTGTGGTGGTTCCAAGTGAAAAAAATATTTTCACTAATGAATGCATGAAAAGAAAATGAATTTCAAACCTAAAAGAGGAAGTAATAAGTGATCCGGGACTTATCATTCTCATTTGAGTCGTAGCTTTTTAGCACTAGAATCGACAAAAGCATAAAGTTTTTTTTTAAAAAGTTGATCGAAGGAATGTACCACATAAGCAATAGATGAAAAATCATAAAGAATAAGATGGAAGAAATCTCACTTATATCGAATGAAAAATAGAATAATGAATGCTTATTTTTTAGGTTAATTTATGATTACTTGGTAAAATTTGAGTTTTATCGAACCAAGCCATAGTGGGGCTGTTTCGAACGGAAGTTCTGTTTTCTTACAATATTACCTAATGAAATCAGGACCGTTACAAGAAATTACGAGATTTTTTGGTCAATGGAGAATCTCTGAAGCTCTGCACAGAATGTAAATCTATAGTTACGTACAGAATTGAATTACTGGTGCTACCATTATCATCCCTGTTAAATCTTACAGTTCATACCAGAAAATATATTTTTCATATTTATTAGCGAATCGGCTCCAATTTGACCAATTGCTCCGATGTCTTTATAGACGATAGGAGATAAAGTAAACATACGCCGATGAATCAAACGTTTACTTTTTTTGAAAATATTCTTTTTTGCACGCGTCAATCTCATGCCTCGCTTTAAAAATCATATTAACGCAAAAATTGCAATAGAATATAGTTTTTTTAGAAATGCTGGTCAAGAATAGAAAGAGGCGATTTCGTGAAATGTTCAAAAAAGAATTATTCAATAAAATGAACTTTCACTTGATACGCTCCTTCAATGTAACAATCTAAACCGAATGAAGATAATTGTATGTAAGGAGATGGGAAAGGCCTTTGGCCAACGGTGGACTTATAACGGCTAATGATGATGGTTTGGCTCCATAGGCAGAGTGTATATTTCATATTATTTAAAAATATATATATCTAGAGATTATAGTTCGAATATGACATCCCGCTGAATGCATACCTTGGACCATCAAGACTAGACCTTTAATCTGATCACTTCGTAACGCGAAGCTAAGCAAGCTCGTTTCAGATAGCATTTGTTCTTGGAACGAATTTCATTCTTAATGGTTGTCTCAAATTTGTGGCCTGATGCTAATCTAAGTTTAGTTAACAACTGGTTGTCTTACCGTAGAGCAGTGGTAAGCAGGTTCGTCCTACAAACTGATGTAGTGAATGCAATCCTCGCAGAGTGTTCCATTATTGTGTCAAACAGTTTCATGTAATTTCATTTTCTACGTGTACATGCCGACGTCAAGAGTCACAAGTGATATCTACCTTACATGACTATTGAATTTTATTCACTCATTTATGTATTCTGAATGACTATGCACACATACACACACACACACACACACACACATATATATATATATATAGAGAGAGAGAGAGAGAGAGTGAAAAGATAGACAGACAGACAGAGAAAGAGAGTGAGAAAGAGACCCTCACATATAGAGAGACAAAGGGGGAAGATGAGAAATATTCAGATGTATAGACACTGCTATATTATGATGATCCAATTCATATATGTACGAATGTTTGGTACCGTCACCAAGCTAAAATTGCACACCATGGCGAGATTTTTATTAGCGCAATACCATTAACATGCTATAACACACAGACACAGACACACAGACACGTATAGTGACAATTTATTGGGAAACATATTTCATTCATTCTTTATAATTATCATATTCTGTCGGATATAAATAAACCATTCAATGTTATGACACACACTCACACACAAACACATACACGTCTTGATATATCACGATCCACGTCCAGACAGACGAACAAAACTTCTCTCTGACTTATCTATTCACCATATCCTTCCTGTTAACTCCTGAATTCTCGATCATAACAGCTGCACAGAATTCTTCAATTCTTCGAATCACAAATGATAAAAAAAATAGATCACCAAAATAGGATTTTTTTCAGGCACACTGCACAGCGAATGAATAATCTATAGATGCGTCTTGTCTGATTTTTTAATGTGTAGTTTTGACCATTGTACTTTGTTCATCTTATAATGCACCAAAAGTACGCCTGTCTGTCCCTACCGTCTATTTCTATGTACTTGCCCATCACGAAAAACTACTTAATATAAATCTATGAATTTTTCTTTGGATACAGATTTAACTCACAGAAAATGTTTTCATACTTTTTTAGCAAATTGGTTTCTGAATCCCCCTCCCCAGATATGTTTTTAGGGTGTTTCAATTCAGGGGATCTATTTACATGGTTATTCATCGATGGTCATTTTTACCTTTTTGATGAAGGGAAAATATTTCTTTCATTCTTTTTTTCTCGAATCAATTCTCGAGATAAAAATATGATGTAGACAGCGTTCTTTACTCAGAAAGAAGCAAAACATTATTAACATATCTCATATCGCAATGTTTATTGGTTTACATGGATAACTTGGAAAGCAGTGTTTTAATAATGTCATGCTTTGATGTAGTATGGTTAAGGTACATTTTTCCAAAACAAGATATTTGGGGATCAGAAGTTATGTCAATCACATGGAGGGAACTATTTTTTTTTTTTATTTCACTTTTCCTCTAGATTTTGACGATCTAGAGGAATTATTTATTTCCCCTTCTAGGGATCGAAATCATTGGGGGATTTTTTTTTTCGAGGGGGATTTGTTTTTCACTTTTAGGGGTCAAAATCGACAGATAATTTTTTTCACTTTTAAGAGAATTTTTGTTTCACTTTCAAGGGTTAAAATTGTGGGGTGATTTTTTTCACTGTTGGGGGAGCAAATTCTTGGTAATTCAAAGTCAAAATCGAGGTGAAGGCTTTCTCCACTTCTACGGGAATCCATGGAAATTTTTCTACGTCCATGGTTCAAAAGAAAGGATATATTTTTCCACTTTCAGGGCTCTAAATGGAGTGAAGATCTTTTTTCACTTTTAGGGGTCAAAATTGTGGAGGAATGTTTGTTTTTTTTCATTTTTAGGGGTAAGAATTAATTGATAATTTTTCAACTTTGAAGGATTAAAAAGCAAGGGAATTCTTCCTTTCGAAATCGGGGGTATTTTTTTTTTTCAATTTTTTAGTGGGGAAGATTTTTTTCTTCACGTTTAGTGGTCGAGACCCATACGAGGTTTCCTTTTCACTTTTGGAGATCACAATCGGAATGGAACATTTCTTTTTCCCTTTTAGGGGTCAGAATTAAGGGGTAACTTTTTTTTCACTTTTAAGGGTCAGAATCGAGTGGAGGAGTTTTTAGCGATCAAAATAGATGGGCAGAAATATTTTTCAATTTTAGGATACAAAATTGTGACAATCGAGAGGGAACATTCATTTTCATTTTTAGATGTCAGAATCAAGTGGAAATTTTAAAGATCTTGGAATGGACCCTTTTCACATTTTCAGGGGACAAAAACGCTTACTTTCATTTTATGGGGTGAAAGTAAACATTAACCCTCTCCCATTTTCAACATCACCCAGCGATTTTTATTATTTGCCCAATTTTTTAACATTACCCCCTTTTTAACATCAGTTTCAACATTAGTCTCTTTTTTCCTCACATTACCCCACAGTTTTTAACATTATACACCTCTTTATAAAATTTCAACTATTTTTCAACATCGAAACCTTCATTTTTTATACTCGACTCCTTTTTTCTAGCATTAATAAGTTTTTTTTTTAACTCTGTCGTCCATGATAACTTTTTAATATTACAGGGCCTTTTTTTAAAATCTAATCCGTCAGACGAGCAGATATTTAGCTTTATATTAATCCCATCATTTTTATAGTTATGTTTTATCACAACGTTCTGGCCGCTATGCTCTCCGACCTTCTACGGTCGTCTGTGTATTTTGGAAGGTCAACTTTTGTTCCATTGCATCCTTGATCTCCAAAGAAATGGTAACAACGAACCACATGATGTCTTTTCGAATTTGGTGATGTATTAGCTACGTTGCTTTAAAATCAAATTAACCAAACGTTATCAGATATTTTATTCCATGTGTATTTCTGAACTATGAAATTTCACTGCTCAACTCGTGATCCAGGTTCCTAGATGAAAATATCTGATGCAAGATCTAGTTTAGCACAAACTAAATGGAAAAAAAAAAGACCGCAAGAAGAAAAAACCCGATCGAGAGATTTTAAACTGTTCACACGTTAAATCGTTCAAATAAGGGCCGAGGCACGTTGTGTCACATCTCTTTGATCAAAGATTAAATTTAGTAACGTTATCTTTCAGCTGTAAATTTCTTACTGTTCAGTTTCCATTTTGATGGAAACATAGATGTTTTCTAACAGCGGTTTTTTTTCATCCAATGGCATGCCATCAAATGAATTCAGAAATACATTGCACATTTCGCTTGTCTCTATAAGCAAAATAACTTTATTTGGAGAACCAAAGGTTGAAGATGGTTGCGCTACAAAGATGAAAATCAGATCGCGGATACTGAGTCCACTCTTTAGGCTCGCTTGGTGCCCATCCCCAGTGGTTCGTTGGATCGCGACAGCTAAAGTATCTGCCAAACTGTGGGTTTTTTGTAAGAGTAGATTATTAAATGGACTGAGCAACAAGACAGGAGAGCTCCATCTACACGTTAACAGAGAAATCAGCCCTACTGTATAAATTAGGCGTAAAGAAAGAGCTGGATATATAAGTTTGATAAAGGGCTATCTAGGGTAATCCAGTATAGGATTCGATGGTGCGTTAAGATCTCTGCTCGTTAGCAATCCCCAATTCGTAAAATAGCAAAAGAACAATTGCTTAGAAATCCCCTGATGTCTTAAAAATTGTGAGCTATCATTTTTATTGCGAATTATCATTTATACTAATGTTCAACCCTCTTGTCATCGAAAGCGCGAGTGGCCTACTGGTTAAAAGGAGAACGGAATCGTCGAATCGAGCTCAAACTCCGGCAGTGACAGTTTGCGTTTACGTCGCATTAATTCCTTTGGGAAAGGCATGAATCCATCCTTTCTCTCTGCCAGCAACGAGTAAATACCTGAGTAGACACTGGCAAACAGTCTAGGAGATAGACAACTCTGGATCCAAAGCTGCACTTCTTTAAGAAGGGTTGATGCTAAGTTGATGTCGAACGTATCCCCTCGCTTTTCATTTATACTACTTCAGCGGATCTCCGTACGTTTTGCCAAGGCTTGTGCCCTGGAGACGTCACTTCAGTGTCGTCCTGTTGTCTATTGAAATAAAAGGAGTCCTTTTTGTCGTTTGATTTTGGGAATTCGGGAGTATCACTGACTATTGTATTTGGTCAAAGTTTTGAAAATCAATGCATATGAGAAAAGACGCACAAGCCTCAAATTAATGATTACGTAATCGAAATAAGAACGATGCGAGGATCTTCAATGTCTAGTTTGGTTTGGTTAAGCGTGACTCGGAATTTGATTAAATGCCTGCTCGTCTAGAAAATTACATCTTTCTCTCTAATCCTATGTTTAACATGTGGAAAAGCGACCGACAATAATAATCCAGGCAATCAGAATCAAGTTCACTCAATTGAAAATTTGTTATTCTACAATACATCGCTTACCCTAAGCGTCATCTCGGGCGCCATCTTGTTCACTGCTTTCCCGCTCTTTCGAAGGTCTGTTATCAGTAAGCAAACAACGCGGCGTAAAACACTGATATATACGCTTAGGTGGAACGGCTGTCAACTCTTAAAAATTCCTGTGATAATGATTCTGTGATTCAACCACTCGACTGGAAAATGAATTTATATTTTGGTATGCTCTTTTCCGGTCGTTATGATTCGTTGATGATTAATCAAGTCAACGAGGAAGAGGAAGATTCATAGAGAGAAGAAAAATCAGCAACAATCTTTTATTATCGTCATTAACATAAAATGTTGCCATTTATAAGGTCTGTCCAGAAAATATCCAGTCGTTTGATATTAATTAAATCATAGCTTACCTAGGGCAATGACACCTTAGTCCCCTTTGAAATCATCTCCTTGAGAACTCAAAACATTATCCCAGCGTCTTCACCACTTTTCTAAACAGTCTGCAAAGACCCCTTTCGGAATTGCTATCATTTGTCACGCCACGTTCTCCTCATTCTTGCAGACTGTAATATGTTTGGGAAAATTGTGAGGTAGAGGAATCCAAATCTGAACTGTGAGAGGCGGGGGCGCTGACGAACGTGGGGTGTGCAATGTTTTGCAAAGAAAAAAACGAACAAAAAAACACTGCACAAGGCATGAAGAACAAACATATTAGGCTTGAGAATCATTTGAGAGTCATTATTTGCCTCTTAGCGTCCAGCGTTGAACATAGACCTCCCCCAAGACTCGCCCGATCTCTCTATTATGGGTGGTGCTTGGCCAATACTTTCTGAACTTGTCTAGTTCGTCACATCATCTCATATTTTGCTAACCAAAGTTCTGCTTATGATTTATGTTGTTGTGAGTTGTGATGTCCAGCGGTTGTCTGAATTCTTGCAACGTGACCTTCTTATTGCCATTTGAGTTTTCGAATGGAATCTGATATCCTTGACTCGTTTTCTTCTCTCTAATATACTGCGCTGTTTTGTGATATCTCCACTTGATGTTGAGCATAATTCATGTGCTCGTTTCATGGTTCTCAGTTTGAGGGTCAGTATTTGGCTGGGATTCCATGTTTCTGCTCCGTAGGTGAAGATCAGGAGATGCATTTGTTTTAGACCCTTCTTTTCCTTAAAGGTTATGCTTTCTGTACTGAAACTTTGCCATCCTAGAGTGATCACTTGATTTCTCCTTTCGGGGATTTCGTGGTGATTCGTTGTCCTCTGTAGATGTAGCATTTTACTTTCTGCAGATCTGTGTTTTCGATTTTAATTGTTTAGTCTTTGTCCTCAAAATATTCATTGTACCATATGCTTGTTTACTGAAGTTTATGTAAAAAACAAATTTCTTACTCTCTTCATTCAGTTCTAGCATTATTTCGACATAATGTTTTTTTTTGTAAAAAAAAACAAAAACGAAAAAAGATGTCATCTGCAAATCTGAGGTGACGTAGGTAGTCGCCATCCATTCTGATTCCTTTGTGTTCCCGGTCTAGGTTTCGGAAGAAAGTTAGTTGAAAATTAGGCTTAGTTTATCTAACTTCCTATTTAGAAGTGACCGAGCTTCGAACTAAAACTTCTCTGTGATGAATTCCTTAGTTTTATTTACATAAATCTCTCTCTCTCTCTCTCTCTCTCTCTCTCTCTCTCTCTCTCTCTCTCTGTTCATATCGACTGTCAGTCCGTTTCTCTTTCTCACTCACGTAGCATTCGGAATATTTCTTCTTACACTCACCCTCCCTCTTCTCCGTCTCTCTCTCTCTCACGCACCCTCTGTTTGTGTCGATCTGCCTATCTTTCTCTCCCCCCTTCCCTCTTCTCCTCCCTCTCTTTCTCTCTCTGTTCGTGTCTATCCGCCTATCCTTCTCTCTTCTCTCTCTCTCTCTCTCTCTCTCTCTGACAACATTCATACAGCTTTATCAACACTTACCATTTTCAATTCACAGTGCATTCTATGAAGCCCACCGTTGGTGAAAAGACCATGCTACTTCAATATAAAAAAATAATCTTCACTTTTCATAATTTTCTTCTTATCTAACAAAAATAGTTGGCAATGTCTTGGTGCATTGACTGGTTTCAATGCATTTCAGAACAGGCTGCCTATTTTTCAGTTTGGCATATATGCTTTGCTGAACGTCAGACCAAAAAAATTCTGTTGTTAATCTTTTGTACTCAATGGTAGGAGAAAACTACTGCAATTTCCACCGAGTTAGCAAGCTGACTTATAACTTGATACTTAATTCAATTACATGTGAGCTCAGAGTCTCGAACAGTTTGTTCCAATCAAGAAAAAAAAAACAGATTTAGATTCGTGTTCAGAAAAAAAAGGGAACAGCATTGAAAATAGATAAATGTTAATGTTATTTTTGGTTGCTTCGTGCTGCCGGGATCCGTGTTTGTTTAGCTTACAGGCACGTGCTGCAAGAGTTGAAACTCCAGTAGAGGCCCTTAATAGTTCGACTTGTTTGACCAAAATATCGATTTTCTACACAGACCCACACATAAAGGCTACGGGAACACCATATATGGGAAAATATCAACTGTTCCATTTTTCTGGACCACAACTATTCAGAACTAGAGTGTAAGAAATATATCAGGGGTGCAGCCAGTGGTAGATTAACTATGGGGCCAAGAATGCTTCAGCCTATATGCCAGGAAGAGAGGGTTCAATTGAATGTACAAAAATGGTCTGAGTGTACATTTGAGTATCATAGATGATATTTCAGTACCTATATATATATATATATATATATATATATATATATATATATATATATGAAAAACCCTGTCTTCGCTCCCTGACGATGTCTCGGGTGATATCTTTATTAATCAACACTGAGACGACATTCATAAAACATCTGACAGTCACATCCAAGCGAGTGGCCTCCGTTTTCAATTAATATCCCAGTTGGGTTACTAGTTCAAACTCTGGTCGGGCTGTTTAGGCTCACTTCGCTCAAATGCCTTTGAGAAAGGCATGAATCCATATCCCCCAAACATTTATGGGTAAAATAGCAAAGCAGATTGGGCTCTCTAGCCTTGGGAAAGCAACATGTCTCGGAGGAGGACCACATTAATTCCAAACTAGGGATTGGAGCCCTTTCAAGGCTGTTTGGTGCTCGTTTTGGCGCCCTTTCTGCAGCGTCTGCAAGCAAGCCGATTCAGGCGTAACTCTCTACCTTACTCTGGTCTACATCAGCGACATCGATATGGATATTCTGACAATTGGGCCTTTTAGTATATCCATACTCTTTGCTCAAGCATGTGCCTTGGATGGTGACACAATTGTAGTTCCATAGTCCGTAGTGAGAAATAGAAGGCTATTCATTCACTATTGTGTACACAGTCAAAAGTTGTTACATTTTCTTCTTGTATTAAGTCCTGAATGTTGTAATCTTTAATATTACTCTGATTTTATTGATTTCTATGGTTACAACCGATCAGGGAATCAAGTTTAGAATCGAAGTTCTTCCTTTAATGGTTTTCTCTGTGGCCGATCAGACAATAAAACAGACTATAATCTTGAATGATTGTCATGGCTGAAGTAGTTGCCAAGTTTTCTAAAGCTGATTTTCAAACTTAACAGACCTTTTCTACTTAGAAAAATTGACGCTAAACAATCTCCCCATCCATCGATTTTTCTCCTGTTTAGATTTCAAAAATATCTCACTTTCCCAATGTCTTCATTATCAATCTATCTATACATCTATCTATTGCAATGTTTTCATATCAACCTTTCAATCAATCTATTCCAGTCAGTCTGTTTGCATACGCATATATATATATATATATATATATATATATATATATATATATATATATACAGTACATGCGGTACAAATCAGGTTAGTAGAATAACATAATAGGATAATATATCAATAATATAAAGCCACTTCTAAAATGCAAAGGATTTATTTCAAAGAGTGCTCGATAAATACATCTTTTTACTCATGGAGTCAAGTTGTTTTAGATTAGAGCTGGAAATAAATAGTAGAATATGGATTCACTACACAAACTAGCTTTGCCTGATGAGGCCCGAAGAGGGCAGAAACATGAGCTAGTTTGTATAGCGAATCCACAATCTAATATATATATATATATATATATATATATATATATATATATATATATATATATATATATATATATATATATATATATATATATATATATTGTTCCCCTCTTTCTACAAGAGCAGTTGGCAAAATCGATCATATTAGATGCGTAATCTCTTGTGATACGCTCATAAATTATTTAAGAGAGCCTGTTCTCTTTTTCCTTTCCGCTTTGTTTTTGTATATCATTTTCAGAGCACGCATTCCTCGTCGTGCCTTGAGCGGAAATTGCGAGAATGCAAGTCCCAATCTAGTTGATGGGAATGAAATAAATACGAACATATATATTACAAGCACGTACACACACACACACACACGCGTGTGCGCAAAAATATACTAATTCGATATCATTCTGTAAAATAGACTGTCGAGCAACTATACTAGAGTAGGTGCTCCACACATACACACACACACATACAAATACACACACAAATAGACATATGCAATGATTCATAACATTTATCGAACTTTGCTTTGTCTGGCACAAGGTCATAGTTACAAAGCTCCCGATGAGGATCGAATTCAGAGAGTATTTGAAAAATATCGTACAGTAGAGAGTAACAATAAGAATGTTTGATAAACTGAAATGGCGTGGACCGAAGAAGTAATTACCATTGATTCATACAGGAAAAAAATTCGAGAGCCCCTTAATATTAGGGTATGTTAGGTTGAATAGTTGCAAGAGACTGGGGTGTAGGATAAGGGGAAGAAGGTTTCGCGTGGTCTCACTAGTGGTCCACTCCAGAATAAACTCTGAGCACTATTTTCACTTTTTGCCGTTTTTATCAAGGTCTAATGCAAAATTCGACAAGTCGAGTCGGCAAAGCTTGACCAATGAAAATAGAGAATAACCTAGTTGTATGAAGAATCGGGTGCAACAGTAAGAAAGTAGAGTTAGTTCCATTGGAGTCTTGTGTGAGAAGCTGAGAAAGTTATCCACGAGCCAGTTCTAAAATTCGTGGTTCTGAGAGAAGAAATTTTGGAGACAAAGAAATGGTTTTTAACGTGAAAGAGTAATCTTCAGTTATTTGGTCCTCAAATATGATAGCATGAAGAATGTCTTAATGGTTAAAAATAGCTATAAATTTCATTTTTTTCAATTTCAGCTTGCTGTATAGCCAAAAATGATAAATGATATGGACGCTTGAAAATTAAAAAAAAATGGTTCGGGTTAGGGGTTAGCGTTTGGATTTCGAGAACGATATCTTAGATTTGAAGAATGATATCTTATAGCGTGAACAACAACGTTATCTAAAGCCTATATAAAATCCTCAGCTATAAAGCCTAGTGGAAATGATAAATCTAGCCATTTCAGCTATCAAGGTGGACAAATTTTCACAATTTTCATGCTATCGTATTTTAGAACCAAATAATTAAGGATTACCCTTGAAAGTCGTGGATTCTCGAGCTTAGAAAGACGGTGGAAGAAAACAAACTAGCATTCAAATTATTTTGCTCCTTATACATTAGAGTCAGAGATTGGAGTTCGTTTCTCATTTCTACTAAAGTTTTGAACTGCTGTTCTCCAAATTTACTGCCCTCTTCCTCGGTAAACTTGTCTAAATATTTAATCTATTCGCACAGTCTTTTTCTGCCCATTTCTACATAAAATTAAAGGCATTTGATTACTCGTCTGTTTCTGCAATTTTCTGCCTTCCGGCGCTTGGCTCTCTGACGACGATATGGGTAACCCAGCACTAGAGCTCTCTGACAAGAGAAATAATAAGGACCATAAAGTGACAGTTTTATCTCCAAGAGTTCCTGACGTCGAACGCAGCATTGAAGGTAATGGCTGATGGGCTGGCAAATCCTTTAATTTATTAGTTATTGATTCCCTCCAACTACTCGTTTCGTTTTCTTCTATGGTTGCACTCTGATCTCAGAAGGTCACAAGGCAGCCAATGTCAAGTCAGAAGATTGATATGTCATTCCAAGATTTCGGAACAAGCAGTTATGATTGGGTGATAAAGTGTGGAGATCAGATTATGTCGATTTCTATTCTTTGGCTAAGAATTATTGCCAACAGAAAATGAAGACAGTATCAAATAGAATGGTTGTTTGTAACATATAATATCGAATGTATATTTATACATATATATATATATAAAGTTGTTCGTAATTTATGATATTGCAAAATCTGTACTTTTATTTTGGTCGTCTTTGTTTTTGATCGTTACTCTTTTCTACTTTCGATCAGAGTGTAGTATCTGCCTGATCTCTGGCCCTGCAAGCTGGAATCAAAAAATTACATGATGATATTAAGAAGAGAGGAATTAGGCAGCAAGATAAGTAGGAGGTGAGAAAAGAAACAATAGAAAAACGTAAAAGAGAGACTAAATAAAAAATATAGAACAATGTAAGATGAAACAGAAGATTCCGTGGAAGACATATTTGCATTCCTAACTTGTTTTCCGCTTATGAGACTATCAGGTCAATTCAAAAATAATTCCAGTTTTTGCTATTTTAAACCTCAATGCTTATTTGGGGATAAAAAATTACTTGGCTATTTTCACGTAATATACCATTTTAAAGTATGAATTTCGCTCTATTCATTCCAGCGGAAGGTTTTCTTTTTGATATTTATTCTGGTTTATTTGAGGCTGTCAAATCAACGATGAAAAAAAAACAAATTCGAGCAATTTTGTTGAATCAGTTCAAATAGAACATATGGCAGCAGAAACTCCTTGCAATATCAACCAATTATTTGGTTAGGGGAACGTTAACAACAGCATGGTTTTAAAAATAGGGGATCGAATATTGGTTTTTAAAATTCTGAAACGGAGATGAAAGCCTTGAAAGAGTGTACGTCCAACTGTAAATGTAACTGTAAATGACGACATCCAATTGAAAACCATTACTGAAGTGGGCACACGCAAAATATCACGAGATAATGTAGAGGGGTTAAATGTGGACCATTCTAGTTGTTACACATTTGTACCAAATTGGAAAGGCCAAAAAAGCTTGCATGCCGCTCGAATGACCTGTAAAAATTGCAGTAAGAACTAGGCTACGAAACTCTTCCTCATCCAGCTCACTAACCAGACCTCTTTCCGACCGACTACTACTTCGCCATGCATTCTGACTACTCCCTGCTAGGGAATGTCTTCAACAACTAAGCTATGATATTAAATTAACTTTAAAGTTGATGTAAAAAAAAAACGAAATTATTTTGCTCTCGCATAATAATCTGTTTGTATGATATTTAAGTAACGACACGAAAAGTCAATGGATACTGGAAGAGATGGGAATAAAAAAGCAAAGGTCGAGAGAAAAGATCAGGCACAAGATAATGGATAATCTTAGTTGTCAACACCCACGGGATTTTACGGGTCTCGCTAGTCAATAACTCATGTTGCTATAACTAAATTGATTATTTTGGACTTGTATCCTCGCCGTGGTTTTATTTCATCAATAACGTTTGGCCACTCTAACTTCTGTCCTTATTCAAGATGACTACGGCAAGTTTTGTAATTTATATTTAATAATCAAATATATATATATACATATATATATATGTGTGTATATATATATATGTGTATATATATATATATATATATATATATATATATATATATATATATATATGTGTGTGTGTGTGTGTGTGTGTTTGTGTGTGTGTGTGTGTATTTTTTTTTTTGTCTGAATGGGAAAGGCCCGTGTGCATTTGTCTGTTAATTCTGCATAAATATCAAGTCTTGTCACTAAAGCAGCCTCCTGACAATCAGTTAGTCCTTCTTTTCAAATCACTGTAAGGGGACCGAAATTCTAAAAATCGGTTTATACCCCTAATTTCGGTGAGGATTGATCTTGTTTTCTTTTTTCTTGTTACGGTAGAAAAATAGTCAACTCCAGTTTGAGTTTGACGAAAGCCTTTTTTTGTCTTTTGGTAGATTATCTTTATTCTTAGTTTTTTACTACAACCATCATTGATCCGACGAATTCCAGACTATTCTTTCAATCATTAACATTTCTAAGTATATTTGGAGATATAACACTGCTTGGGCAATGTTATTGCGTGCATATAACGTCACATATAGTTCTCTTCTCTGGGTAATGTGACATTTTCGCGATGTATTATATGGCGATTACGGCTGCATGCGTGTTGCCATATTTAATTACCAAAAACAACGTAACCACTAGTTCTGGCAATTATATTTTTCGATACAGTACTGGTTCCACTTAGTTTTTTTCCCTTGAAAAAAAAATTATATATATGTATATAGTCTAGAAAGATCCATAGTTTTAGACACTAGATATATAAGAGAAAAATTTGTTTCTCGAAAATTCTCATTTCAGTTAATTATTTTCCAATATGTTTTTTATGCAATTTTACTAATGTTTTTTTATGTTTTCAACAAGACCGGAGGATATTATGGCACTCAGCGTAAACATATATATATATATATATATATATATATATATATATATATATATATGTGTGTGTGTGTGTGTGTGTGTGTGTGTGTGTGTGTGTGTGTGTGTGTATGTTTGTTTGTGTATGTGCTTGTATATATTTATGTGTATGTTCGTATGTATCTGCATATATAGATTGATTGACTGATTGAAAAATATAGACGGAAAATACACAAATCGCAAACGATTGTGTGTCATTCAAATCAATCTAGGTATCTACATGCATTTTTGCAGGTGTGTGTACTTGCCAACCCCACACGTCATAAATTTAGTCTACATTATTCAATGTACGAAACACATTAAAAGGATCACAATGGGTTAAAAGAAAGAAAAAAGTAAACGATAAAATATTTAATGGATTTGTGCATACAACATGGAACATTTTCTTTGCATAAGAATGGCGACTAAAGAGGGAAGAAACACGTTAGGGAAATGATTTTTCGGTGATCAAATAACCAAATCCATAAATTCACATGATGGTAAATGGTTTGAGGGCAAAAAATGCTGACATTCTATCAGACTTGGGCATTTCTACCCTTTTTTTTTTTTTTTTACTCTTTTCAATGTGATTGTTCACATCAAAATTGTAGAATACAATTCTCTATCAAAAGTCTGTTGGTATGATAGAATCTTGGGTAAGGCTGAATGAGCTAGTATATGAAACTACAAGATCTGTCCAAAAAGTATCCAGCTATTTTGAATATCTCGAGAACCGGTTTCATGGCCCCGATGTGAGATTCCATTGCGTTGATTTGTAGATGTGTCCAACATCTGTTAAAGTCACTTTGTCTGTTACCTGTTCACTGACGTCATTCATTCTTTTTTATTTATAGTTTACAGTTAATTGACGTCATTTACTCTTCTTTTCGATCAGTTCTCACTGTAGGAAAAATATCCGCGGTTACCGTTTCAGTGATACGTCCTTTTTTTGTCATCGAAAGACAATCATTTATTCTCTTTTTTTTTTTATTCAATTCTCGTGATAGATATCAACTTAGGTCATCAGCGTTCACAAGCATGGGATCAATTTTTTTCCAAAAACAACATCATTTTTTATTTCTCTCCTTGCAGTCCCCGATATCCGCGGTTTCTTTCCTGTTGTTCCTGACTCAGTTGTCCTCCCTCATTCTCACCCCGCCCCACTTTTTTTTTCTGGGTTTCTCTTTCGGTAGTCCCCTTATCTGTGATTTCCATTTCTATAGTACGTGGACTTAGAATTCTGTTTCTGTTCAAGAGAAGATCAACATTCGAAATTTTACTTTTTTGTCTGGGCTGAAACACCAACCCTAGGTGCCGAAGTAAGTCCAAGTATTTGACTTATCTTAGCATAGTCTGGCACAGGGCCTGATTCTCGGGTACTCAGAGAGGATTGAACACACTATCGAAAGAATTGCAAGACTAACTCGTCAACCATTACCATAAGGCAGGCTATAAAATAATATTCTTTCACTAAGCTTAGCTTAGTCTTAGATAATTGAATTTATGGCCTGCGAGATAGAATTCCTATCACACTGAGGTGAGCGCGATCTGTTTTATCTTGGCATTTAGTAAGCTTAAGCTAATCTGGTGCCGTGGGGTAATTAGGGTTGGATGATTGCTTAGCGCCAATTTTCCAAGTTGTAAGGTTTTCCCGGAGAATCATAGGTTCTCATCTGGGCTCGAACACTAACCTCTGGCATATGTGAGTAAATACACGACCACAAAGCATGCATCAGTAGAGAAATAAAGAAGATTGAAACAAAGGAACAAGGGATCCAACAATGTACGGAAGAATTAGTTTTTGTTGTTGGTTTGTCTGGCCCTTGGAAAAAGTTGGCATAAAAGAAAACAAATGGAAAAGACATAGAATTGAGAGAAAAAGAAAATAAACATTTATCATCTGAAGAGAATATTCCAGGGTGTTTCAGTAAGAGCTTCGTTTTGATTGGTTAAAAAAAATTTCTGGGATATGATTATGTTGAATGGAAACGAGGCTAGACGGAGCGTTAACACCGAAACGGAAGTGGCCTCGGGGCATAAAACAATTGCAGCCGTCCGAGGAAGATGTTGGCGTTCGATAGCAATGCCAATACAATGATGGTTTTGTTATGTGATCTACTTAGATAATGAACAGTGTATTTTTTCGGTTTCCCTCACCGTAACAATGGACGCTTCAACTTTCCTGATAGAAAAAAATAACTCTTGCAAACTATTCAGAATAATGAACTCATCCACTGGAAGGATTTCTTTTCCTAAAAAATTATCTCATAAAAATTCAGATATATCCGTGAACAGAAATAACTAATAAGAGTATGAAAAGAAAATTTTGTGCCGACACTCAAGCATGCATCTATCTATCTATCTATCTATCTATTTATATATATATATATATATATATATATATATATATATATATATATATATATATATATATATATATATATATATATATATACATATATATATATATATATATATGAAAATACAAATCTACATCAGTACCATAATACAAAAGTCTGTGTTAAAAAGTCTGACAAAAATTATATAAAAAGATATTGGGAAAGAAGAGGATACAACCAATACATCCTCCCAATAGTCACCTATGGAGTCGAAACATAACTTAACCTAAAGACTGAGAACCATGCAACATGCAAACGAGAAAAGCGTGCTATGGTTGTCGTAGAATCAATTTTAGAAAAATCAAATTGCAATGGGCTGGTCATGTTGCAAGATTGGCAAACAACCGATGGACATCATATAATGGATCCCCAGAGATCAAATGCAGAACCAATGCCAGCAAAATATAAGATAGTGGGACGAACTAGACAAATTTCAGCTCCACGATGCCCATCATAGCGAGAAATTTTCTTTAATTGTTCATTCTATTTACGTTGTCTAAGCCTAATGATATATTCACCGTGTAAAAAAGGGATATCATTTCAAATGAATCTTTAATATAATATAACGTAATACATATATATATATATATATATATATATTGTTATTGTATCATCCACAGTCAGCTGTTTCGTTGTATTACAACTCTTCAGTGTGGCTATTGACTATCCGTTATCAAGTACCACGAGGCAGGATTGAAACCTTTGCTTCAGACCCGGAAGCCAATATCCTACCTCTGCGTTCAGTAAGGCTGAATTTAAGCGATATATTTATTAGGTTAAATTCCCTGTCCACCAGAGTGCTCTATTCCTATGGAAGAGCATTATATATATATATATATATATATATATATATATATATATATATATCATTCCAAATAAAGTTTCAATATCATATAACGTTATATATACACGCACGCACACACACACGCACACACACACGCACACACACACACACACACATATATATATATATATATATATATATATATATATATATATATATATATATATATATCATTTTGTCTTTAGCTTCAAAATACTTCTCAAACCGATACTCAGATGCTTGCGAAAGAAAATAGCGAGTACGAAAAAGAATTGGAAAGCAAGGAATGAAATTCGATGTAAAAAGTGAAGAAAAAAAAAAGAAATAGAAAATATGGAAGAAAAAATAACGAAAGAAAGAAAGAAAGAAAGAAAGAAAGAAAGAGATGGGTGGTTGCGGGTGTAGATAATGAGGATTGATGTTCATATTCTCTCTGAGGGGACGACCTCTGCGAGCGGATTGTTTAATTGGATAAGAGGCATGAATAATGTTACAACACTGATGAACAATAAGGGAATAGTAAATGTTTGTTGAATGATTGTTTTTGATAAGTTTCTCCTGAGAGACTGAGTCGCCTTCCGATCCTTTTATTGTTTCATCAACATTCATTGTGAAAATTTGATTCGTTCGTTTAGAGCAAATATATGTGCTCTACACCATACTCTCCCCTCGCAGAATTTCACACACTGGAAAAACAAAAAGAAGCACTCCTAACCACACCCTTACACACATGTCGTACCCTCATCCAACATACCATGATAACAGATATCGTCGTCATCATCATCATCATCATCATCATCCTCATCATCAGTCTTTCAATGTCCGTTGTTGGACATAGACCTTCCCCAGGATTCTCCACAATTCTCTATCATGGGCGTCGCAGAGCCAGTATTTCCTGAAATTGTCTATTTTATCATCTCTCTATCTAGTGTTCTGTTGTCCTTGGTTTCTCATGTGATCTCTTGGATTCCATGTTGTGAAATGTGATGTCCATCGGTTGTCTGTCATTCTTGCAACATGGCCTGCCCATTGCCATTTGAGTTTTTTAATAGTTTTGGACTCCCGTTTTCTTTCTGATATACTGTGCTGTCTTGTGATCTCTCCATGTAAGGTTGAGCATGTTTGTTTCATGCGCAAGTTTCATGCTTCTCAGTTTGTAGGTCTGTCTCTTGTTTAGGCTCCATGTTTCAGCTCCATAAGTGACTATTTTGAGGATGCATTGGTTGTATACTCTTCTTTTTAGGATTATTGGGAAAGTTGAGCTTGCTCTGCCGAAGATTGCCATCCTAGTGTGATTCTTCGCTTGATTTCTTTTTCTTTTGAGGATCTCATGGAGATTCGTTGTCCTAGGTAGATGTAGTGATCTACTTCGCTGAGTTTTGATTCTTCTATCTCGACAGTTATGTTCTTATTCTCAATATAATTGTTGTGCATGATTTTCGTTTTACTGAAGTTTACGTGTAGTTTGACTTTTTTACTCCCTTCGTTTAGTTAATCTAGCATTAGTTGGAGGTCATGTAGGTTCTTTGCGAAAAGGATTATGTCGTCTGCAAATCTAAGGTTGCTCAAGTATTCGCCGTCTATTTTAGTTCCTCTATTTTCCCTGTCTATGTTTCGTTATCCCAATAAAGTCGAGCAAATCATCCAAAGATAACTTCAAGCATTTCCCTACCCCAACCACTCACATCACAGATAATGCAAGTTCTGAGACATATTTCTTCATTTTCCCATTTCGCCGATGATATGGGAGTAATTTCTCACGAAATGTCCTTAGATAAATACCTATTCATCCAATCCGTGTTTTCTTCATTGTCTCGAGAAAAATCGTCCACCATTATGTTGGATATAAACCATCTCTCCAATAATTACCACACACACACACACACACACACACACACACACACACACACACACATATATATATATATATTTATACATTCTTGTGAATTGTTTCATATTATATAGTAACGCTTATTTGAAATGATATCCTGCCATTAAACAGTTATGGCCTAGACAACGTAAATTGAATAAACAATAAAAGAAAATGGGTCTGCTACAGGATATATATATATATATATATATATATATATATATATATATATATATATATATATATATATATATATACATTGGTTACTGTAAAATATTGAAAGTAAGAGTCTTGTCTAAAGAATATCATTGTCATCGAAGATTTACTTGATGCATTTCGCTGAACTTACGTGATCATTTTTAAAAGCACTTACCAATGTATGAATTTGTTACAAAAAGGTAGCTGTTTATATGTTTAGGCTTAGTACTGAACAGGGAAAATTTTTCGGGTTGGTTTGTATGGTGGAGGGAAGGGGTTGTTCATCCCAAAGTTGATCCCTATTTCACTTAAACCCCAGAACATTTTGGATTCTGTATTCATTCTCGTAATTTGTACAATTCAAACCATTGTTGACCTCATGTGACCTCAAAATCACATGACCCCATCCTACCCAAGGATGGCTGTTTCACCTCAAGTGAACTAGCATGCCCTTTCGATGCCCTCTATTTGCTACCATGTGTCCAATTAACCTAATTTATAGTAGCAATAGAAATGAAATCAAACATGTTCTTCTTGTAGTTGTGATTATTCAGTGGTTCAAAGAGGGTTTAGAAATGAAAATCTTACAAAATACTGAATAAGAATAACTTAACATAAAATAAACGAAAATATATTAATGCAGTGGCACATAAAAGCTATTCACAGCGGCATCTCCCCACACGTAACTAAAGTTTGTAAAATAAAGTTGTTCAACTTTGCCGCTGCATTTATATTTTTTCGTCTACTTTACGGTAAAAAATTCATGTTCTATTTTTTTTTAAAGTTTATACTGTTATATCGACAAATTGTGCCAGTATGCATTGTCCTACTTGTCCTGTCTTCTTTAATATTAATGTGTACACGGGACATTCTCGACTATAACTATCATCCAAAAATTTATTAGTTCCCGACTTGATTCGAACAATCAATCACTCGATTACAAAATGATCACATCAATCAACTCCACCAAGAAGACATATGCTCCAGAAATCATTGGAAAGAAAAAACACAGAGATATAAATCATTAGTGCCTGGTTTTCAAAATATGGAAAATACTTGGTGTTTTTTTTTGGGGGGGTCGTCCTAGGAAATATCTTCAAAGTTAAATTATACTTGCATTGGAAGTTTGGAGGAATTCACCTTCATGGTTCTGGCATGCATAGCGTTGTATTAAATTTTAAGTAAAAATTCCCTAAAATATAGTACATTGCATCATTTTGTGTTTTCAATTTTCGTGATGCCGATGTAATTAAAAGGTTTTCAACGATAAAGGTTTCTATAACATGACATGGATTTCTATGAGAATTGGTTGAATTTTCCAAAAGTTATTACGAAAATAGTGTCGTTGATTTGTGTAAAAACTCAACTCTTTCATATTGAGGGCAAAGTGCTGAACACGTCTCTTCGATAAATGCATATCCTAACAAAGTGCAAAAAATAATTAAACTGCACGGACTTGAGAACATTATTACCAGTCTATCATAGAATGGCTTGTCAAGCTGTCGTTTCAATCGATAAAGTTACTTAAGTGCTTATCCAGCCCACTTCCGGCCTGCTTCATCGTGTCGAGAATGTTTTGTATGTCTCTTTTAAGACACTGTGCGTAAAATAGAATTTGGAAGTAACCAGAGTAATAGATAAAGAGAGGTTTCCTCCGCTACTCGAAAGTAGAGTGTTTCTTTGAAAACCTTTCGTAGGTTGAAATAGTGCAAAGTGAAGAAGCAGTTACCGTTAATGTATATGAGAAATAATGAACTTGAGCGTTCCAAGACCCCTTAATTGAAGATCGTGGTATATGTTAAGCTGAGTTATCGGATATTGGGGTGGTGAGAGATACAAGAGTCTGGATGTAGAAGAGAATGAAAGAAGGTGCCTGCTGTCTTGGTAATGGCCCATTGTTTTCACCCTTCTTAGTAGAAGCAAAAAAGCGGCGAAAAGAGAACTTTCAAAGAGTGGGGAATGACAAACCGCCAGGCAAAACTGTTGCTAAAAACTGTCAACGCAGATTTCTTCGGTTTTTAAGTAGTTCCAGCTGGTTTGCTAGTAGGCTATATACTTGAATATACTTGAAAGATAGGGTTTTGACAACGGTTATTTGCATCATTACGCCATCTTCGGTATACTTGAGTGGAATTAAACCAATAAGAACATTGGTAATTAAATTTGGTATTACTTAAATAAGAATAAAGGTTATTTTTTAAAGTATTGATATTATCGGATGTGACTGTCTTTTTTACTCAGGCAGCTTAATGTATTTGTTTTTCTTGCCGGGAAGAAGCAGAGGTCTAAATTTGTTATTCATGACCGTGTTCTCTAGTTTTACTGTAGATAGATGTCAGCATTTTCCAATCTGGGCATTTTGAGCAGTTAACGTCAATATCTGCGATTTGTATATTATTTCAGATTCTATCGACTTCCAATTGGTCAGCGCGCTTCTTTCTGTTTTCTCTTATTGTATATCTATCATGCGTGAAGCAATGAAACAAAAGGACTCGAAGTTTCAACAATTATTCCTTGTTGTATTTAGAAAAACGGTATTTTTGTTTTTTGAAATCCTCCCCTAAATAGATTTTAGTGAGGGGGTCAATTTAAAAGGTACGTTGATAATGAATTGATCGAAATTCGCGTCCAGCAGCAATCGTATTTTTTTTTTGTGATCACTGTCCGACAGAATGCACAAGAAGTAACTTATTCCTTTATCGACTCTTTTTCCATTTTTCTCCTTCTAATATGACATGTGACGGTTTCTATTAAGTGACTAACCAGATCTGTTATTCAATCTTTTTTTATAAAACTTTCCTGTTTTGTAATATAGATCATTGGTTAGAATTTGTAAGAAATCTCCAAAAGTTTCTGATTGAGTGTTTTCAGTAATTCACTAAGTATCTAAAAAGATCCAAGACCTCAATAGTTGTGGACAAAAAACTGGGATGATAGGTCTGAAGTACAGCTTCTAGTGCTATTGGACATATTGTCTTTAATGAATTTTGGATCATAAGATGTTTCGGATCTTTGATTATCAGACAACCCGGACAACCCAGCCGGGATCAAGTAGCCCCCGGCGTGTCAAAGTGTTGTGCTTGTCCAAGGTTCCCCCATCCATATCTACAGCCACTGCAAGGCCTTTTCTGCAATGAAGTCTAATCATCCAAGGAAATTTGAAAGTTCGTGGGAATAAATGGCCGGAAAAGCACCAGCCACTAACTTCGAACTGGCTCAAATCATGCTTTCCAGTCATTGTTTCGAAACTCTGATACAAGGTCAGAATTGTTATTCTTTCGTTAGCCTTTTCGATTTTATCCTTCGGGTGGAGGGTAGCTTTGACGACTCTGATGTTGACAAGATACCTGGACGGAGTAGAATGGATGCAATATGCTCCAGGAACTCAGGATGATTTCTTAGGTCGACTAAGGGCTGCCGGTCACGTGCTAGAAGTCCGCTCATCCGAAATGATTGGCTGTTGTTGTGCATTTTCCGAAGCTCTTGCGAAGGTGATGGGCCGTTAGGGGTAGTATTGATTCTTACGGTTTTGAATTGCTGTACTGACTGCGTCCAGCAAAGACCGTTAGTTTGGTAATGACAACAATGGCACCACCCTTCTGCCAACGCTCTCAGACAGATGATATGTTCCAGGTGGCCCTCTCCTGGCTCAATTGAAATTAAGGAATATCTGTCATCTCCCTGAGGTGCTAGTCGGCCAGGATGGGGAGGCTGTCATAGACTGTTCAAGTGAAGAACGATGTGCAGGGTTTCGGCTCTTCAGATCTCTGTCCAGGTGATCTACCGCGCATCCCATTTAGCCACTGAAACATTGTTGGCACAACTCACTCCAACGCTCCTCCTCAAATTCTGCTCGTATTTCATCTTGAACCAACTGCTGTATCTCCTTCCTTTTGGGAAGGTGCCCATTCCTGCCCGACCCACCATCACAGAACCAACCCTGATTTTCTATCGTGCCCCTGCTTTGTCTTCTGCCTCCTGTGCCTACCACTCCCGTCTGGTTCTTATGGAGATTTCTGCTGAAGCCACTTTGACATCAAAGAAATTGGGGTATATCATCACCTCCCTGATTTAGGTTAGTTTGATTTCCTCTGATACAATGCAAATGGGGACCTGTAGCTTATGGAATGCCCATACGAGGCAATGCTTTTTAAGGACCCGGAGAGCCTCTACCATTAACTCAGATATTGTGTGCAGGTCTTCTCTCGTGCCTCCGCTATTTTCATTGGTAGATCGAAGACAATGGGGATCGGGGATACCTTAGCAAGACTCGGCAAGAAAATCCAGGCATTAGATTTCCCTGGAAGCCTCGTTTTATCAATTTCCATGAGACAAGTTTTCAAATCTCTCCTGGTTTGTTGGAATTGGGCAGTGTGTCTCCTTAAGTCACTTCCTACCCACTTTAGACGGCTTGGCTAATTTGAAACTCACCCTTTCTCATGAGATGAGCTTTTGCAACCCTTGGAAAAGCTATTTGCCCTAAGTGAAAGATGTAGTCGTCACTATAAGCGCTCGTAGGGGTTTCTGGATAACAGATTCTACCGAGCGTATGGGAAATACATTCATGTCTTACCCAGAAGAATTTGTGTGGAGTGTGCATGAGTAACTTTAGCCGCAAATCGAACTCTGTCCGCTGATTACGTTTTCTATCTATACATCTATCTATCTCATCATCATCATCCTCATCATCATCATCATCAGCCGTAATAAGTCCACTTTTGGGCAAAACACCCTCATCTCCTTCCATTACGACCGTGACTGAGCTAACTTCTACTATGTCTTTCTGGCAAACTTTTCAATTTCATCCGTACATCTTGCGTCGATTCTTTTCATACTGCATGTACTGGTACCAATCAGTTAGCCTGAAGATCAATCTATTATCCTTTTTTCTTGCAAAGTCTCCAGCTCATCTCCATTTTTTTGGCTTAGTTACTTTTGTGATCCATGTTGATCTTTTCCCATTCGCCAAGAGTAATTCCTTACATTGTTCTTTCCATTGCCCTCTGAGCTATTCTGGGTTTGTTTTAGGGTGGTTTTATACATCTCCAGCTCTTGCATCTGCATGTCATAGCTGGTAATATGCATTGAATGTATACTTTACATTTTGAGCATATTGGCAATTTGCTTTTCAGTTTGTCTCTATTCATACCATATGCTTACAAGCCAATCAATATGCGTCTTTTATTTCGTTTACATGGGGTTTTTTTGCTAGCTTTATCGTCTGGCTTGGGTACATCTCTTCTAAGACTTTACACTCTATTCTTATTGGATTTCTCGCGCATTTATCATCGGACATTACTTTTGTCTTTGTTGTGTTCATCGTAAACCCTATTTTTTAGCTTTCTCTACTTAGATCACTTGAAATGTTTTACAAATTATCCACTGTTTTCATAATGAAGCAATATCATCATAAAACTTTGAATGGTTCAAATAATCTCCTTCTATGAATATACCTATCTTTCCCTATCTATTCTATTAGAAGGCAACGGAGGATAACAAGTTCCGTGACATGGGCCCTTCAGTCTCTGATAACATCGCAAATAATGCTATAAGTTTTGGCTGCATATCGGACAGAATAGTTTGGATGGTTGTTAGATTAAGAGAAAAAGTTACTGAAGATAATCCAGGTTTATGAAACAATTTCGAGAATTTCTGATTTGGAGATTGACCCAGGTAAATTCATTCAATAACCTATTGTGTGTGCGTGCGTGTGTGTGTGTGTGTGTGTGTGTGTGAGAGAGAGAGAGAGAGAGAGAGAGTGTGTGTGTTCAAACGTTGTCTTATAGACCATAATCTTTTCATCTCAAAGTTGATAACATTCTTCATTCTGAAACATGATATCTATAACCGTACCTCACATTAATGAATCGCCGTAGGTCGCGCATGTACCAGGATTAAGTATCTATAAAAATTGGGCATTGCTGATCCAAAAGAGATCGTAGAGACCAAAGAAATCTTTTCTTTTTTTTAAAAAACAAAACAAAAAAAAAACTTTCTCCGTTGGTATCCAGTGGTGTAGCTCAGAAAGTGCAACCAGAAGCACCCTGAGACACACACACACAGACAGAGACAGACGAACAGAGAGATGAGAATATGTAGCCCACTCGGATGGATGGCCAGGCAAGCCATTTGCGGGGCTACGGTGATTCGATGATGAACATAAAAGTTACGTATTTCTCGTAATTTTTGGCTAATTCTCTTTGATTGGGAAATGTCTATTTATTGAATTATCATCACATTTTATCGGCATGAGATTTTTAACGCTCTTCGCGTTAAACGTTGATTTTAAACACTTCTGATAAAGCATCATTTCTTTTTAATTGTATTCTTTCATTCATTCTACATTATCAGAGGGTTTTAATTAAGTTTCACATATTACCCAGAGATGCAATCAACAAAGTGCTTTTTACATTCATGAGACACAGTATCTATCGTAATTAACTTATTGTTTTTATTAATATATATATATATATATATATATATATATATATATATATATAAATATATATATGTATATATATATATATATATATATATATATATATATATATATATATATATATATATATACACATACCGTTTTCAATATCAGGATATGGTAAAAAAGCTGACAAAGACCCTAATGAAGAATAAAATCTTAAAGTTGAAGTAACACAGTTCAGAAAAGAATCCCAAAGTAGAAAAAACATGGTCATAACAAAATCTATTTATGACATCACTGGCGTATTTAACTAAAAACATCTTGAATAGAGTAAAGTAGAATTAAAAACATCCGGGTTCTGGGGAGACTGTATGGCCAGTACCACTGGGACACACAAAAACATGAACAAACACCAGCAAACATTTTTAAAAAAAAAACAAAAAAAAAGTAAAACAGGAAGAACCCTCTGCCACCTTTGATGACGATTGTTGTTCAATAACATGCACTAATAATCCTAAAACTAGATATAGAAAATACTTATAAGATAACAGGTTGAAATAACACTGAACAGATTGAAAATGACTTGCGTGACACTTGGTCGTGGATACTTTGGGACTACATAAAAAGTGACAAATAAAATTTTCCTTTCCAGCATCACAACATGGAATTAATATAGGGATAGAGAGATGAGGAAATTCTGCGTAAATGAATATATCGCTTAAATTCAGCCTTATTGACCCACCAGTTCCGTAGTCCAGAGTTAGGATATTGACCTCCGGGTCCGATGTGAGGGTTTCAATTCTGCCTCGCAGTACTGGATGGGATAAAATTCTATAGCCACACTGAAAAGATGTAATACATCGAAACAGCTCTCTGTGGATGATACAATACATATATATATATATATATATATATATATATATATATATATATACATATATACATATACGTGTGTGTATTCGTGCATAAGTATGGATGTGTATGCTTGAATGTACTTTTTTTTATTAATCTTTCCTGCTGTAGTAGATGCTCAAACCTTGTGTGGGAATGGAGAAAATCATCTAAGAAATTATCTAAAATTATCAAAAATTATTTGAAAAAATAGGTTTAAAATTTTCGTGTAAAAATAAATCCGTCTAAAATTATCTTTAAAAAAGATCTATTATGCAAAATTATCTTGAAAAAATAAACCTTTGTTCTAAAATTATCTGAAAAATAGATCTTTTATCCTAAATTATTAAAAAAAAAAAAACAGCTCAAGATTTGGGCATTGTTGGTCCAAACTAACCACAGAAAAAAATCTATTTTGAAAAAAAAAAAAAAAAATGTTTGTTAGTGGCGTACTCCTGCAAATGAGAACTGGAGCACCCAGACTCACACAAAAACTCACACACACATGCACAGAAACAGATATATAGTCACAGGAGAACAAAAGGGAAGTATCTGTTGCCTATTTGACTGGTTGGGTGGGTGAGCCATTTGTGGAGCACTGTTCAGAAATTCGTACTTGAAGTATCATAAGATAATGTTTCAAGTTGTCACTCACAAATTGTCGTTCACAATTTGTTACTCACAAGTTGTCGCTCACAAATTGTCACTCACAAATTGTCACTCACAAGTTGTCACAATGTTTTATTGTCACAGCTTGACAACCAACACACCTACTGGCTTAATTTCCAATAGACACTTCTCATTTTGTAATCATTGGAGGGCCCCCTTTGGCAAACGCTGCGTGGGCGGGTATCACCGGCAAGGGGTGGGGTAATCTCGACTGTCGTGATCTGCCTATTCACTGCGCTGATGTCGCTTCACGTCCTTGTCAATCACACGATATCAAATCATCCAGCATTCTTTCAAGGAATTGAATTTGTTTATTGATTTTTTCATGTCTGTTAAATAAAATTCCACACGCAGCATTTTGTTCCGTAATTCGCCTCTCTTCGCAGGTTTGTTCTTGGCAGACTGATTTCGGTGAATTCGCATTATTTCCTCGCTAAATAAAGTTCCATATTTCGCTCACAATGCATTCTTTCACAATTTAAAATAGAGTATTTTTTTGCTGTCAACATGCCATCACGATGCTCTTTGTCCGTAACATAATATCGTGTGGTGTATTCTTTTTCAGTTTGGCTAAATAATATCTCTTTTTGTGTATTTACGAACGAGATTCCATTTTTTCTAAAACCCTCGATACACAATCCACCCTAATTACGATATAACACTGACATGACTTCCATATATATATATATATATATATATATATATATATATATATATATATTGAGAGAGAGAAAGCGAGATTGATTTGACAGACACTTTGCTTTCTTTATAACGGAGATTCAATATACCATTTTTCCAGATTATATGAATGCTTTACTCTGCAGACAATATATATAGAGAGAGTGACATACACACACTTATTTATATATATCTATATATATGTATATATGTGTATTTGTGTGTGTTGCATAACCAAACGTACATATATAACACACTGTTTTCAGCATGAAATTGTCGTGTAACTTACCAAATACCATATCACTTTTCATCCATTGGTTTGTTGGTTAATTTCATTCATATTATGTGTGCTTGTGTATAGAAAGAAGGACAGAGCAAAGACAACGTTCTGTGTGTTTACATCTACATCGCTACTCAGAGGAAAATATGAAAATAGAAAAAAATTAATGGAAAAATAAAACCAGTTTCTATTTACATACTAAAATGTCATCATCATCAGTCTTTTAGCGCCCCTCTGGCTTTCCCCATGATTCGTTACACTTCGCGATCGTGGGCGTCGTGGAGCCAATGCTTTCTGAATTCGTCTGATTCATCTCCCCATCTAAGACACAGCCGGCCTCGGTTGCGCATGTGATCTCTGGGGATCCACGTCGTGAGTTGTGATGTCCATCGGTTGTGTATTAAAATGTATAGTTGTATGATTTAGTCTCGTCATATTTTTGAGGAAGTTGGTCTTCACTTGAAATTCAGCAAATCGAGAGTTATGTACAACAAACATATCGGAAATAAACGCACAAAGATCAAAATCGAAAAAGCAAAGCTGAAGAAAGACCACTGCGTATTCCTAGGACAACGAATCCCTCGAGAGAAGAAGAAATCGGGTGGTGAATCAATCTAAGATGGCAAGCCTTTGGTTGAGCACGAAAATCCTATTAGTCCTAAAAAAGAATAGTATACAACCAATGCATCCTCCCAATGATCACTTATAGAGCTGACACATGGAACTTAACCAAGAGACCGACCCTGAAACCGAGAACCAGGCAACGATTAGAAAACTTAAATGGCAATGGGCTGGTCATGTTGCAAGAATGGCAGAAAACCAACGGACATCACTAATGAAAACATGGATCCCAGAGATCAAAAGCGGATCCAAGATCGGCAGAATATGAGATGGCGAGACGAACAGGACAGGTTAAGAAAGTATTGGTCCTGCAACTCCCACGATAGAGAGGAGTGGTGAATACTGGGGAAGGTCTATGTCCAAGGACGGAAATAAAAGACTGATGATGATACTAGTATTCATATTTTGTGCTGGTATTGTTCGTATTTCTGCATTCCACATTCGATGATTTTCGATTATTAGACTCTGATATTCTAGATTTTTTCCTGTTTCTTCACAAAGGCGATTAACATGGCCTTGGATTGCAAAATCAATTGAAATACGTAGATTTCTCATCAGAAAGTGGAAATAGTTAATAGTGATGTCTCATACTGCTATCACCATTACAAGCAGATCACCCGTCAAAAGTGATAAGGTTTTTTTTATTGTTATCTCTAGATAAATTATATATATATATATATATATATATATATATATATATATATATATATATATTAGCATACATGTTTTCATTTAATTATTTGGATGAAATTGATTTGCAAATACCAAGTTAAGACTTAAAAACCTTCAACCAAGACTGTCGCCAAAATTGAGATCATAGATTTATCCAGTTTTTGAGCTGGTCGGGCTGGCTGACTGGCTGGCAATGGAGCTACAGGGTTGAAAATTTAAACGTTTACTCCAATTTATGTCTCTGAAAATATCAATGTTTTGTTTCCTTTATATTGTCCCCCTTTCAGGGTTTCAGTGGGGGATCAAATTACAAGGCCATGCAAAGTCCCTATTTTGTGCCTAACAGCGTTCACGCTTGCTTTTTGAAAATTCAATTTTTTTGTTGGCCCAACAAAATTGAGCATCCCCTTCCCCTATATTTCTAATTGATCACCCCCCAGCACGGCATACTGCCAGAAGATGTTGGTCATCGAATTGTTTTATTTAGTGACTAATCAGTCCTATTTTTTTATTGTTTATAATCATGCAATATAGTCATTGTTCAAATCCGATGGTCCGCTTTAGAATAATGTGATTGCTTCATACTTTTGTAAATTCATACCAGATGTCTCGAAATTGTTGCTATTGATCAAGTGACAGCAGGTTCCCTCAAACTTCCTGCGTCTTCCTCGATATTCTTGCCGACCACAGTGCTGCTTTAGTCTCAGTTCTCCGTTGTGTTTTTTCATCATCATCATCATCATCATCATCATCATCATCATCATCATCATCATCATCAGTCTTTTATCGTCTGTCGTTGAACATAGACTTCACCAGAATTCGCCACCACTCTCTGACGTGGGCGTCGCTGAGCCAGTACTTTCTAAATTTGTCAAGTTTGTCTCTCCATCTCGTATTCTGCTGGCCTCGGTTTGAAATTTCATCTCTTGGAATCCATGTTGTGAGTTATGATGTCCATCGGTTGTGTGCCAGTCTTGCAATATGACCAGCCCGTTGCCATTTAAATTTTCTAATAGTTTTTATAATGTCTTGGACTCTTGTTTTTCCCGTAATACATTGTGCTGTCCTATGATCTATCCATGTAGGGTTGAGTATGATTTTCTCATGCAAACATTGCATGTTTCTCAATTTGAGGGTTAATCTCTTGCTTATTTTCCATGTTTCAGCTAACTCCAGGTGACTATCTAAAATATATATTTGTTGTATCTTCTTTTTAGGGCCAATGGGATTTTCCTGTTCTTGAAGTTTGAGCTTGCTCTGTCGAAGGCCTGCCATCCTAAAGTGATTCTTCGCTTTATATTTCTTATTCACCTTGTTTCAATTCTAGTGTACGAATTGTACTACACCACGCTTTTCGTTCGTGAGTAGTGAGTGATATTTTCTGGTGACTTGAGGGAGAAAAGTATCGTATAGTGATATTCATATGGAAGTGCTTTTCTTACTTCAGGTGTTTGAAAATTAGTAATTTTGCCTGTTGTCCAATAGAAAATACGCAGATTTGTAATTACTACAGCTCTGATCGGAAAAGCAAACTTTGAAGAGAATAATTGACTTTGAACAAGCTTAAGTATAAAAATGTGTTCGTGCATTCAAACGCTCTTGGCCATACCGTTTTGTATAGAGACTTGAAATTCGGCATCAGAACTCCACTAAAGCCATTCTAAAAGATTTCTTATTTCAAGGAGCATTTCTCTTCTTCAGGTCTTATTCTGATGAGCTTATTAATAACATCGAGATTCTCTATAATCTAGATGTGTCTAGATACTTTTTACCTATTCTACTTTGGTTGTTCTCCAGAGGCAAACGGCAGTGATGTCATGAATAGAATTCATTCTGACCATATTTATTCTTCGATGGATTTCCTTTGCGTGACTTAAAATTTCAACGCTGTGGTTGTTCAATTATTGACTGCAATTTTTCCATACTTCCTGACAAAATCAATCAGAAAACAACACTTATTGCCAAGTAATAAAAATACAGAAAAAAGGATGCGCGTAGTTATGACCATCCCCTTTCCTCTTCAGTTTTCTCAGCTCCCAAGCGGTATCCTGGTATTGTTTAACTCCAATCCAAGTCGGAGTTGTCTTTGTTTTTCCATCGTTACAAGAAAAATCCTCACCAAATTCA
The DNA here is from genome assembly GCA_963457665.1 of Thysanoteuthis rhombus. Taxonomy (NCBI): domain Eukaryota; kingdom Metazoa; phylum Mollusca; class Cephalopoda; order Oegopsida; family Thysanoteuthidae; genus Thysanoteuthis; species Thysanoteuthis major. The sequence goes on along the minus strand of OY735216.1, from coordinate 9,157,319 downwards.
AAGGAGTAAACTCCTCGTTTGGCTGTCCCGTAGCTTTAGACCAAGCCAATATATATATATATATATATATATATATATATATATATATATATATATATATATATATATATATATATATAAGATATAAAACATAGATTATAAAAGTATATAAAATATAAAATATTAAAGTATATGAAATACAATATAAAATACATAATATGATATAAAATATAAAAGTATATAAAACATAATATAAATATAAATTATATAAAATATAATATAAGTATATATAAGATATATATATATAAAAGTATATAAAGTCAGCATTCCTTCACTGTGATTGTAAATCAAGACAAAGTGGTTTGTTTTGCGCTGAGTCAATCAAAATTGTTACCAAAAGTGTCAAAAAGATCTCTTCAATTTTTTTTCAATCAGTCTGCCTGGCTTTGTAAGTGCTTCGCTTACAAGAGTGCCAATAAAGCTAGGAGGCTGAACGTTTGAAGATCTACTTCAAATTATGTCTGAAAAAAAATTTCTTCGTTGTTTCTAAATCATCTCACCGAAAGTAGGTTCGTGTGTAGGTTCAATATAGAATGTAATTGCAAACTAAATTGGCACCTTAATTTGTGTCCGGCGGCGTTCACGCTTGTTTTTTAGTGATCACTGTCCAACAAAACGCGGAGAAGTGATTTATTCATTGATCCTCCATTTTTTCCAATTTTTGATTGATCACCCCAAACACGGTATGTTGCCAAAAGACGTTGGTCATGTATTGTTTTTTTATTGAATAACAAACCAGACATGTTTGCTTTAGAATTCAAGTCAGTCGACAACAAAACACGACTTAATTGTATTGCATCGATAAAAAAATCTGGATTACAAGAACTTGTTTGTCTTGATAAAAAAGCGGGATTTTTTTTTCGTCTCAATCTTCGACGAGCATCAAGTGAAAAACAGACACAGAAACAACAACTGCATCATAAAGATCTTCTCTTTTTTTAATTGAAATCGACTATTTTCTCCTCCGGTTACGGAGAGTGGAGATCTCTTATGAGACTGGAAGATGTCAGTTTATGAAAAGATAAAACCTATAAAAATCCTTTATGGCCAAATCTCTCAGTCGGTCTTTATTTTTTCTTAAGATAATGAAATAACGAATTATGGGGAAAACAACATCTCCACAATTTATGACGTATGAAAAATTCCGGGAAAAACTCGGGAAATACACTTCGTCTTATAAACTGACGGCTACTTGGCCAACATTCTTGAGCCTCGAAAGCAAAATGTTTATAACGACAATTAACGCGGAAACGTTGCAGGATTCAACAAAAATATTTTATATTTCCATCGAAGTATATTAAAAAGTCTATTAGGATAGAATTTTATTGCATCGGCGTCTTTCGAAATCGAGCAAGAATAAGAACGGAATCGGTTCAAAACCTGCAACATTATACATGAAATTTTTGACAGCATTTGCCGACATCGATCAACATTCGTTTCTGAAATAAAATTATATATGAAATTAAAAAAACAATTTTTTGTAATTGACTCTTCAAGTTAATCCCCGTAAAAACGTCCGAAACAAAAATAAATGATATATGCATAAAAAGTTAAAGGTAAATATCGTCTGGAATGCAATATAATTCATTGGCTAAGGAAAAAGTGATAAATATACACATATACATGAAGTGTATACATTGGTTATTAACACTGCTCAGTCTGCTTCTTTTCTTTCTTTCCTTCCTTCTTTCTTTCTTTCTTTCTTTCATTCTTTTTTCTTCCTTTTCTGCTTGCATACTATTCTTTTTTTATCTCGAGAATCGATTTTTAAAAACGGAATATGACAGTATGACGTAGAAAAATTATTTTTCTTTCTCTCTCATCAAGATAACAGCTTTATTTCAAACACTGTCCATCTTTCTCCAACTGCTCTCTTTTCTGGTCGCTCAATTCCTATTAACGCTGTGCCTCGATTCAAATCTGGCCTTAACATGAAATTTTTCCCGTTCTTAAAACTGTCGATTTACGTTACAGTTAATAACATTCAAAAGGCGATTACGATGAATTTTTCCCATGTTTCTCCATCGTGCATGAAATATTTTCTTTTGTATTTTGTTTTTTTACAGGAACACTCTACTTTCGAATAGCGGACGAAACCAGTACAAGTTTTTAGACTCGGTACAACCAATAAATTAGGGATATTTGAATAAATTGACCACCCTGTTCATCAGTCAAATTACCCAGAGCTTCACAAACTGAAAACCGAAAAGTTGAAAAGAAAAAAAGATTCTTTGGGGAATTTTAAAATCTAAATGGACACTATGAAACCAAATTTTGTCATCATCAATTTTGTCATCATAAACAAATACAAGATCTTTCAACTACTGCAGACCTCAGGGATTCACTCATTTCTTGTCGCTCGTAGCCAGGTCAGTATGTGGGTTCATGATACGTAACGGAGCTTTGGAATGCGTTATTGATCGTATCACAAAGATCGGTCTCCTCCTTAAAAGGATTAACTAGACCCTGAGCTGTTTGCACACCGTCATCCACCTAGATACTGACCAGACTCAATGTTGATTATCTCCAGTGATTGTACAAGACTTAACCCCTTAAGAATGAATGTCGATAAAATAAAAGTTAGATGAATATCAGGATCTTGCAAGAAGTATGAGATATTTTCTTAATGTGAGTGCAAATCCCTTGAAACCTGTGCAAACATTTAGGAAAATATATAAGCCCGAAGGAAAATGACATTATCAACACTGGTTGAAATCAGCAGGAATACTGAAAAAAAGTTGGGAAATACTGTGAAAACTTGCTGTCACTTGATCTCCAGAAATATTCTCCACATAGCAATTGTTACAGTCGAACCAAGTTGGACACACCGGTTTTCACAGGATTGCTGAAGTCAATTCTGGGAGTTTGACGTATCGTAAGCCTTTTGGAATAATATATACAGCTTCTTGTGGCGATCCCATTAATCTTCCTAACACCACCCTGAATACTCTGACTAGCCGGGCAATGAGCAACAAGAAATGAATGAATGGACCAAATATCACTGGTGTGATAATTCTGGTAATAAATATATGAGGACAACGGAAATACAGAGGAGATTGCTGTAGTGCCAGTTAGACCTGCTGTCACTTGTTACTCTATGAGAACAACCAGATACTGCTGGTATAATAATTTGCATTATGATAATTACTAGCGTAATATATGTGAAAAAAATGAGGGGGTTATTTACGTATGGATCGGCACTTCTGCCTAGAATCAGGGTATCTGTGTGTTCTATCAGGAATCAAAGTGTAACTCAGCAGTTTTGTCCAAAATCAGCGTGCATATCTGCTTCCTTGACATTCTATGGTAGCTTTGCGCCGGTGTGATAGGTCGGCCGATGATGGCTTACTGTATCTTGGTATTGCTTAGCACAAGTGGCCTCCAAAATAAATCTGCCCAGCCTCGAGAACAGTAAGCTCCAGGGCAGCAGCTTCCCTTTACACTAAAGGGCAAGGGTTAGGCTTAGCCTGACACATTCACAACACCAGTTGTGGGGGCTGGAGTAATTTCTGAGCTTTCTGCATGCAACCCCATTTTACACCGATATTGTGTCACATCTTCCTCTCATGGGGAAGCGAATAAACACGGATCAAAGTGTAGTATCTGCTTGCAGTACATTCTGTTGTAGCCTAGCGCTGTTGAAATTTTAAAGTCGATTATGGCTTACTGAGGCTCTGTATTGCAAAGCACAGGGGCCTAGGATTCGTCTCAGTGGATCAGTAAGCCTAGGGACAGCACCTTTCCGTTGCACCGAGAGGGAAAGGTTGAGACCCTACATTAAAGTGACCTTGTATCTCATCTTGCACTCGAGGGGAAGTGACAAGATACAGATCAGAGAGTGGTATATGAGTGCTCTTGAAAAATGTTTAAAAAAATAAATCAAAACTATACATGTTTATGTATGTTTCGCTGGTCCTGGACACATGCGAATTCTTCCAAGTCGTTGTTCAATTGCATTGTATTCGGAGATTAATGTCGACTCCAAGCATTGTTGATTCGTTCTGTTTGGTTCTTTTCCGATCATTATTGCATCATTGAAGTCGAAATCGTAATCTTACGCGGGGTCACGAGCGCATTTATCAATAAACGACAACGAGATACAAAATATGATTTCATGAGGATATTCATCCGTTGAATGTCAACATTTCGTGCCTTACACACTCTTCATCAACTGGCAATAAGTTACTTTTTGGTCATGAAATTATGAAAACAAAGATCCAATAATCATTGAAATAGCATATTTTGTATTATCTGATAATATTCAATTGTTTTCGAAACCCAACCCTTATACTTGCGGACTATCCTTTGGGATTATCGCCCGTCTCTCTTAAAATGAAAGTATGCAATCTTTTATATATACATATTTCTGATTGAAAAGACAGTCAAGGAATAGAGTATTCGGTTTGTTTTTTATATAGCTTGCTCTTACTCAAGGAAATGCATGCTTAGATTTAATGAATTGCCAATATGCTTAAAACGCAAAATATACTCTCAGCTATAATACCAGGTATGACGTACTGATACGAAACCTGGTAACTTACAAAACAAACTCCGAATAGCAGAGGGCAAAGGGAATGGCACTGTTATGAATAACTCCGAGCATTTGAAGAATATCAACACTGATCAAAAGAGAGGACCAGGATGAAGGATATCGCACGAGTATTTGAACAACTAGAATGCAGATGGGCTGGGTTCGTAGTGAGGAGAAAGTATACCAGATGGAGCAAAAAGCTAACCGATTGGTATCTGACGGACAACAAACACAGTAGGGAAAGACCAGACACAAGACTAAGAGACGATATTAAAAAGTTTGCCCTAAAGACAGGGCAGATGTGTCATCACAATCATCATGGAATGAGATGGAAGAGATCAGTGGCCATATATATATATATAAGTGATAAATTATAAATTGCACAATATTATATTGAAATGATACCCCATTATAACACGGTGAATGTATCATTTTGCCCACACAACGCGAGTGGAATAAAGGATTAAACAGAATGGGCTGCTGCAGGAATTGAATTGACGTTGTCTAGGCCAATGCAATTTATAATCATTTCTATAGGATCATATATCCATTTCTTAATCATACACACACACACACACACATATATATATATATATATATATGTGTGTGTGTGTGTGTGTGTGTGTGTGTGTGTGTGTTGCGTTTCATATACGTGTATTATTAGCTGTATCATCGATAATAATATTCTTGGCAGTACAGAAGTGCCCTTTAAACAAGCTGATTGTCTAGAAGCAAATGAAAATGTTTCCCCATGCACACACACTCTTCCAATACACCCTCAAGTATCATCCAAGACATTCAATGGCTCCTTAGAATCAAGTATGACAGCATTGCGTGTCCGAAAGTGAACTATTGCAATCTCGAACAAAAACAGTTCTTGCTGCTCTGAGAGGAGAGACGAATAACAGGAAACAGTAAGACGTTACATCCGTACGTGTCATAGAATAATAATCAGTATTTCGAGTGGGTTCATACAAACAGCAAAAAGAAAAACAGAATGATTTGATTTTTTTTTTCCTGGAAGAAATATGCCAACGAATATATATATATATATATATATATATATATATATATATATATATATGTTTGTTTTGTGGATGTGAAGTGACCCGACAAAATATTGATGAAAGTTACAATTGGAAGGTGAAGAGAAGAAACATAAAAGAAAAAAGCAGGTGTTACATCTCAAAAATTGTATTATAACATGGTCACGTTCCGATGTATTTCGACCGTTACCAGCCATCTTTTTCAGAAGAAACTTGCAGAAGAAAAGGTGTGCTATTTAGTACAAAAGAACGAAACAACGCAGAAATATTCCAATTTTTTCCTCTACTCAAAACATGTAAACAGTACAAATTTCTCTACTCGATGGAACCTATACAAACGGGAAACTGTTGCCAAAATATACAATATCTAAACTATTTTATTAGATATCCAAATAACATTTCCATGAGAGAAATTCACATTCACAGTTTTTATCGGCATCGGGAAAAAAACATGATTGCGTTTACGATCATCAAACAAGGAAATAAGTAATGTTTCGGATTCTAACTTTATCATGAGAGTGATTTCAGCTCAATGGTGAGAGCAGGGTTTGCATGCAAGGCTGCCTCCAAGTTGGACACGGTTTTGATCCCTACACGACGTTCATTTTTTTTTTTATTCACAAGATCTAAGGCCACTCAATTTTGCTACCGAGTAAAATCGAGTGCAGAGAACTAGTTCCGAATTAATTTTCCTTTTAGGTCGAATAAAAATTGTCCATTTACTGATACTAACAGATGCGTTTAAATATATATATATAGATATAGATATATAGTCTTGAAGTTTTACAGCTTTAAACACTGGATATATACGTCATTCCAGTCACCATTATCTGTTTATGTAATTCATGCAATTTTCTTTTGTGGTTTTCATGTTTTATACAGCATTCGATATCATAGTACAAAGTGTGAATATCCTTTTTTGTTCAACATGAAACAGTTTCGGGGATTTGAAAAAAAAAACAGTTGTATTAACATAGCTCCCCAGCTGTGTTGATCATGCACCACCTCACTTTCAGCTATGATTTTGATACATAGTTTTATTTATTTGGGGGGCCAGTGTCATACTACACGAAGTTTGTTATTTTATACAGGATATCATCATGATATATATATATATATATATATATATATATATATATATAAATGTATATATATATATATATATATATATATATATATATATATATATATATATATATATACATTTATATATATATATATATATATATATATATATATATATATATATATATATATATATATATATATATATATGCATGGATACATATTAGTATATTGGCCGTGAAAAATGACGATGTTATGTACGTACGGATGAGCACTTAGGATAAAAGTATCTGTGCTCTCTGCCATAGGATATACAAATATAGTTGTGCGCGGGTGTATGGAAACATCTTTTCACTATTTGCAAAGTCTATTCTAAAAGCAAATCTCTTTTACAAAACTTTAGTAAATCCTCATGAAACAGATCGATAATTCGATAAATAAATAAACTAAATCGAAATCCTCCTTCGAGCTCCTCACATCTAATCTCATTGTCTGTGTACCAGTCGATAGATCGACACATCGACCCGTCCATCAATCACAAGATTTATTTTCCAGAAATTCACTACTGCTTCACATTTTTGTGTTTTTGCTTTTTTTTTGGTCTCACTCTGATTTTTTTTCTCTGTTCTCCTTTTCATTTGTCCCCTTTCATGGTAGCTACAGGGATATACATATATATATATATATATATATATATATATATATATATATATATATATATGTGTGTGTGTATATATATATATATATATATATATATATATATATATACATATATATATATATGTATGAAAAATGTGAAAAGAGAACAATTTATATATATATATATATATATATATATATATTTCAGTTTTCCTTTTTATTTGTCCCCTTTCATTGCAGCTGCAGGGATATATATATATATATATATATATATATATATATATATATATATATATATATATTGAGAGAGAGAGAGAGAGAGAGTGAGAGAGACAGAGAGAGAGAGAGGAAGACAGAGAGAAAAAGGGGTAGATACATAGAGATATCCTACAATTTTTTGCTAGACGTATGATTTTAAAAACAGCAGATAAACTTTGTATGTTCAACTTCTTTGTCATGAAATCTTAAAATTTGAGATCTTTCGGCAACCATTGGACATTTTCAAGAATGAATTCGTAAGCTTAGTTTTTTTCAAGTAGACTGTGTTTTTTTTTTCATCTTTTTAAACTTGTTACAGTCGCCTCGAATAATTTGTAATTTAGAGTTGTAATTAGAATCTGTTATTGTAAATGATGTAGCATGCTGACGACATCAGCTGCGCGCGCTAGCATCAAATACACTTTAGAACACTAGTTCCGACATCAAAGAACATCTTGTTGAATGTTGGTTCTTTTATTTTTGATGACAACAGCCAACATAATTTGTAATCTTCTGTTTTTTCTTTTATCATTGTTATCATTCTTCTTCTCTTTCTTCTTCTTCTTCTTCTTCTTCTTCTTCTTCCTTTTATTATTATCATTGGATAAGGCCTTAGCAATGGCCCTTTGCACAAGGTGCTAACTTAGATTGATCACTTTGTTCGTCGTTCGGTGATCAGATGATATTGGATAGAGATCTACATCAAGATCATAAATAATTCCTTTTTGCTACTACAGTCTGTCAAGGTGGTTTATGATGTAAAGAATTTTAGTGTCGTCTACCAGAAGCTGGTGGGTATTGGTTGGGTCTTGTGGAAATTCGTTCGCGGACAAAGATTTGGTCAGAAAGGTCGACTTGATACGGTTGTAGTTACGAACCCTTTATAAAATATTACTTTTCTTTTCTAGTGTTACTGTCAGAGATATAATCACCCAATCCGATACGACGTTTCCAACACAATGGTTCACTGCGTAGATGGTATTTTCTTTTTACATCATGCGCTGTTTTTCTACAAATATAACATTGGGTTATGTCCAAAAATATCAATTTTGGTTTTGTCCGACCAAGTAACTGTATGCAGAATTTCTAATATTCTATAAATTGTAAAAATCAGAAATCATTTTTTTAGAATTTTGATGAATTCTTTTTACTTTCACCTTGATTTTATGAATTTCTTTCTTCCCCATTTTCTTACTCGTATTTTAAAGCCTCCGGCTGTGGGAAAATTGCGGAGGAAGCATCGTTTAGCCCAGCTTATTCCACCCATTGAATCACCGAGACTTCAACTGATAACTGTGCCTCGAATAAAACCCCCAAACCAATTGTATGTTTACATTTTCGTAGTTATACATTTTTTTCTGGGTTTTTTTCCCCAATTTGCTCACTTTCAGAGGGTAATCGGTCAGAACAAAAAATTGCAACGGAAAGCGTGTAATAAAATTAAGATGAAGATAGAACGTAGTCATAACTTTTTTTTTTATTTTGATAATAATGATTTTTAATACTTGTCCTGATAAGAGAAAAAATGTATTAAATCATTAAATACTGAAATAACCGAATGAGAACAAACAATCAGAAAAATAGGAAACTGGGAAAGTTTCCTTCAAATTAAAAGAAAAATGGAAAAAAACTTCTACTATATACGATTGGGGTTGATTCATATTTTAATTATAGATTAAGAGCGGAAAAATGAAATCAAACAAATTTTCAAAACGAAATGCGAGATACACAACGAACGTCTGAACAGAGTAAAGAACATTTTAAAAGTCACAAATATCAAGATTCTCTTGATATATAGGTAAAATCTAGAAAATATATTACATATTAATACCTGAAATGTGAATCTAATTTCATTAGAATATTACAGAATCAATTAACAATAAAACTCATTTATTACAATGAATTAAATGGAAAAATTACATATCATTTTGAATGTCATCTAAATAGCAATCTGACATCCAAATGCAACTAAAAACATCTAGATCTAGATGATAAATATCTAAATTGACAACACTGGTGTGCAATTAAAAAGGAGAACGCCTTGCATAACTTGGTTAATCACTTTACAATTTTAACCCTTTAGGTCTGTTTTTAAGGCTTTTAGAACAAAAAAAAAACGAACCAAAGCTAAATTTATATAATGAAGGTTAGCAGTCATCTTTGCATCCGCAGACTATCAGCTTAGTTCTCGAATTCTTCAGCTTAATCATTTCTTTTAAGATTTTGACCATGAAATTATAAGCCATATTATCATTTTAAATCCCTTATCGATGAATAATTGTGAGTCATTACTAATTTTTTTTAACTTGTGTCTCTGTCAACTTAATTTTAGTTTTTTTTTTTAATGACAAATAATTTGAAATTATGTTTTCGTGGCGCAGAAGATTTTGTCCGGAGCCAGAGCCCTTGGGACAATATTTTTACAACTTTTGTCATGTACAGATTTTCATGTAGAGTTTGCCCAAGTCTCCTTATCGATGGAGACCTTTTCTACAATTATTCTAATGCTAAGTCATCAATCATTATCAAAGATAGAAAAATCATTTCCTTCGGATCTGGAGCCGAATGAAAGATCTGACAATTCCTTTCCACCGATACCAGATTTGATTCTATTCATTTTCTGTTTTTGCCTGTAATTCTTAAGTTGTTCCAACTATTGAATTAATTTGTTCTGTTACTCTTGCTGTTGCCACAAGGTTTCGGCTAATCCATTCTACAACCTTCTTCAGGTGAACAACCCCTTAAGAAAAAGGTCTCTTTAGAAATTAGAAAAAATGTATGCTAATATACCGATCGGCACAGTTCATTCCCAGCAAATGGAGCCAACATCCCATCCTCAGCAACCGATATAACACAGATCACTCCATATTTATACATGGGATTGTTCTACAATATCCTTCCAGCTGAGCAAAGAAAGAACAGCATTGCACTAAAATCTACAGTGCCGTAACTTACACGTCTGTCTGACATGTTAAAGTATGCTGCTCGTCCCGGAGAGGCTAATATACGCCTGCTCTTTCCCAACATAGGGTCTGCCATACCATACATTTCCACTTCTCTTTTGGGTACGGTTCTCTTATGTTCTTCAAGTCTGATTGCGAGACAACGACTCGTATTCCCTTATATTCTTTACCCCATCTACAAATCAATGTTATGTTACGGATTGTATACTTGAATGCTGAAGAATGGGTCGGATGAAACGTTGTTGTAGCAGCAAAAGCAACACAAAGAATGAGCTGAATAGTTTAAACAACGCTATGATGATGATTCTTTTCGGGTTTATAGACAATGAAAGCCACTTCTATTCATAATAATCCGAGGAAGTTTTGAATAGATACAAACGATCAATAAAACAATAACATCTGGTGTCTTTGCAAAATCTTAATTTCCTACGAGGTTACTCTTCGGAGTTTCACAGATTCAAAGGGAAAGGATTATCTTTAATGGAAATGTCTAATGAGGTGTCTTATTAGATAGACATAAAGAATGGAGGCATGTTTTTTTTCGTTGTTGTCTTCGTGTCTTTATGTCTTGACAGTGTCTGCTGTCGCTAAGTGTAAAAGACAGTTAATTAAAAACAACCAGACAGCCATTGACATATCTATAAATGAAGGCATGGTCGTATTCAACTGTAAATTGGTCTGACGAATAGACAAGTCATAATTATCTTCCTGCTTTTGTCTCGGGCGTAAATAAATGCAGCAAAATGAATGAACCTGACGATTGTTTACCAGACTCAGTTGCTTCCTATGCCGCACGACATACGAGGCAATGATCTTTCAATCACTGCTACCCACCACAGATCGGTTGAGTCACTGTTGCAGGGTTTAGGTTATTATTCATGTGTTCAGATACTTATATTTATCTATCCAGATTTCACCTACCCCTAACTGTTCAAAGTAGAGACTTGAAATTTTGCACACACACACACACACACACGCACACTCCTCTCAACGAGTAGGGGAAATGATTTTTTTTTTGTTCTTCGAAAATTCAGCCCTCACCAAACAGGTTTTTTGGGGGGAGGGGTCAGTTTACTATGAAAATTAATGCTAAATTGATCTCTTAGTTTGTGTCTGCGTTTTTTTACTCATATATTTATGATTCAAACCATTATGATAGTATTTTCAACCACGTAACTTTTTACCACCACGCATACTGCTTAATTTACAACGGGGTGGCGGTGATTCATAGATTCCCTTGGTTTCATCACTTTTTTCGAATGATTCATAGAGACCCAATCGTTGTTTCTATAGCAATTATTGGGTTTTTTTTTACGCAGATGAGGGTGCTAGCTTAATGCCCCTAATCAACTACTTTACAGAGCTAAATTACCCTGCAGCATAGCCGGGTGGATTCATGATTCATCCCTATGGCATAAGTGTAAATTTATCTATCATGCAAATGACAAGAACATTCCGATATATATATATATATATATATATATATATATATATATATATATATATATATATATATATATATATATATATATATATATATATATATATATATATATGATAAATTGATAGGAGACTTATATATAGATAGATACACAGACTGAGATAGATAGAAAGATACGTAGTAGACTGATAGATAGATAGATAGATAGATAGATAGATAGATAGATAGATAGATAGATAGATAGATAGATAGAATGAAACACTGGGAGAAATGAGCTGATGGATAGAAATATGGATCGATATATATATATATATATATATATATATATATATATATATATATATGTATGTATATATATATATATATATATATGTACGTATGTATAGTACCGATATAGATAGATGTAGACTGAGATAGATAGATAGATAGATAGATAGATAGGAAGAAAGATATAACAGATTGACTGGGATAGATAGATAAATAGATAGATAGATAGATAGATAGAGAGAGAGAGAGAGAGAGAAAGAGAGAAAGAGAGAGAGAGAAAATTGTCTTAAGTAGATGTAAACAGACTGGGATAGATGAGACTGGGTTGAAATATCATGATAGTTGCAGCCACGAACAGATCTCAATCTACAACTTATTAAAAAAGCAGAAAGATATAAAGAAATGCCGGTTGATTGAGTGATCGATACAGACAAATCTTTTTAGCCTGAATAAAAAGCGCATCGTCTTCCCTAAGCAAAAGATTGAACTCTCATCCAAATTGCATCGTTGATGGCAAGACAAGGTTTTTGCCGCATGAACATTTCAAATCAATAAAAGAAATGGAAATAATTGGTTTCTGTTTCAAATAAAATTTTTATTATTTTCTTTATTCAGGATGATATCGGTCTGGTTTTTATTGCTTTTGACGGGTATCTTTCTAGCTCTGTTCTTTTTTATTTTTGTTCCAGCATTCATTACGAGACCAATTTATTCTCTTAGGTTGATACTTCCTTCTTAAGAGATTACTGACCTCAAGTTGATTATCATGTTCTTCAGATTACAGTGTCTAATGAATTTTCACACCATTGGCAAGTGGTAGAGCATTCTCATCCGGTCGCGTTGGCTGTTGTTCAATCCACATCTGAGTCATACCCAAAACTATATAAATGGTACACATTGCTTCTCCATCAAACACTCAGCACAAGGCCTAGGATTAAGGAACCTCTGCCCAAATTACGTTGATTACATCTGTTGTAACCATTGTGATATGGTCACTGAATTATTTCTATTATTATTCAGACCATCCTCATCTTGGTTGTTTTTCATACAACCAAGCTGAGGATGGTCCGAATAATAATAGAAATAATAATAATACCTCATCTTAAAAATTCAGAGATATACTAATGGTCACTGAGGTTAAGCAATGTCTAGCCTGGTCGGTTTTTAGTTCGGTACACATTGGGGAATAGCAGGTACTGTAAGTCGAACGAAGCATCGATGGGCCCGACAAGGCGGAAGTAGGTCTTAATAACAATCTTTTATCGTCCATCATTAGACATACAACTTCCCTGGGATTCGCCAGACCTTTCTATCATGGGCGTTGCAGAGCCGATACTTTTTGAACTTGTTTAGTCACCACCTTATATTCTACTGCCTACGGTTTTGCATGTGATCTCTGGTAATTCAAGTCGTGAGTCGTGATGTCCAGCAGTTGTCTGACATATTGTGCTGTCTTGTGATCTCTCAATGTTGAGCATGATTCTCCCATATACACTTGCATGGTTCTCAGTTTTAAGATGAGTTTCTTGATTAGGTTCCATATTTAAGCTCCGTAGGTGACAATCGGGAGGATGCATTGATTGCATACCCTTCACATACTATATGGTGGACATCGTTGAAACGCAGAAGATAGCAAAGCTCCTCTATACTCTATCACTCTCCTCAGTTTCTTCTTCTTCTTCTTCTTCTTCTTCTTCTTCTTCTTCTTCTTCTTCTTCTTCTTCTTCTTCTTCTTCTTCTTCAACGCTTCACATATTTCATTCTTTTCGACTCCAGGCATATGCTGAGTCTCCAGATGAACAGCAAGTCTCTTCAATTCCCTTTTTTGATCAAAATACAGATAGTCTCGTCAATACTCCGGTCCCTTCCCCGGAATTCTAGTCGAATCTCATAATGCTGTCATCTAGTTCGAATTTCAAGTTCCTTCCATTTTATTGCAATACTCTTCAAGACTGTTCCAATTGCTCCAGTCATGATGAGCACGGCTGTCACTTTTACTTCCTACCTTTTTTTTTTTTCACTTATCTCGCAAAATATTCTTTGAGTTTCTAATTATTGTAATTATCATTATTGATCTTTTTAAGTTACTTATCTTCAGGGCTCTTATCCCAACAGATGTAACCAACGTGATTAAGTCTTAACCCTTCAGCCCCGGAGAAGGTTTTCTCAATACTGGTCCTTATGCTGAATGTTTGGCAAAAGGGCATTGGGATATTATATCATTTATATAGTCTTTAGTATGACCTGTTGGTAGACTGAACCACGGCCTACGCAGCACTCTTCTACTTAGCAATGGTGATAGCACTGGTGTGAAAATTCATTTGACAATGCAACACGAAGAACATAACAGTCAAGACTTAAGGTCAGTCATCTCTTAAAAAGAAGAAAATATCAACTTGGGAAATTAAATTGGTCGTGTAATGAATGCTGGAACAAAAGAATAACGAAGCGAAAAAGATACTCATCAAAACCAATAAATGCCAGACCGATATCAGCCTGAATTTAAAACAAGAATGATAAGTTCAACGGTGAGTCCACTGTCTGTGAGTCCCGATTTCAAAGGGATTCAAAACGAAGTAGTTGTAGCTTAACAAGGGAAGAGGGAGACAGAAGGGTGGATAGTTGTCCGAAAATGTGGATATTGAAAAAAAGCGATTATAAATTAAAATAAGTGTAATTTTTTATTCATAATTTGTTCTGTAGTTCTAGAGTAAGGTAATTTCATTTAATTAGGGCTTTAAATGGCTATATATAACATTATTAGCTATACATTAACAAGGAAATCGAAAAGTTCAGCCAATTTTAGCCATTTTGTGAGACAGTTTTTGTTATCATTAACAAACTGTACTTGGCAAAATTTGAAAAAGAAGCTAGTTACGCACATCTATTGATGACATCACACTAAAACTGAAAACCATGCAACGTGCACAAGAGAGAATTCTGCTCAATCTCACATGGAAAGATCACAAAACAAATGAGTACATTAGAGGAAAAACAGGAGTCCGAGGTATTATAGAAACCATTTGAAAACTCTAAAGGTAATGGGCTGGACATGTTTCAAGAATGTCAGAAAACTGTGTGGATCCCCAGCGATCGTATGCGAAACTGTGTCCAGCAAAAAATAACATATTTCTAAGAAAACTTCCGGTTTCTGTTTAGCTTGCACAATTGCAAGTGTATGGCTGTTCCTACCCTGGCATGCCTTTTTAATCAGTTTAGTTGACTTATAATCGTCTTTAGAGTCTGATCTTTTTTTTCTACAAAGGGGGCATTTGATATTCTTCTAGCTCTGATGTAATTCGTCTTAATATCTTTGTTCATACTAACACAGTGGCCCAGTGGTAGAGTGCCCAGTTCCGGTACAGTAGGCCGTGGTTTAATTCATGGTCGTGTCATACCCAAGAATTTTAGAATGGTTCTCGATATCCGCTAAGCACTCAACACAAGGACTAGGATTGAAGAACCGACCGAGAGGCTTGTGGGTTACGACCAAATCACTTTAGATACACTGGTTCTGGTACGATCACCGAAGTTAAGCAACGTCGAGCCTGGTCTGTACCAAAATAGGTGACCATTGGGGAATACCTGATGCCGAGAGCAGAACAAGGTTTCGGAAGGCCAGAACTTGCAATTTCCCCGTGTGTGCCTAACCCCGTGACACCCTTGATGAGGGTATAAGTGAAGCAATAATGTATATATACTCTTGCATTTGGTTGGGTTTGGACCAGCATCCCCATATTTGCATGTTTTTTTTTCTTTCTGTAGCGTCTGGTTTTACGTTGTTTTCGTTGTTTTGTTTTGTTTTTGTTTTTTTTGTCTCCCTTTTATATCCCAGTAAAACTTCCCTTTGTTGTCTTAGCACGTTCGTATCTGTATTTATTGTGCAATTATATGTCTATACCTTCACAATCTTGCTTCTCTGGCTATTCTCCTAGTTTTCTTTCTTTCACTCTTGCAGGTGATTCCGTCTGTCTTATCTTATTATGTATACTGTTCTTATTAGTCATGTTTTGCTTGTTTTGTGTGTGTGTGCGCGCGTTTCTCTCTCTCTGTCTCTCTGTCTCTCTCTCTCTCTGTTTGTTCGTGTGTTTTCTTGCATGTGAGTGTAATTTCGCGTCTCCTTGTTATTGGTGCGAAATCTGTCTAATATGATTTCCCAAGGGCGTTTTTTTGCTCTGGTTGTGCGTGCTTCTCTCTTGGTTAACAAACTTTCCTGTCACCATTCTTGTACAGACGTAGATTAGGCTGTTTAGCTCTGTTCTGTTGATATTTTCTGAATTCTGGAGAAGTTTCCCGACATTTTTTTCAAAATCCTCGCTTCTTCTAAAAGGTGGTTGTGATATTTCCCTTCTCTTTGTATGCTGCACGTCTCTGCCTCGGCCTCTGACAGCTGCAGTCATCTATAAAGAGATTTATTAAGAAACCGCCCACCCTTCCACTTGTTTTATATTGGATGGGGGCGTGCTGGTACGTTTGTAAATCATTTTAGAGCCAAAAGAAACGAGTGAGACAAAATGCATGTAGTTACCGCTCTCTCCCAATAGCATTTGCAAATTCCCAAATACAATATATTTATTTTATTCGTACAATTTGTGTACCTGCCCATTTTGTGCACAGGGAAGGTTTTTGTATAACATTTATATAACAAGTATAACTGCTGAGGGATGTTTTCGTTTCTCCCTCTACCTCTTCTATTTTCTCATTGACGAAAATTCTACGTAACTCAGTTTATTGTGAGAGGAGTTTGCTTTAACAACTTTCCTTTTCCCATTGACGAAAATTCAACGTAATTCAGTCCATAGTGAAGGCAGCGTGACGTAGGGGTGAGGTAAAGACACATGAATCTCCGTTAAATCAGGTCAGTTTCTTAGATAAACTTCATGTAATTATTCTACTATTTTCAGATGGGATTGGGGGTTGAAGTATTTTATACCATTCTTATCAATGCTTGACTACTATTTGGTTTCATCTTAATTTTGTTGATTTTTAATTACTACTTCAGTAAAACCTTCAATCTATGACAGTCAGTAAACAGCACAAATTGGAAGAAAAGATTTGTGCTTCTGTATAAATGATAGTTGTTTTTTGCCATTTGTTTGGTTGGGTAAAAAGAAATGAAAAAAACATATTTTGTCTGATTTGAAGTTATCTTTACAAATGGAGCATGAATGACGAAAGGGTTTCATTTGTATGGGTCACCAAGAGAAGACCAAGTCACGGCTCATTCAATTTTTGCTAACTAATACCAGCAGTTAATCCAATATATATATATATATATATATATATATATATATATATATATATATATCTATATATATATCTATATATATATATATATATATATATATATATCTATATATATATATATATATATATATATATATATATATATATATATATATATATATATATATATATATATATATATATATATGCAAATTTGTGATTAATTATTCTTGAAAAAATATTCTAAATAATCCCATCCTACCTTTACATCTAAATTTTTCTTTCTTTTTCAAACAACATGATGATCGTCTGTTGATGATAAGTTTTAATTGATTTTCGCTGCAGATAAACAATTCACTTTATTGAAGTCATTTAGATGCAAATAAAAGATCATTTAACGTGGGAAGTATTTTTCTTGGAAAAGTTTTCATGGAAGAATGGATAAAAATTGACAAATTGTTTGTACTTATGAATCAAACACACATTATAGAGGGTGATTGAACAATCGTACCTATCAAAGATGATGGAGATTTTTATTTGTTTTTATATTTGCATGTCTTTATCTGTTGATATGTTTGCGTGTTTTGTATACATGTTTGTGCGTTCCAGAGCTCCTGGCTACACTATCTTGTTTACAGACTTGAACATTGGAATCAGTAATTCATGAAGCACTTTCCCAAAATGTTATTTTTTTATTTTTTATTTTTGAGCATAATGCTTTTCTGGCTTTCAAGGCCTTATTTTGGGGGGAGGGTAATAATAACATCTAGATTCTCCAGAATCTATATGTTTCTACATCTTTTTACTCTACTTTAGATGTTTTTCTGTGCAAAACGCCAATAATGTCGTAAATAGAGTTTATTCTCAGCATATCTATTCTGGGATGGATTTTTTTTTTTTACATGACTTTAAGTTTTGACGCCTTGGTTGGTCGATTATTGACTGTGATGGCGAGTTTGGAAAAAATTGAAACCAATTATTAATGTTGATTATATAGTTTAATTGATTCATTACTTACTATACATACCACTTGAGATTCTATTTCTGTCTTCAAAGTGATTTATTTCACTATCCCGTCTACGATATCAAAAAGTATGGGTTCTCAGACGAATAACAAATCGGAAAAAAGGGCGCGTTATTCCAGTTTTATGGCAGTGATAACTGGTGATTGGAGAGTTACATGTTAAAATAACATTTTTATTCTTCAGTAACAATATCTATTTTTTCAGTGTTTATTTTGACACTGCTAGGGTCAAAAGGTAAGGGCAGACAACCAGCTCAATCCACTTAGTGCTTTTGCTATCACCGTAATCTCTCTATACACAAACAGTCACGCACATTAGGGTTGCTAGATGTCTTCCATAGCTTTTTTTTTATAGCCTTGAGACCAAATTAAGTAGCTTCGATACCAAAACTATCAGATAACTTAAAATCCATCATCAGACCATTCAATCACTTATTTCTCAACATTTGTTAATATACTTTATGTAATTTTCTTCAGTGTTTTTTTTAATTTCATTTTTATGTTTTACGTATACTTTGTAATTATGATAGTGTGTGTGAATTTTCTCTTGTTGGGATCATCAATTGTTTACCATGAATCTGTTTATAATAAGTATAACAAAAGATATCACTCATTCTTTGTGTCACTTCTATTGAGTGTTCACCCATGTAAATGATAAATCCGTTATGTTGGTTTTAATCTCATACTGCATGCGAACCAACTTACATCATCTTTAAGATACTAATTACACAGAAAAACTTCTTTGGGTTGATTTTCTACCAACATATTCAACCAGAGAATTTGACAATTTTTTCCAACTAACCTTAAAGTTATTTTTACCACGGCATGTGCCATCACGCTGCCATCATTTTTTTTCCTTTGAATTATCAAATAAATTATGCAAATATAGTACCATATCGTTCGTATGTAAGGGATTGTTATCTTGTGAAAATTTCCCTTTTCGGAACCAAATAGCTTTGATCAGTATCAAATTTATCAAAACTTAGTCTTCAAAAGGCCACATACACACACACACACACACACACTCTATCTCTCTCTCTCTCTATATATATATATATATATATATATATATATATATCTCACGGACTGTTCTCCCTTTTTAGATATTACTGTTAATATCAATGATTGACCAAAAAAATTAACGTTATCTCATTTTTTTTTCTTTATTTCCAGACGGAGCTGTGTAACCCGAGAGACGAGTGAACCAGATGACATGGTGGTCGTTTGTGTTGTGAAAAAACACAAATGAGTAAAAAGAGAAGGAAAAAATTCGTCAACCGAAGAGAATTTCGCTGGGAATCTGCACTGATGAAACGACCGGCTTCCCCTGGATTCTTTTCTGCACTTCCAAACACATTTACCTTGATATGAGACAGCAATCGAAAGGATTTACCTCGTAAACCCCACCCACTTTCGACGACCTCCTATTCCAGCAATTCAAACTAACAAACAAACAAACAAACAAACAATACTGCCTTTAACTACTTTGCCGCTTTTGTTTTTTTTCCCCCTTCAATTCCGATAATGAAGATCAATGCTTATTTTTACGTGTCCAACGTCCGCCATTTTGATAACATCGGGGTTTAAAAAAACGACATATACGTTTTGCAATTACAAATGAAAGCCGTTCTAAAAATGTTCATAAATTGCTAACAAAATATAATAACACTTCGTATGGAACCAAAAAAATAGAATTAAAAGGGAAAATACTATCTGTAAATTATCCTAGACCTAGCTGAACTGAGCAAAAACAACAACAAAAAAAACACAAAAAACAACGGATCACAATTTTCCATCAAAAAACAATCATTTTTTGTGTTTTTCCCGCATAATATAGTTTCCCTCTTTTATATATACAAGACATTTTCAACCCCTTCAGCAGTTAGATAATAATAATAATAATAATAATAATAATAATAATAATAATAATAATAATAATAATAATAATAATAATAATAATAAACAACCACAACAAGCAGGATAATATATAAAATAGCAATAATAATACGAGTACAGATTATAATAAGTAATAATTATAACAATAATAATAATAATAGTAATAATAATAATCAGTTGGATTTCAGTTGATTTTCTTATCCAATTCTGAAAGAGTTTTTTTTTCGAATAGGAGAAAGAAAACGATTTGACTTTTTCAAAGTTTCGAAACACGTAATCGATCTCTCCTTTGAAAAATAAACTTAGTTTATCTATTCCAAGTCCTATCAACTTTGCTCACTCAATATATATATATATATATATATATATATATATATAGGTATGCAATTGTTCATTTAAGTATGAATCCATGCGAAGTTTAATATTTTAGAGAATGCATTCCAGAATTTTAATACGTATTAATATAACATTGTCGTATACTTATAATAATAATCATCAACTGCTTTTCGTCGGCCTGTTTCCATAGCATATTCACTTGTCATATTATCATAGCCTCATACAGCTTTCCATCAACAAAGAAATTTTCAAATGCTGCCTTCTCACTTTTAATTTATTTTATTACTATCAAAATTTTCAGTAATCTGGAAATCAGCACAACTTTTGCTATATTGTTTTGCATGAATATTGTGATAAAGCGTCAATTTTACCTTAAACTCGAGAACAAATAATAATACTATTTCGTTGAGCCTTTTGCTGGATTCAGCTAATATTAGTAAATATCAGGATTATGATTTTAATGCAAACATTAAAAAAAGTACTGCCAATATAATTGTTTTTCTAAAAATTGTGCGAGCTGGATCCGTCTCAGTAATGCTTATATTGATACGTAAAAACGTTATTTCTATTTGATAACTCACATAACTGAAACAAACTTATCAATATAGATGATTGCAGTTCTGGAGCTCTAGTCATAGCAACTAGAATTAACATTTATACCAACAGATTTTTGCCTTATGCTACACTATGACAAGCTAACTAAATATATCATATATAAACTTGGCCACGTCGTTGCATATAGCAATATATTTATGAGGGTCTTCAACTTCAATATCGGAAGTCTGTCTCTCACTCATACAGCTAAAACAAAATAAATATCAAGTGGAAAAATTAGAACAAACTTCTAATTAGGAACATTCTCGTCTAACTCCTCCAGTTTAGACGAGAATTGAATTTCAAATATCTAAAAAAACAAAATAAAAAAGAAGTTCTTTCAACTGACAATTACTGGGGAAGTCTTGATCTATCGTGACGAATCGTAAAAACAAGTCAATGAATTCAATTCGTTTCACTTCAGACGTTCTACCAAGGATC
>OY735216.1:9023053-9130553 GCA_963457665.1 Thysanoteuthis rhombus | reverse complement strand
TTGTGCCATAAACGTGGTCCATGTTTCAGTAAGATAGTGAAACTTATGACTCCGTGAAATACCTTTGGATTTAGTGAAAATACGTGAACATTTCAGTAAATAAATGAAATCCCAAGTTTCATATTCAGAGTAATAATGATTAACAAATTTGTGATGCTAATCATTATTTCTGTAATGAGTTCAATCCTCCCTGGATGCCCAGCTATGGTGGCCTTGAGCCAAACTAAGCTAAGCTTGGTAAATATCAAGTGGAATTTTTCTCGGTATTTAGTGTGCATGAGATTTAGTCAAATCACTTGGGTTTACGAAATCACTCGTGATTTCACGAAATACCAAGTTTCACGATCTCACTATAACATCTTTGAGGTCTATTGGAGAACACGAATCGGTATCAAATCAGGTGAATGCATTGATACTGTACAAGTAAATAGATAGATAAATAGACAGATAGATAGATAGATAGATAGATAGGTGCACACACATCGAGTCACATACATATATTTCCTCACTTGTGCATGCGTACAAACTTTTATATCAATTTGAATGCGCATATGATTCACAAAGAAGAAAGTGTAAATAGAAATGCAGCTGTAACTTGAAAAAAAGTAGAGTTCTTGAAATGTATTCGGGATATCAATTGCCAAAAAAGAAAATAACCATTTGGGAAATGTAGAAGAAAGAAGAAATAATTGCAAAATTTCTTATTTTCTCTCTCCACGAATTTGTTTGGTTCAGTATAAGTATATGTTTACATATGTTGATGAAAGTGACGATCGGAAAGCGGAGAGAAAAACCCAAGAAAGAGTAAGTGCTCCATCTCATTTTTTAGAAATTATTCCGTTGGCATGTTTCGATGCATTTTGACAAGTGCAACCCATCTTTTTCAGAGAAAATATTAACAGCATTTCACAGAAACTTCTGCTGTTTATATGTTTGAGGCTGTGAAGCGCTGCAAATATTTTCTCTAAAAAAGATGGCTGGCACCAGTCGAAATGAATCAAAACATGCCCACCGAATATCAAAAATATTTCTGATGTAACACCTACTTTCTCTTTATTTTTTTTCACCTTTTATTAGTTACTTTCATCAATATTTTGTCGGATCACTTCACATCCACAATACAAACATATATATATATATATATATATATATATATATACATATATATATATATATATATATATATATATATATATATATATATATATATATATATATATTTCAAAGTATATGTATACGCTTAAGATTTTGGAGATGTATTTTACTATTTTTGTTAATTCCGGTAGATTTCTAGTGGAGCATAGAGCCGCTGTCCTAGCAAGCAAGCGGACTCAGTTTTGGATCACCCTTCTCGGCTTTATTAGGGCCTTTGTCAATACGACCGCTTTTACCTCAGTACTCGACAGATCTTCTCTAGGTCCTTTTTGACCTCTCCTCTTCCCTATGGAGATTCTAGTCCAGTTCCGGCCTTGTGACATTGTCAACTGGTTTACGAAGAGGGTGGTCTGATCCAACACCTCTTTCGCTTCTTTACGTCCTGGTTGATGGGGCTCTGATTAGCTTTCTCCAACAGGTTGGCAAATCTTCATAGGTTACCTGGATGTAGCATAGGATAATGTTGGACTAACAATTTTAAATCTTGTATCAATAGAAATATATAGGTTGAAAACATTTGAGAATATACATAACGGTGAATAATTGGTTTATCTGACATAATGGAATAAGGGATTCGCTACACAAACACGTTCATGTTTCTGCTCTATTTAAGTTTCTTCTGGTGAATGAGTTGATTTATTTTGGGATGTGTCTCTACCCTGAAAAAAACGTCCTGAATAGGGACCCAAAATAAATTGCATCATTCGCCTGAAGAGGTCCAAACAATGCAGAAGCATAAACGTGTTTGTGTCACACACACAAACACACACACACACACACACACACACACACACATATATATATATATATATATATATGTATAATTTATAATTAGGATTATATATGTGTGTGTGTGTGTGTGAACATATATCTGTATAATTTGACTGCTCTTATCTATACCTACATATGTGCAATCAGTATTAATTTAGACACATACACACCCACTCTCTCATACACAAACAAACACACACACACACACACACACATAATTTGAATTGATATGTATGTATTGATATGAAATTTGAACAACCACACACACTCACACATATATATATGTATATGTATATATATATATATATATACAATGAATTTATGTACACATGCATATCATAATGGAAATATATATTCGTGTATATATAATTTGAGAGTTTTTATATGCATCCAATAATGTGATTTGAATACGCATGTCTGAACATAATTCACGCACACGTACACACACACACACACACACACACACACATACACAAACTAATTCCATTTACAAAGTTATGAATCCACTTCTATCCAGAGTTGGACCCCTTCAGCCCAGCAAGGCAGTCCAATTTGGGCATTTGAAACACAATTGCATAAAAAAATGATTGGGTTTCCCTGGATCGTTCGAGAAATGGAGACAAAATCATTGCCTTTTAAAATATGAATCTGGAAAAAAATAGTAATACATTAAATGGGAATATATATATATATATATATATATATATATATATATATATATATATATATATATATATATATATATATATGCGCGTGTGTGTATGTGTGTGTGGATATATCTATATATGTGTGTTTAAATGGAAGTGATACTTTATACTTGAGCTATATAAACGTGTGTATGTGTGTGTATGTATGTGTATTTATCGATGTAGGTATGATGTGTGTATGAATATTATTCTATGACTCTGTGTACTGGTTGGATGAGATATTTGCGCCAGTGATTAGAGTTCAAGCCCAGTGAAAAAGCCATGATTTTGACTATGAAATGCTGATTTTCAAGGCTGGTAAGTGGACGCTACTCTCATTTCTATTGTAGTCTCTTATATATCCAGCTAAGGCTTATGCAGGGGAGACAAGCCTTTCCACAGCATTTTTAGGTGAAGGTCTGGCAGCCAAGGGAAACCCCTCGCCTTAAGGGGCCATCTTTGTTTTTTCCGCTTCTGGTCTGTGGTTTGCTTCAGCAAGGATGGTTCGTTGGTAGTCCTTCTACTGTCTCAGTTGTCCACTAACGAAGGTTGATTCCACAAAAGATGAGGATCCTTTTTAGGTAACCTCACACCGCTTCTACTTTCCATATATATATATACATATAGTTTATTTATGCATATATGTGTGAGCAAGTCTTTCAGCGTGAATGTTCGCGCTAGTATGAACTCAAATGTGAGTGACATAAGACAGATCTTCTTGTAAACTTTCTTAAACGTAAACAATATATATGTATGTATATAATTATTCATAAATATGCGTATGTGAACGCATGCACACGAATATACTACTTTTTTCCAAATTTCCTTCTAACGTACGCCTTATTTTATTTTTTACTAAGACTGCCGTGGTCCCGTTCGAACGAGACTTGGCAAGTCGGTCGGAGACACAATTTCAATTTCGTCCATCTTGGACATGCGCAGTGAGTAGTGCCGAAATAATAATGCTTTATGTATGAATGAAATTAAAGAAAAACGGGACATTTTTTCAAATATGCAAGGCTAGATGGAACAAAAATTCAACTTAAAAATTGTGCAAAAAAAGTACTGTATTTCTCGCTGTATACCACGCACTGTTGCATAATGCGCAACTATGATGTTGAAACGAATATTGAAGGAATTCAAAATTATCAATTATCTTTTAATTCGTGAATCCACTCAAACCGTAAATTTAATACTAATATTTGATTAGTAAACTAATGTGACCGACGGGCTGACATACGGACTCTACTCCCGAAGAAGACTGTAAAATAGATCGAGTGTCAAAATGAGGGAAATGAGTTTAATTGTCTGGACTATTTCCGAGATGAAAAATTAAGAAGTATTTTAGCATGAAATATTTAGGCTAGGTGTTTGCAACATTTTTGCCTCAGTGGGCCGGATCGTGTATCAGTGCGTGAACTGGGGGTCAGATGAATGCTAAAGAAAGTTTGAAATATGGGAATTATCTATTTACATACGTTCAGCAATATTTTGCCCTAGGTCAATGAATAACGTATTCTAGAATTTGTGCTCAGTGGAGAATGCAAATCAGTAATCGAAGGACTAAGTCACAATATATTTCAATCTTGAATCAAAAGGGCTCAAATAATCTTTAAAACATAAAAAAAGTAAGAATAGTATGCCAGTATTTGCTGGTGGATCGATCAAAATCTCTTTGTGGGTCGAATCTGGCCAACAAACCGTAGGTTACCTATCCCTGATTTAGGTGAACAGGAGTGGATGTATAAAAGTCCCTCAATAGCCCAAACCAAAAACTTTGTGGCATCATTCGCAGGATGATTTTTAAGCGAAAACATTTTGGGAACAGCGCGTGTTATACGAGGGGGAAATACGACAAACAAGAAAAAAATAATAATTTTCTGAAAAAAATTGTATCTATCAAAGACATCAAGTATGAAGAACAAACGTAAATAAAAATATCACTGTTGATATTATATATATATATATATATATATATATATATATATATATATATATATACATATATATATATATATATATATCTGTGTGTGTGTGTGTGTGAGTGTGTGTATGTGAGAGAAAGCGAGAGTGTGTGTATGTATGTTTACGCATGTATGAATATATTCGTATACATATTTACATATGTATGTGAATATATAAATACGTTTGCACATGCGTGCGGGCAAACACACACAAACGCACACACACACACACACACACACACACATATGTGTGCATATATATATATATATATATATATATATATATATATATATATATATATATGCATGTCTTCGTGTGTGTGTAATTATAGATATATACTCCAGGGAAATGAAAGAGATGTACATTTGAACTATATATATATATATATATATATATATATATATATATATATATATATATATATATATATATATATATATATATATATATATATATATATATATATATATGTATATATACTTACACTCATATATATGGCTGCATTTGCATGTACGTGTACTGATCGAATTAGGGTACCAAGTAAAGTAAATTAAATTGACATATATATATATATATATATATATATATATATATATATATGTATATATATATATATATATATATATATATATATATATATATATATTATATATATATATATATATATATATATATATATATATATATATATGAACATAATAGATTACAAATTCAAATTTGTTTCGTGTGAAACACTCATTCAGACTGGTACTGAATCTAACCGCTTATCAGAATATGTATCGTAAATTTGTAATTAGTTATGTTTATACTTGATATTTGATATCGTCACTGTTTATACACTGGGACGTCTTCAAATAAATATCGACCACAAGTATACACCCGTGCATTTGTATTGTAGTTTATCATGTTTATAGAAATGTATGTGCGCACCTGCGTGTGAGTGTGTGTTATGCATATGTATGCATGAAATGCATGAGTATATTCATTTTTTTGAATATTGTAATAGACATACATATGGGAAATAATATATATATATATATATATATATATATATATATATATATATATATATATATATATATATATATATATATATTAGCCGAATCAATATTTGAGTAGATTTTTACGTGCAAAATGTAAAGCTTCAATCCTATTGCCAAGGTATATTTCAAAAATAATCGACAAAAGCTGGATAACTTTGAAAACATGATCTCCATGTTGATAATAAGACAAAAAAAATGATAAATACACCAAAAAGCATTGTTATTTCCTCAAATTGATTGAAAAATTTTCGGTAGATTCCTAGAATGCGTCAGTAAAATGGAGATAACTCCTATTTTTATTTTAAATGCGTTATATCCCCTTTGAAAGGAAAACAGATTAAATTCTTAGATATTTTCATTTGTGCTCCGTTCTAACAACTGGGTGAATCTGAGAAACTTCCAAGTTTTTTTTTTCAGGAATAAAGTTGTTTTAATTTGTTTTTATTTTTGTGTGAGTGCTTGTGTGAAAATTAAAATTTAGTAAATGAAGTTTTTTTTTTTTGTTAATTTTACTTGTGTCACATTTCGAAAAAGGGGAGATAATCCATACTGCATCTTGAGGCCAACAGGAGTTATCTCCATTTTAAGGACGCATCCTGGGAATTAACCAAATCTTCAAATTCAATTTGAAAACACCAAAGAGGGTTCAAAGACTTACACAAAAATCAGCGGAAAATATGAGACTTTTGATGATTTGAAAGAAAAAAAAAGTGAAATTTAAAAAAGAAAAAAAGGAAAAAAAAAAAAAAGAAAAAATGCTGAACACAAACAATACACATTTTTAAAATTTTTTAATTGACCAAGAAAATGTACCGTTGGAAACCGAATTCCATGGACTGGACTCCGCCCGTTAACTAGTTTCAACTTTTCCTCATCATGTTATTAACATGATATTGTTATATCTCTTATTAATAATTATTATGATATTAATAATACTATCACTAAAGAAAACGTATCAATATTTACTTAGAATTGGTGCATTGCTTTTTATCTTAATCTTTTTTTCGTTTCCATTTTGACGGAATTATTCTTATTGAAAAAAAAACACGAGCAGATTCAGCAAAGAACAAATGCAAAAAAAAAACATTACCATTCCTGGTAATTTAGAATGCCTCTCTCTCTCTCTCTCTCTCTCTCTCTCTCTCTCTCTCTCTCTCTCTCTCTCTCTCTCTCTCTCTCTCTCTCTACTATAAAATGGAAAATAAAATGTAAAATAAACTTTATGAAAACGTTGGTGTTTTTTGTTCCTGGTGCATTCTTTTTCTAACTTCTGTCAACGAATCTCTACAGCCTGTGAGATGTAATTTGACCATTTGACAGAGGGGTCACTCTCCCCTCTCTCTCTCTCCCCGTCTCTCTCTCTGCTGTTTGAGCTTCTTAGGTTTCTTGGACGCTGGTCGCGTTGAAACAAATAACGCTTTGTTTTTAATCGAGAAAAAATTCAATCAAATCGTTTTCAGAGGCGGATTGAGCTGAAATAAACAACCCAATAGATTCCTGGTCGTACAAACTTCTTTGCAAAGTTTGTTCACTTTACCTTAAAGGGTCTTCATTCACTGTCAAGGAACAGGAAAGGTAAATTAATGAGATCAAAGTCAACATAGTCAGGATTGCCAACTCAGATATTTTATATTCAAATTTAGATATTTTCTGACGCATTTTGATGCAAGAAATTCTTTGTTTTTTTTTCATGAAATTTGTTCAGATATTTTCTAATGAGGCTCAGATATTTTTACACTTAGATTAATATCCAAGATAGAAAAGCTGTATCTTAATTAAAAATTCATCATACATATAATGAATTTGATGTAATCATTGTGTGATTGGATGTTTTTGTTATTTGTTATATTTTGATATAGCATTTTGTGAATTAAGACTTAATGATATGCAAAGAAGTTTAGGCATTCTTTTAATATCCAGATATTTTAGGATCGGTTGAGACAAATTAGTTTTGGTATACTTTCTCTCTAACTCGACCAGCAGATTTGCGAAAAGGATTACTGGCTAATTGTCTATTTTTCTCTCCATCTGTTTGCCAATGAAGTTTTGTGAACGGGTTGGCTGTGCTCTACGAAGATTCGTTATTGGAGGTAGATGTAGTGTTCTACTTTCTTCAGCTCACCGTCTCCGATTATGATCGTTCTGACGTTGTTATCTACATGTTTGTTGTAGATGACATTTATTTCGCAGAAGTTTACGGCAAGATCAACTTTTTTGTTGCCTTCGTCCAGTTCAATAGGCATTTTTTAAAACTCTAGGGGGCTCTCAGCAAAAAGGACAATGTCGTTCAATATATGTTGACATGCTTCCAGTTGAGCCACTTCAAGCTTCAGGGACAAGGAAAATCCCTTTAGTTTTAAGAGGGAGGGTCTGCAGCCAATGCATCCTCCTGATAGTCACCTAAGCGGAAAAATGGTGCTAAACTCAAGGATTGGCCCTCAGACTGATGAACATGCAACGTGTACTGGAGAGAATCATGTTAAACGTTGCTTGGAGATGAAAGAAGACAGCACATTTTATTAGGAACTGAACGAGGTTCAGAGATATCATATAAACTATTTGAGAACTCAAATCGTAATGGACTGTTGCAAAAATACCAGACAACCGGCGGATCTCCAGAGATCATATGCGAAACAGTGGCCAGTAAACCAAACGATGACGTGAGGAACTAGGCAAAGTCAGAAAATATTGGCACCGCGACGCCCATTACAAAGAGGTCAGGTTAATCCTGGGGAAGGTCTATGTCCAGCAATAGACGCCAGAAAGCTGCTGCTGATGATGATGATGTACTACGGAAAATTGATTGAGTTCTGGAAATGGTCTAGCAAATTGTTTTTTACTATTCAGGCATTTCAGATTCGAAACGAAAAGTTGATAAAAGGGATACATTTCAATTTCAAGTAAAGTAACTCAATATTTGAGCAGTCAAAGTTGTATCCCTTGTTTTCTTGTTTTGATCTTTGGGTTTTTTTTTCATTTTCTTTCAGTTTTTAGTTAGTGTGCGACGTTGGCAGAAATTGGAACTCTCTAGTTGCTCTCTAGTTTTTTTTTATTTTGAGATGGATCTTGTCTCCCATTCGTCAAACTTTCACAATTTGTTGTTCGGAATAAGTTCGTAATCTAAGACGTTCAGATTTTGGAAAGCAGAAAACCAACAACTGTGCATGCACCAAAAAAGAAAAAATATGTGGATACGCTTAAAGCGCGAAATACACTAACAATCCAGAAGAAATAGGACACGGTTCAATTCTTATATACAAAGGTTCATTTTGAGAAATGTTTGTTTTGGGAAGAAAGGGAATAAATTCAATCATTTTTGTTATTTGTTTCACAAGTATATTCATTTTAATGTCATAATTATGAAGATAATATTTACTTTTCTTATTGTTCATTACAACCCCAACCCTAACCCGAAACCCAACCCGAAACTATAACACTCACACAACCAATGAACTCTAACCCTAAACCTGACCCTGAACACTGATCCAAACATATATCCGTTGAAGATGAATTAAATAAAATACAATTTTAGATGGTCACGTTTTCTGCTTTCTTTTGATCCGTTATATATTATTCGTAGCAGCTTGGTAAGCGTTCCTACTGAAGTTATCATCCTTTCAAAATCTTAACGCCATAGATTACAAACCTGTTCGAAACGATTGCCATATTCTCATTCATTTTGTTAATTTAAGAGAATGTTTTAATTCTAGAAGTCCATCGTCCAGCCACAGCTTTTTCCTTTCTTTTTTTTTTTTATATTTTTTTATCTTATTTTTCCCCATTTTGACATACTTATTTTTGATCCTTGAAATTTCTTTGAACAATTTGAGAAATATACAAACCTGCGAATACCTTCCATTTTCAGCTTTGAATCTTTTCCTGCAGTCGGGTCCTTTCTTGCAATACTCCATGACAGCTCCTGATACATCTGCCTCCAGTGTTTTAATTTATTTATCTTTCAGCTTTGAGATACTGTTAACCAAAACTGTCACCATCAACGTAGGTTTCTTTAGTTCTTTAAGTTGTTCTGCCTGGTTCGTTATGTATACATGTGCTGCACGTACATACCTCCCCAATAGATCAAGAGGACAGTAATTTTAAACATCTATTCTTTATCATATCTGCGAGAAACTTCTTTTTCTCTTAATTCATCGCATTCATGAGATTTTAGTCGGAGTACTATTCGCAAAATAGATTTTTGTTAAATCGGTCCCTCATTTCATGCCCGACAGCATTCAACCCCATTTTTTTTTGAATTCGGACTTTTTTCTTTGAACTGGTCATCATTTTTCATTATTCACTGATCACCCCTTTCCCAATACTTAAATCGATTATCTACTACACGACATGCTGCCAAAAGACGTTGGACACCTGACAGTCCCTGTTGATTGTTTTTCTGAAGTCTACATGGTATAATTTGTCAGAAGTTTGAAATGAATCTATGTTGTTCAAAAAGGCAATGATTGGGGTAGCTGTATCACATTTCCTTGACGACGTCCTTTATTGACTGATTTTGTTCCGTTGAAAACGTTTAAGATGGCCTTCGCTACATTCAGATTTTAGCAAAATCACAGGCGTACATTGTCGTTAACAGTAACAAATCAGAAAATTCTATTGAAGTCAAACAAAGTTGAATCAAAGTAGAATGGGTCGAGTGGCCGATGAGAACGGTGAGACAAGTTGAAATATATCTGCTGTGAAAACATGCTAATCAGAAAAATAGTCATATAAAAGTTGAACAATGGAAGGCAAAAAGTTCTATCATTTCTTTTTTATTAGTGTTTCTATTTGTTTGTTTGCTTCAGCACTCTTGGTCATACCGTTTTGTCTACCGACTTGGAAATTAACATCAGTACTCCACTAAGAATTCTTTTCTTTAGTTTTGGAAAAAAAGCTCTTTGGCTTTTTTGGGCCTCATTCTGACAGGTTTAACAATAAAATCTAGATTCTCAGAATCAAAATGTTTCTTTTTTTTACTCTATTTTAAATGTTTTCCAATAGGAAATACCAGTGATATCATGAATAAGATAATGACAAAACTGAAAGGTTAACTAATGTAATTGCATTTTTTTCAGATTCGGTATGAATAGAGATATAATTCATGGCTTTTGGATGTCTTTGAGCCTTTAAAAACAATGATGCTTAAAGAAGTAGACTAATTTTCAAGTCCCAATTCAAATGATGACATGATACTGCTCAAGCTGCAGATAACGTCAGCAAAGCATTTGGAGTGAACATCACTTAAGAACGAACTGTTCAGTGTTGGTTCAATATGTTTAGATTTCGATGTATGGATACAAATGATGAAAGTAGTCTCCTAACCTTTTCTCAAAGATGAAAAACTATCGATGACATTGGCCATCCACCAACGAACAACGGTTAGAGCAATTTTTAGAAATCTTAAGAATCAAACATTGGCTATATCAAGATAATAAGAAAGGTTAAAAAATCGTAGAAATGCGTCCCACATGAACTGAATAAAATGCACCATGATCTTTGCAAATCATACATGTTAATTTTATCGAAATAATCTTTACACCATTTGCAAGAGGAGTGAATGGGAACATTCTATAAAAAAAAGTAATTTTTGTCTTTGAAATGTTGTTTGCATTGCCACACCTGATAAAAAGCCGATATCAACCAAACTTCCCTCATCGTCAGAGTAAATTTCCATTTTTTTCTCTTCTTACAGAATTATGTTTTTTTTTTTACAGTAATGCTCATTTGAATTGCGACCGGATTCATCCCTTTAGAATATCCTAAGGTAATGCATTTCATTCTGACGCCATTCTTATATGAAAAAGAAATTTGCTCTTGTGATTGACCTTGCTGCAGGCCTACGTAATTTATCAGAATGGCGACCATGTAACTCTCTGAGCTCAAGTAATTCTTCTTTTCTTTTCTTTTTATCAATACACGAAATGAAAAAAATAGCAGATGCATCGAGTTCCCGTGTTTTAAGGGACATTTTCAACCCAAAGCAATATTGAATCATTATTTTTTCTCAATCAATTCCAATATTTTCTTTTACAGTCAAAAAAAAGATGATATCCCTGAGTTACGATGATATTTGATTTCTTTAAAAGTGCTCATGAAACCAAATGAACAGCACAAAGTCAGTTTTAATATGTGTACTGTAAAAAAAAAGTTGTTTTGGGAACATTTATGCATTGTTTAAGTACCCCTCTTAAAACGATTCTTTTGCACTTCTACCCATCAAAAAATTAAAGAAGTGTTTCATTCTTTTGATATACATTTGATTCATTTCACCTCGATGTGAGGAGAAGTTTTGTTGGTTATTAATTCTATTCTTATATAATTTACCAATTGATCAATTCGGGTAAGATGGAAAAGATAAAATCATGACGTCCAACTCAGCGAGGAGAAATACACCGAGATGGATTGATAAATGGATAGATAGATATGAGGATAGATATGAACAGATTGAGATAGATAGAGAGACAGACAGGCAGACGGATAGATTGATCGATCGATCGATAGATAGATAGATAGATAAAAACTAAGGTAGATAAATAGCCAAATATGAATATGAATAGATAGAGAAATACTGAGATAGATGGATAGATAGATAGATAGATAGATAGATAGATAGATAGATATGAACAGACTGAATCATGAAGATATGAACAGATAGATAGAGAGATAGATAGATAGATTTGATCAGACTGCGAGAGATAGATAGATAGATAGATAGATGTGTGAATTGCATAAGAAAAGTTTCCAGCGGGACACCTGTTTTCAACTCTGTATTCAGCTTCTGAAATTATTGTGGCATTTATTGAGATTCTATGAAACTGAGCATTCAAACAACAAAACTGTTTAAATTTACACGGACACTTACTTGGATTTGCTGTTTTTGTTTGAATCTAGTACTATAAATATTTTGTATCTTACTTTATATTCTATAGATTCCTAAACGTTTGCTGCAATATGTGCATAAGAGTAACTGAATGAACATAGGATAAGTGGCGATGACTTTTGGTCACCTCTGAAGGTCAAATTAAGGTCAGGTCAATATGGGCATTTTGAAATCTAATGGAAACGGCGGCACCCTAAAGGCTGCAAATTTATATTGAAGGGTACCTCAAAACAAGGATGAACATAGGATTGGAAATGTTGGCAATAGGAGGACTCTAAAGGTCAATTTAAGGTCAAGTCAATTTTTGTGGGGTTTGGTCAAATTTGGCATTTTCAAATTTAACGGAGACGGACGCATCCTAAAGGCTGCGAATTTGTGTGAATGGGTATTTCCATCCGAGTTTGAACAATAGGATAGGTGATCTCTGGTTTTCTTTAAAGATTAACTCAAGATTAAGTAGGTTTTGCCACGCACTTTCAAATCTGACGGAGTCGGCTGCACCCTACGGCCTGCAAAGTCGTCTAGAAATGTAAGTTGACAAACAGATGAGCATCGGATAGGTGAAGATAACTTTTGATGACACGTTATGGTCGAGGAAAGGTCAAGACAATTTTAGCTTTTTTTAAGGGAGCAACAATTAGCCTTCTTTTAGTTGATTCTCATACTTGTAAAATCTTTCGATATGAAATATTTTTAAGAAGCTCATAGAAGGTAATTTTTGGCCCCAAGTGATCAGAATAGGCCTTTCTTTCAATTCATCACGCCTTTTAATGATGTCACACCTTTTAATGATATCACATACCTTCTCCCTTCCTTCCTATTTCTGTTATTTAACGTTAGTGGTACTGACAGACTGACCAAATAGTGGATGTGTAGATTCCTCTAAAAACGTTATTTCTATTTGATAAAACTTGTACCAGAAACAAAATTATCAACATTGATGATGGCAATGCTGATATTCTATTCATCACGATGAGAATTAGCATTTATACCTGGATATTCTTGACTTATGCCAGACTATGTTAAGCTTACAAAATATCAGTGTTGTATAAACTTGGCCATACCATTGCTTAGCAATACATCTGTGAAGGTCTTCAACATTTTTGGAGGTTTCTCACACATGCAACTATGACAAAAATAAATATAGATTAGAAAAAAATCAAATCAGTCAATATCTTCCGATTTGTAGGATACATCAATAGCATAGATCTTTTCAAAATGTTCTTTCAATTGACGATCGGAGAACAAACTGTAAACAAAAAACAACTCAATGACTTGAATTCGTTCTACTAAAGACGTTCTAACACGGATCAACGCTACTTGCTTTTAAGGTGCTATGGAGATAAGAATATTCCTCGGATTCAAACCTAAAACGCTGTTTGTTATTGTTCATTGAAAAAAGTCGATCTATTTCCAGCGATCAGTCTTTTTTGGAGAATTTCAAAACAAAACGGATTATGTAATTTAAAAACAAAAGAAACAGCTAACAATTTTAACTACTCTATTCATATAAGTCTATACATCGGAAGAAAACATAATGAAAATGACTTGAGGAAATCAAAAAAAGACCTACTAGGATATAAACCACAAAAGATATTACAAGATCCCCAGCAAATTGTGAGTAGAAAATGAGTTCTTTTAATAGAGATCCTGAGATTTCCCGAGCCGATTCAAGAAAGCACAGGAATCACCCAGCCTCTACTGTCTACAAAAAAAGTCCTACGGGTGCCCTTAGAGGTCTCAACAGCCTTCGAGCTTTCGCGATGATCAGTAAGCGACTGGCTGTTCGCCGAGAGCTGTTCAAGAAAAGGCTTCGCCTCGGAGATACTTCGCTCTTGTTCGCCGTTTTTGGAATCGTCCTAATGATAACCGAGACGGAGCTTTTTCTGTCTTCCGTCATTGACAAGATATCGGTGGCTTCCGTTTGTCTCAAACTGACCATTAGCATCATGACACTTTTCCTATTGATCGCACTCGGACTATACCACTGGGTCGATATCAAGCTCTTTGCCCTCGATAACAACATGGAGGACTGGATTCTGGCAATCGACTGGAAACGTGGAATCAAAATCGGACTCGAATTTATCATTTGCTGTATTCACCCATTTCCTTCTTTTTCTTTACAATTGAATGAGTCATCCCTTGCCCTCCCGATGTTTTTACGCGTGTATCTGCTTGGTCGTTGCTTTATGCTACACAGTCGTCTTTACGAGGACTCATCGTCACGAAGTCTGGGTTCCTTGAACAGAGTCCATTTCAATTTTGCGTTCATTTTCAAGTCGTTTTTATCCCGGCATTCGGATTATGTGCTTATAATTATCATAATTACGGCCTTTCTGATCAGCAGTTGGTGTTTCCGCGCCTGCGAGTTTGAGTCCCGACCAACTGATGCTACTATGTTGAACTCAACGTGGCTAATAGCTGTCACGTTCCTGTCGATCGGTTACGGGGACATTGTCCCCATGTCGAACTGTGGCCGGACCGTAACGGTCATCACAGGAATTATTGGCGCAGGCTGCATGGCCATCGTGATAGCCGTACTGGTGAAGAAGCTGGAAATGACCCACGCTGAGAAGTATATTCACGACTTCGTTACCGAAGCTGATCTTGATAAAGAAATCAAGCACGGATCAGCCAATGTGCTGGGGGCAAGTTGGTTCATTTATAAGGCAAAAAAGTACAATCAACCAAAGCGGATACTGAACAAGTACCAAAGACAACTGTTGCGTGCCATTTACAACATACGTGAGAGAAAGGCACAACGGGTACGCTTATCGGACAGTGCCGTCACTCTGGTGGAGGTTAGTAAAGGACAGTCACATATTTCGGGTAAAATAGACAAGCTGCAGCGTAAGCAGCAAGAAATAGTTGGAGAGATCTCTAGAATGGGGAATGCCGTTCATGGAATGCATGAAAAACTTAACCACGTTCTAAATAAAAGTCCCCTCTAACATGTTTTATCCCTGTTTCCCCTATACTTTGTTATTATGGTACAATGTATAAATTCTCTCTTGTTGGGATTATCAATTGCTTACTATGTAACCGTTTCGGGGATTAAAAAAACAAAACTGTTGTATCAATATGGCACCCTTGCAGTGTTGATCAAACACCACCTCCCTTTATAGCATAGTTTTTGCGATACATGTAGTTTGTCATTTTATATAAGGTTTTATGTGTATTGCATATTGATATTGCTTTATGTTACGCATTTATTTTTTGAAACAAGACTTACTCACGTAGGTTGCCCTGAAAAAAGTTTATACCGATGAGGGATCAGTAAGTATAACAACAGACATGACTCGCTTTTCGTGTCATTTCTCTCTCTCTCTCTCTCTATATATATATATATATATATATATATATATGACCACTTACATATATATATATATATATATATATATATATATATGACCACTTACATATATATATATATATATATATATATATATATATATATATATATATATATATATGTAAGTGGTCATATATTAACACTTTAGTTGTGCCATTGTTATTAGATATATTGGCGATTGTTACCTTTCCGAGTTAAATTCAAATGAATATTTGGGAATCCCTGAACAGCATTTTCTTTTTATCACAGTCTCTTTGTCTTTCTTAAAACCTCACCGGAGAATTTATCTCTCGAAATTTCCATTTTCAAATGGAAGCAGGAAATTTGACCATTCGAAAATATTTAATTTGATTTAACGACAAACAAAGGATACATGTCAGGTTTAGTGTTTAGGGTTATTGACAGGGTTAGGTTTACGGTTAGCTTTACCGTTAGAATTTAGTATCAGCTTTTGGGTCAGAGTTTAGGGTTGGGTTAAGGTTGTATAAGTCAATTACGGAAAGAATGAAAGCAGCTAACCTGTCATTATCGTGATGGTGGTTTAGTTACTGGAAAATAGTTTACGCTGTCCATGTTTTGATTTTGATGAGGAAAGGGTAACAATCGCCGATATCACAAGTGATATAATACATGTATACTCTTAAACATAAACACCTTTGTGTATGTATGCACTTGGATAAACACATGCACATACACACAAGCATATACATACACCTACACACACAAGATAAGTTAATAAGAGAGCGCTTATAGAGAACGAAGAAGGGTAGTTCGGTGGATTTTTGCATACGAAATTAATCCATGTTTGTGTAACATTTAAATAAAAGCAAGGACAGACAATGACGATAAGAAAGTGAGATAGGTGTGGGATGTGAGAAGAGTATTGGCTTGAATAAAATGGATAATTTTAGTTGTAAACACCAGAAAAATTTCAACAGGTTCAGCTTGTATGCCATGATTTTCCTCTTCCAAACAAAATTTAAATGAAACTGTTTGCCTGCAGGAAAACGGCAGACTAGTAAATAGATAAAAAAAAAAAATGAAATCAACAAATTCTTGTTTGAAAAGCAATTATTGATTTTTTTTCGATGGTTTTATTCTCTGGCGGATTGGATGTTCAGCATTTCAAGAATTTAAGGACTACATAACTAATTTTGAAACATCCAACGGAAGGACATATCCTCTCCTTTTACCATCATAAACAATTTAATTGGGCCGCGACACGAGAGAAAATATTTCGAAAACTTTGAAGAGCGAGTCTCACAGAAACGGGTCTGGTTAGTATCTCGATAGAAACTGTCATGTGATCAACGTTGGGGATGATCAATAGAAAAATTTTTAAAAAGGTGTATTCAATGAATTATTCCTTCTCTCACCTTTCGTTGGGTCGTGATCATTGAAAAAAATCTCAAAAATCGAGCACGAATGCTACCAAACACAAATTTGGGGACCGGTGTAACATAAGCTTACATTGTAAACTCCCCCCCCCCCGAAAACCTATTAGGGGATATTCAGAACAAAAAAAGAACTTTTTTCTGAACATAACAGGGAATGAATGTTTAACATTTTAGCCCTCTAGCTCCATTACTGGAAGCTATACGTGTGAGATATTCATGTATAGATAGCCTACTAGACTCTCTTGAAAATTGAAGAAACTCAGATGACAGTTTTAGTTGATGGTTTCAAAAATGGCGTTTCGGCATCGACAGAAGGAGAAAATCGTCATTTGCGCACCAACAAGTTTTTAGAAAACATCAAAATTGTGCACGAAGAACGAAATAAAAAAATACTGGGACCCCAACCGAGAGCTAGACATTGTGGAATCTGATAACAATATATTTAGCCGTTACAGTCGTATTTCACGGATTTTAGATTTCTCTGGTGAGATCCTAGTAATTTCATATCGTTCTTATTTGTTTCGATTTTAACAAACTTAAACTGGTTCTTAACATTTGTTATTGGAGTGTTGGAAATGAGTCCTGATTATCTCACGAAAAAAAAATGATGTCTAAGTATCCCATGAGAAAAGTAGTTCTGATTCCTCCATGAGAAAAGATCCCTGTAGAAAATTTATTACATGAGAAGAGTATTCCTGATTACTTTATCAGAAAAGGATTCCAGATAACCACATGGGAAAAATATACCTGATTACCCCGTGAGAAAAGTATTCTTGATAACCACTCGAGAAAAGTAACCCTGGACATATTATTAAGCTTAACTTAAGTTGGACAGAAGGCCAGTGTTTGGGAGTAAGTAGTAAGTATTAAACTCACTACATTAACGAATTGATCGACCAGATAAACTTACTAGGCATCGAGGTACGGAAAGCTGTTTTCCTGTGTATATGTAATGTTTCTAAAACTTAAAAAGGTCTCGGTCGTGAGGCATCCGATGAAAAACGGTTTCATTTGGGAATTGATTTTTAGATTTGTTAACCACTCTCCTGCAGTCGGTGCCGCTGTCAAGACCCAATGCACTAACTCAAAGGTTCTCGTCAATGGAGAGAAATTGGAGGTGTGGGGCATGATAGATTGTAAGAAACTGAGTTGAATTCCCAAGCCCCCAAATGTCAATAAATATAATTGAAAAAATATTCCTTTTGGGAGATGGATAGTCAAATAGGCGAGTATTTATTTAGCTATAGGCACCAGATGATTCAGAGCAGTCATTCTCAACGGGGATGAATATTGCCCCTCGGGGAGAAAGTTGGACTGGGGTGGGGGAGAGACATTAGATTTGAAAAATAGGCAAAGCGAGCGATCTAAAAAAAAAAACTCTGAGAGACCCTGCATTAACTGGAGAGAATAGTCGCACATTCAAAAGAGATACACCAGTTGATGCCTGCAACCTCGTCTCTCGATGACATATCATATTTTCATGTAGAAGAAGGGTGTTTTCAACATTCAAAGTAAAGCAACTTTCAAACATGCCATGTTATCATAAAGATTACTGACTGAAGATACATTGAATAGCTTTTAAGGTGTGAGTATTATAGAATTTTTTAAAATATTTATGTGGTAAGCTAATTTCTTTGTTCTACACAGCATGTCCTGAAGTGAGAATCTGTACCCATTATTTTGTAAATGTATATCAGGTCATATCTAAACCTTCTGTATTGTAGTGTGGGAAGCTGTAGTATTTCGAGACTGTCTTCATATGGCGGGTCTTTTAGTTGTAGAAGCAGTTTGGTAGCTCTTCTCTTAGGTTTAGTCTTCAAGACAGAGTGAATATAGGTCTTTTGTCAACCTTCTTAGGGGGAGAGCATGACTGCCAAGAAGATCAGCATCTGAAAACCCTGCTTTTAAATCAGATCAAAGATCGATCTGTGGCATCAATAGAAGTAGGGTAATGTATGCAGCAACGTGGCTTAAAGATACGAGCAATCAACTCGAAGACTTACCAGAAGTAACCCAAAGGGAGGTGAAACAAGCCATAAGAAAGGAAAGGTCCCTGGACCGGACAATATCACCATTGACCTACTCCAAAAAGCGGGTAAAATCATCACTAGGAAGCTGGCTATTCTTTTCAACTTGTGTATTAAACAGAGTAAAGTACCAGGTGATTGGAACACTGCAATCATAATGCCTTTATATAAAAAAGGAAACCTGAAAGACTTCAACCAGTACAGGCCTATAAGTCTACTCAACTGTGTATACAAACTTTTCACAAAAACCATCACCAACCGAACCACAAAAATACTTGTTGAAATCAACCACGAGAGCAATCTGGCTTTAGGAGAAGCTACTCCACCATGGACCACCTGCATTCGATAAACCAGCTGAGAGAAAGAGCAGCAGATTATGAATTACCAATCGTCGTAGCATTTATCGACTTCAAAAAGGCGTTCAACTCAATAGAAATCCCTAAGGTCATGGAGGCCATCACTCAATAAGGTGTAGATCCAGTACATGTCGAAGTGCTGAAACATATATACAATCACAACAGCTCCTTTATCAGGCTTCATAAAGACTCAGACCCCCTTCAGCACCAGGAAAGATAAAGACAAGATGATACAAGCTCACCCAAACTCTTCACAGCCTGTCTCGAGATGATGGCAGCCCACTATGATGTCCCTGACTCTTGTCTTTTCTCAGGTGTGTTGTGCTGTCTTGTGGTCTCTCCATGTGAGGCCCAGCATAATTTCATGCGCACGTTGCATGGTTCTCAATTTGCGGATCTGTCTCTTGGTTAGGTTCCATGATGTTGTTCCATGTTCCAGCTCCATAAGTGACTATTGGGAGGATGCATTGGTTATACACTCTTTTATTTAGGATTAATGGGATCTTAAGTGGTTATAGAAAAAAAAGATGCAAACTGATTTTTCTCTCCCAAAGAATTTTGAATTACTGGAATAGTTTGCCATCTCATGTAAAATAGCACAAGTATAAATAATGTGAAGAATGACGCAGATAAATCTATATCCTATGGGAAAGAAAATGAATTGTTCAGGTAGTTTTTGGAGTTATCAGTTTTTGGAACGTGTACAAGAATTTCTGAGAAATACATGAATAAAATGTGCCTGGTAAATTCCTCTGTAAAATTGTAAAATATTCATATCGTGTCTCATACGTCTTTATAACTTGAACGAATGTATTCTTTTTAATGTTGAATAAGTATATGTAACATAAATATGAAAATATCTAAGGAGATTATCCTAGAGGCATTTTATTTAATACTTAAATAACTAAACCTTACATTACAATAGGTAACTCTTTCAACAACAATGCGGCAGGCCTCGTCTATGTCTAAACAAAAGATTTTGTCCACTGCATAATCTTTAATTCTTTTTCCAATTTAGTCGTTTTCATTAAAAATGAATTTCCTTTTTAGCTAATATCCGCTGTCTTGAAAACAAAAGTCCAAACTTAGAGTATCTAAATTCGAAATCGACCGCTTTGTCTTCAAAGGTTTTCATCGTTCTTTATTGGCTATAATTTCTTAATTTTTTTTACAACAGCCTCTAACTATTTGGACGAAATATGAAAGAACAATAGATCTAGTTAATGATTCGATAGAAACCGTCAGGTAACC
This sequence comes from Thysanoteuthis rhombus, assembly GCA_963457665.1. Taxonomy (NCBI): domain Eukaryota; kingdom Metazoa; phylum Mollusca; class Cephalopoda; order Oegopsida; family Thysanoteuthidae; genus Thysanoteuthis; species Thysanoteuthis major. The sequence continues at coordinate 9,109,670 of OY735216.1, read as the reverse complement.
AATGTCTTCTGGAGGGAAATACGGTGTTTGGGGTGATCAATAGAAAGATTGGTAGAAAAAAATCATGGATGCGTTCTGTAAGCGCGACACATACATACATTCATACATATATACATATATACATACATACATTTAAACATACCGAGCGAGTCAATAAACTAAAGAAACTGCATGACAATTTTGATGACAGTTTTTGGTTGACGGTTTCTGATTGTTATTTGATGCAAACAATCGGGATCAAGAAAGAGACTGATAAAAGTTCAATCAATGAGAAATAAGACCCCGGCATTAGGAGGCAACGATTCGATCTCTGAGGACCGACCACTAAAATCATCACATACCAGCAAACACAGACATATAATCACACAGACTCTCTCTCTCTCTCTCTCTCTCTCTCTCACACACACACACACACACACGCGCGCACACACACACACACACACACACACATACACACACACACAGAAGTATACTCATTGGATAACAACCGTAACACGATTATCGCAAACCATTACCACAGTGGCGTGTTCGATCCTCAGCGGGTCTCCCACATTTAGGAGGATTCTGCAAATAATGAACCCCAGGATCTCCATACGCTTTGCCCAGGCTTGAGCAGTAGAGAAGACTCTCTAGTGTCTCCCCGTTGCCTATCGTAATGAAAAGAAGACTTTTTTTTCTACACAAAAGCGACGTTGTCTACAGATAAAACGAAGATAATACCTTTTGAATTTCAAATAAGTATCGATGTATATTTTGTGTATATTTCCCGTCTGAAGAGAGCAAGAATGTTATTTGAATAACGAACGAAATGCAACCCTAACTCTAATTAGAATGTGCAGTCAGACGGGGCAAAATCATCCACGCCTCAATAGTTCCAACAATATTGGTTAGATATGTCACGTTAACGATCTCATAGCCAATAACAGATAATAACATGTACATATATATATATATCTGGACTTTCATATATATATATATATATGTGTGTGTGTGTGTGTGTGTGCGTATGAAGAAAATTGACAATTTGGAAAAGAGAAGATTTGTGGTTCATCAATACATCCCGAATTCTTTATTGGTAGCAAACGTTTTGTTCGAATTTGGACTTTTTCAAAGATTCTGACGAAGAATGGTATCTCAAAACAATGGTAAGTTTAGATCAAGTACACCCTACGTGTAGTGGATTTTTTGTTGTTATTGATGTTGTCATAGTTTTGAAAACCAATTGCATTGTTCCAGGTTCCATTGTGGGACGTTTTTATGATGACATTGCGAGAGTCTCTTATAGAATGTTTCTACGGACCGAGAAGAAAGTCGGGTTGTTGAAGTGTTTGTGTGTATAAGAGGTAAATGAGAGTCGGTGAACCATACCATTGATGCAACTATGATCGATGTCCAGAGGGCTGTCCTTCTTTCTGTGAGGGAGTCTAGAAGGACTAGTTTTGCAATTGTTAGGACAAATTGGAAACTTACAGGGTGTCGGATGAACTTATTGCCGAGGTAGATCAGGACAGATTTCATACATTTGCGTTTTCTGGAAATCTCTATCAGTTTGACCAATGTCCTGACTGAGAAAAGACTGGGATGGTCAAAGAAATTGATACTTTGCAAATGCACTTGGTTTTCAAAATTGTTTCCATAACAACGTCAATAACAACAAGAAATTCCACTACATCCTGCAACAAAATCCAGCTCATTACAACTGAGCTTTGCTTGATGCAAACTTACCATCGTTTTCTCACACTGTTCTCCGCCAGATGTTCGGATTAAGTCCAAATTTCAGACGAAACATCAGCTACCAATAGAGAATTCGAGATGTACTAATCAATCTCAAGTATTTTCTTTTCTAAATTGTCAAATTTCTTTACACTGTCAGATTTATATAAATTTTTCTGATACACACACACACACACACACACACATATATATATATATATATATATATATATATATATATATATATATATATATATATATATATATATATATATATAATCGCCCATAAATTAAAATACCTTCACCACTTTTTATTAAAAAAAAGGTAATTTTCCTTTGAACGAAACATCGCAGGACTTGTAGTGGAACATTACACAATCAAAATGGATATAATCAAGTATTATTCATGGCCAAACACTACAGATTGTTTTATGACTGAGTGAATTAATCGAAGCTGGGTGCATTGACCTGGGGTTAGAAAAGTGCATGACATTAGGTAGGGCCAGCGTCGTGAGGAACCCCTGTCCATGTCTGTGGGTCGACTAAGGTTGGATACTGTGATCTGTGTATGTTTGTGAAAAGGGGCTAATGTTAGCGATAGTGACCAGGTGGAGGTCGACAAGGCAGGTGAATGTATGAGTGTGTGGGGGCTAGTGAATGAATTATAGATGTTCTAGCGGTCGGGGGTCGATAAGGTTTGGGGCTGATATTGTGTATGCGAATACACACAGACAGAGATATGGGAGCCAGGCTGAAATGCTTATGTCCAACTGAGCTCAGAAAATTTCTTCCTGTCTCTCGACGCGTGCGTAGTCGTGTGTGAATGCATATTCTTGAAAGTGGGAAATAATATGATTTTAAAATGATCCACTCTTTTCAGAGAATTCACACAAATTAGGGAGTACACTAAACTAAGCCTACCCCCACGACCTCTCGCATCCAACGACATCCTTGAATGAGTATTGCTGCATGTTCAGATGCCTTAATGAGCCAAAAATTGGGTGTGGCAACTCTGGCCAATTGCCTCCCAAGGGTCACCGACTGATGTTATCCGTGGGGTGAATAGGCAGTTTTGTTAATGAATTTGTTTATATTGAACTTTCATCGAGGATTTTCTTTAATGTCAAGGCAATTTTGGCAAATAAATTGAATAGAATGCATTATATGTGGTTGTTTATGGGGATAAAGAAGAGTGAAGAGGTTTTCGTGCGTCTGGGGTGACTTTTTTGAATCCATTTGGGTGTGCCTGAGATTGTGTGCCGTTAGCCTGATTGAAGAATATACCATCAGCTGCAGCAGTAGCCTTTTGGCGTCCATCTTTGGACAAACTTTTCCTAAGATTCACCTGACCTCTCTATCTAGTACTTTCTGAATTTGTGTAGCTCGTTACGCTAGCTTATCTTCTGTAGGCCACAATTTCACATATGATCTCTTGGGATCCACGTCATGAGTCATGATGTAAGGCAGTTGTCTGACATTCCTGCAAAATTCTAGCCCATTGTCATTTGAGTTTTCAAATGGTTTCTATGATACCTCAGACGCATATCTTTTCTCAGATATATTGTGCTATCTTATGATCTTTCCATGTTGAGCATGATTCTCTCGTGTACACATTGCGTGAGTCAATTGTTAGGTTCCATGTTTCAGCTCCATAGGTGACTATCGGTAGGATACATTGTTTTTATAACTTTCTTTTTAGGACTAATGGGATTTAATTGAAAGTCGAGCTTGCTCTACCAAAAACTGACCAACCTAGTGTAGATGTAATAGTTTACTTTTTTTCTGCCCGGTGCTTTCAATTTTGATCGTTGCATGTTTGTCTTCAACATGTTTGTCGTACACGACATTCGTTTTACTTAAGTTCATGTGGAGGCCAACTTTCTTGCTTTCTTCATTTAGTTCGACTCGCATTATTTGGAGATCATGAAAGCTCTTAGCAAACAGGATGTTGTTCTCAGCAAAACCCTGAAAAAATATTACGCAGACAAACATGGAAAAATTACTCAAATTTTTCACGCATAAGTTTTTTTACTTTTTCTCGAAGTATATTTACTCGTAAGTCGAATCAATATATTTTGAGACACACAAATAAATTTATGTGTTACACATTAGAGTAATTTTTGAGTTGGTCTAAGCAACATTTTTCAGGATAGATAAATAAACACGAACCCTAGATAAAATGAAAGAACGGTAAAAAGAATATATTTGATACTATGCTGGATCTTTTCCATCCAATCGGCTTGTACGTGTTCAAATCGACTGAATGTAACTACAATTGAGGGAATCTCTGTGTGTGTGCACCAAGATTATTCGGCAACTGGAGTTTACACGAAATAGATAATTGCCCGATCTATTAGCCAGGACACACAGCAATGCTGTGTCAAATTTGAAATTTTTTTGCTCAGCGGTTCTTGAGAAATTTACACTGAAGAAAGAGGTGTTACGTGAACCAAACATCTCAAAGTAAGATTTATCATATTCAATCAGAAATTTACTTCGAGATAAACTAATAAAATTTGGTCACCAAAATGGAGTAATTTCTTCAAATGGGGTCGAATAAACCCTTTTTTCAATGTAATAAAAAGAAATGTAAACTGAGGATTACAGATACGTCTTCATAGTTTCTATGAATTATCTCCCTGGACTCTTTAGAATTATCTAAATTAAGATATAGGATATTTAAATTGGCTACTCTGTAGAGAAAAGGCCATAATACTTCGAAGGTGTAGTCACGTACGACGAACAGAAAGTTATTTTTCGTGACTATTATGGATGGCTGTTCGACATACTATGGAGTCCGATTCCTTCCTAACATGCACCTTTAGAATGAGCGCTTCTATAGTTGCTACAATGCTGTAGGGACTCTTCTCATTAATGCTGCTTTTCATGTGCATGTTATTATGCAAAAATATATAAACAATACGACAATATGGCTGAACTAATAGACAAAATATTTCTTGCTTTACACTAAAACAACGTTCGGTTATTTAGCTCTGAATTTTGATTTATTTTGCAGATTGAAAAAAAGGAGAAAAGGTATTGTCAGAGGCCAGGAATAAGGGGAAGTATCACTGATATATATATATATATATATATATATATATATATATATATATATATATATATATATATATATATATATATATACATATATATACACACATATATATATATATATATATATATATATATATATATATATATATACATATATATACACACATATATATATATATATATATATATATATATATATATATATATATATAAATATATATACATATATATACATATATATACATATATATATATATATATATATATATATGTGTGTATATATATGTATATATATATATAAGTTATGGATATTAATATCCAACAATGTGAAATGAGGTAAGATAGTTTAGAAACTAAATTTTGCTCTGGCTGAACAATCAACTCTTATGAGCAAAACAACGTCGATAATTGGAAAATAACGTAATGAGCCCCCGTGAGATTGGGAAGGTCATTTCAAATAAGAATGGCTATTTAATACATATATTGATTTCTTTATATATATATATATATATATATATATATATATATATATATATGTGTGTGTGTGTGTGTGTGTGTGTGTGTGTGTGTGTGTATATATATATATATATATAACTGCTTATGATATGGATGAATTGTAAAAGATAATATTGGCATGGATAATTTTACTGTGGACAAGGGTATCTATCTTGCTATGGATAACTATTATGACTCGCCACATGCTTCAGTTAAAGGGTTATTACTTCACCGGCGGAATAATACTATTACTTGTATAACATAAATGCATCAGTAATGAATTTACAATAGAAATCTATTGAAAATTAGGAAGAAAAGACATTGTTAGAGACTGGAAATCAATACTCACTTACTGATAGAATAGACTTTTTATATTAAAAAAAAGATTAGTATCTACTACCTGATAACACCCTTTCTTTTCCATTTTTCGACTGTCAATTATCCGTTGTAAGGATTGAAGTCTGGATGAGTATTTTGTCTGTACTGTGTCGACAGAACATCTTTTTTCCCTTTCATAAGATTCATTAAATTTGCGAATCCAATTGAGCCAATTTTTATTTTTCATTCTGTATTGTCGCCATATTGAATTTGCAAGGGAAAACGATCGATCAAGCAGGAAATGCCGGGATGATGCGATAACAGTCGAGAGATGATTTCTCTTCTCAATTTCATCGTTCGATAATCATCTTCCAGTCGCCTTGTCACGGGGATTCGGGAATCGATTTATGCGAAACTGTTTAAGGCAAGCTAATCTATTGAATTCGATACAGTGGGAACATAATGAACTGATTAGCGGTCCAAATCAAATTTCTCAGAGAATAGATTTTTAGGGTATCTTCGATAATCGAGCGACCAGTCGAATTTTGTTTTTCTTTATACGTTACCTCTTATTTCATGGACCGCTAGCAACCACTTGTAATTGACAGTAGAACTATCCAATTTACAAAATTGGAGATTGGTTAGTCCCAAAATAGAAACGTGACCAATATCTTTTGACTGCATGCTGTGTTTGGGATGATCAACTAAAAAAATGAAAAAAGTATTGATCAACGGATAGGTTACTTCTCTTGCTTTTTGTTGGGTAAGTGATCATTGGAGAAGTCTGAATTAAAAAAAAATAAAACGTTAATGCTTGCAGACCCAAACTAAGGGATCAATTTGGCATAACCTTACATTGTAAATCGGCCCCACCCCAACTATAAAGTCTATTTATGTGGAGATTTCTATAAAAATAAAACCAAGTTCTTTTCCAAACATAATGAAGAGTAATTGTTGGAATTTTCAACCTTCTAGCTCCATTGGTGAGGAATGTGCACGTGGTACATTTATCCATAGCGAGCCAGTTAGACAGCCGGACCAAGTTGAAAACTGAAGAGACATATTTTGACTCTTTGAGTGATAGCTACAGTTGACGGCTTCTTATAATGGAACTCTTCTGTGAATTGAATAGAAAACGTGACCTGATGGTTGAAGAGAGATAAGCACAATCAAAAGTTACCCTTGTTGTTGACATTCAATTTTCTATATGAATTTAAAGGTTAATGATTGAATTCATTTTGACTTAGGTTTAGCGAACAAAGATTTAACCAGGTATTCCATTTCCAATACTGGCCCGATGATGGTTGTTCAGGACATTACGGGACAGAAAATTCTGTCACAGAGGCTGTAAGGGAAGGGTATTTTTTTTTACTGAAACTCTTGGTTTTACGGCTCGATTTCTTTCACCTCAACACCGATTGTGTTTCCTCTAAAAATGTCATAATCTAGAAGACTGTATTCCATTAAGTTTTTCGTGTCCACAGTTTGTGCTGTCCACCGGTGGTAGTTGATGTGACTGGAGATTGAGGCCCGCCCACGCTGAAATTGGATCTATATCTGTATACCATAAGGTTAGCTTAAGCACAGTGGGACTACGCTATATATATATATATATATATATATATATATATATATATATATATATATATATATATACATATATATATATATATATATATATATATATATATATATATATATATTCTCAATTGGTTTAAAAAAAAACAGAAAACGAATGAAAATAGATTTTATCCGTTGTGTAGATGTTAATCAAAGTATTCAATATTCAGCACAGTAAATAAATATATAAAAAGTCAGAATTACTAAAATATATGTCCTTATGATATATATATATATATATATATATATATATATATATATATATATATATATAGAGAGAGAGAGAGAGAGAGAGAGAGAGGGTAGAATTCAAGAGGTTTTACCCAGCATTGTCTCGCACTGAAGATTGTTCAAGGTCGTTGGTGACTCTGATCGGAAAAAATGAAGTTTAATCAAATGAAAAATTCCATTTCTTTCATTTCCAAACTAAGTTCTCAACCTGATGTTAAAAATATGCTAAAATTGCCTCGTTCTGAATTTCCGTCTTCATTATCCGTAAAAGAAATTTGCCATTTTTTTAATACGTCGAAGGAAATCAATGGAAATATTCCTCCCCGTCCACTCCCCACCCGTGCATATATGTCTCATTGGCGGTAAGTCTTTATCTCTGTTTCAAAAGAAATCTTATTTTCCAGAGAACTGATAAATGCAAGATAAGATTCTTCAATTTAATCTCGATTGGAGATCTATCATATGAGTCGCCAAGATTTTTCAAAAATACTAATCTATCGGAGAGAGGTTGGGTGGATAGGTTGGGGTTCAAGAAAGTACCCACATTCGATTGATTCAATCTTTTAGCGAAAAAAAAGAATAGCATTTTTCCAAATATACAAAAAAACATTTTAAGCAAGTATTTCTAAGTTTTACTTTTGTGCATTTGTAAGGTTCTTGGACAAAACGCAGTGTCTGGTGGCGTTGTTACAAGTTCAAAAGTCCAAATGAACTCCAAAAATCCAATCTTTTTTTTCTCTTTTATCAGAGCAAAGTGAAGATCTACTCACAGAATCCATTTGGCAAGAGGGTCTGCACCATTCACCGTTTCTTCCAATGAAGTTGCCTCCAAGTTTGTTGTTTCGAGCTGAAATTTGGTACTGGAAACTCTTGAGCTAAGGCACAATTTTGATGTACATCAAGCTATAAAAGGTGCCCCTACGCTGGCTATGGCTTCTGTCGATCCTATTTAGAAAATTGACCCCTGCTATCCCGTATAGATTGTCAAGTTGGACTGAAAATTGTTACTGTAGACTTCTGGAACAAGGCAAGACTTTTGTATACATTAAAATGTATAAAAAGCGCGATTAGGCTGGCTACATTTTCTGCCGTTCCTGTTTAGAAAACTGACCCCCGAACCATTTTAAGTACGAAGACTTTAAAAATGTCTAAATCGACTGTAAATATGCTGAAATGTTAGAATATATAGAGATAATTAAAAAATAGCCCCTTTAAAAATTATTGTAGATACTAGAAATTAAATTTTTACAGATCAGTTGACTCCACCTCTTTAATATAAATGGCACTTACACTGTCTAATGAAGTGTTTTCTTAATTTAGTTAATCTTGAATAAAACCTGATTTTCATTGAAGGTTATGACTTGTTTCCTGGTTACGTGACCAGCAACTCTTTTGCAACAAGGTGGATCTTGAGTTGTAGTTTCTTTGTCAAATTTCCCAAAATCAGACGACATCTTTCTAACGGAGAAAGAATCGAAGAATGCATTCTTTGTTTTTTATTCAGTTTGTCATAGTGACGATAGTCATTCGAGATATATGTTTAATTTACATTTTCATATTTTCAAAGATGATATTAATATATTTCATTGATAAGTAGAAAGCACACGTAGGGCACATTCTTCTGCCAACGCCATACAGTAGCTAAAAGTTAAATGAGAATGAGATAATTAAAAATCAAACAAGGGAGGGAACTTTAAAAGTACAAATTTTCAATAGTACAAATATTTCCCTAAAATTTGAATCTAGCATTTTCTTAAAACCGTTCGTTTTTGTTAGCCCTTTTCCTGCAGAGTGATAGAAACATTGAAAACAAATTCCTGGATCCGACACTAAATTTGATCAGTTCATCCGTAACCCGTAACCCAACAGCCCACAATTCCATTGAAATTAATCGAGGACTTTAGGAGATCTTGTGTGGTCAAACAAGTGACGGACAGACAGAAGAATAGACACGAGTAAATACTCCGTTGACAAAGGTATACAGATGAATTAACGAAACATACTTTAATTGCAGAGATATATATGCAAGAGTATTTATGATTTGTCAATAGTTAACACCCAAAGAAATTCAACGGGCCCAGCTCAAATTTATATCTCTAACATTGATTGGTTGTAAAGTAATAGATTTTGAGCAGTGTTTCGTAACTATTTTTGCCTATGCCCTAAGAGCTAGATCAATTGATATCCTTGGTTGAATTTTCGGGTCTGATTTCGATGAAAAATACTTTTTTCCATCACTTTATCACACACACACGCGCAGTCTGTTTCTTTCAGACATGCGCAACCACATTCTTCCTCTACCAAAACTCGTGTCCACGTACACACACATCAGCTCATACACACTCCTCCCTCTCAGAAACGTATATAGATACTTTCCCTCTGTGACACAAATGCGTATATATACAGTTGTACATACGTGTACACTCACTATATCTTTCACACACGTACATTTACTCTCTCCCTCTTCAAACACCACACAGTTACACACTTGCGTATACACTGTCCATATATCTTGCAAAATTTGTGCACACAGTGTCTGACACACTCATGCATACACACACTCTTCCTGACCCAAGCAAACATGACACACACCGCTGCACACATACTTGCTCACACTTTTCCTCACACAAGCACATACATACACTCACACACACAAACACTCAACAAAATTAGCCACATAGTCACAGTATGACCAAATAAGGTCAACAACTCTACCCAAAGTATCTTCCCCATCGTCCAATCAGCTTTAGACACGTGAATGGCTGATTTGAGCATCTGCTTCTGACATTTCTAAAAGGTTGATAAGGATCGGTGGCCATTTTGAGCAAATCGCCCGTCATCTTCCCAGCATGCTATGCTCTGCATTTGCCGCTACATGGCGCTGACATCCGGATTCTCTTACATATTCAGTGATACAAATCATATTGGTCACATCATGGACAGGATTCCTTGCAATTATTGATTCATCTTAAAATATTCGACCTCAACAATATCTGTCTGCATAGAAAAGCTCGAATGTTTATACATATATATATATATATATATATATATATATAAACTATTTCGAAACATTTTTGTGTCACATATTTCCCAATATCTGTTAATGTAATTTATGTATTTTTCTTCATTGTTTTTTCATGTACTTTGTTATTATGGTACTAAGTGTGAATTTTATCTTGTTGGGATATTCAGTTGTTTATCATGGAACTATTTCATATATATATATATATATATATATATATATCGAATAGACTTAAAAATGTGTCATACTGAGAGATAAATCTTCCATTCAGGGAATCAATATCTGATTGAGGTGCGAAAATTGTAAGTAAATTTTAAAAAATCATTACATCTTCCTATGAGTATGTCTCGGAAAAAATGTGGCATCTCTTTCGAATCTTTCCTGTCTCTCCCCTCTCTTTTCTCCCTTCCCTCTCCCCCTTCTCTCTCTGTCTCTGTCTGTCTGGCTGTCTGTCTGTCTGTCTGTGTGTGTCTCTCTCTCTCTCTTCCTCTTAGCTCACTGTATCTCTCTCCAGTATATATATATAGTCATGGAAAGTTTGCCTGTTTCCACTGAAAAAAGATTTCTTTCCTTACAAATTTTATAAAGATTATACAGTCCCAAATCATCTTACAAAGTCATCTTATGCTAGTTTATTTCCGATCGCTGATAAAATACCGAATTCTGCGTTTCATACAGAATTTTATTTTATTACTATTATTTGAATTTTGAATCTAATGTTATAAGCTTTATCTTTTTGTGGAAGTCATCGGCTGCTTCAAAATGGACCTGTTTCGGAGGTTTTAAAAAATAGTATAGGTATTTTATAATGGCATTCCAGTGCTGTGTTAATCGTACACAACCTCCCCACATGTATGTTAATTTTGGATTCATATTATTATCATTGTTCACGAAATACAGTTTTTTTTTTATTCAATTTTCTTATGTTTTGTTATTTGGATTAAAAGATTTGTTTCTTACGATTTAGATTCAGTGTGTGGATGTTGTTTATATTGTGAATTAAATATCATGGATTAAATCGTGTTGGTCTATTGTCAAATTTACATGGACTTTCTATCGGTGAGTATATATGTTCTGTAGGAAAATGTCAATGAATAAATCAATCAATTAAAGAGATAAAAAATATTTTCTCATCTTTTGTATACGTCTTTCTTATATCTTTCTCTGCGTTATTTTAGCCTCCATGAAGAAATCCTGATATTTATCTGAGTGTTCAAAATAAACTGACCAGAATTCCCAATTTTGGAGATCGCATTCCACCCCAACCCCCGTCACCAGCATTCCGCCCTCACGAACTGGAACCAACCAAAGCAAACAAAATAACTTCAGAATTCTCTGTTAGAAAAAAATAATGGTTATAGGATGGATTTTCTTTCAAAGGGAAAACATAAGGCGTCATCTTTTCATTTGAACTTTTCTCTGCAGGATGTCCGTCGCTTGTTAAAATTTCATTTTCATTTCCTCTTGTTCTGTCTGGTATTGTTTAGACAATTCATGAGTCAATTCATTGCTTTAGTAAATTGTTAAAATATTTCATTCATATTTCATCCCTGTTTAACTATTCTGAATACTGAATTTACGCCTTTTTTCCTTGATTTCTAGGGTTGCTTGCGCTATTCTCAAATATTCTTCAATATATAATTCTAATATATATATATATATATATATATATATATATATATATATATATATATATATGCGTGTAGCTTCTGTTGTATGGCATGTTTCCTCTCCGTTCTCTCCACCTGCCATCAATCCTTTTCTCGTTCGTTAAGGTAAGGAGACCTGTCTTGATGGCAAGCCTCCATCTGCTGTGGTCTTCTAGCCTGCCGGTTAGATGATGATAGCTTTCAGGTCTGGTTCACAAACGTTTGTGTTACGGAGGACAGACCCTGATGCAGGTTTGGAACCAGTGACAAGTTTGCCGTACAGTATGTTCTTTGGTATTCCTCTGTTCTGCCTAGCGACTGAGATGACTGAGCTATCGCTAGTCCCTTTGGGTGAGCAATACATTTTTTTTGTTTGGGATGCATTCCTTCCAGATAATGCCCGGGATACTTTTGAGACAGCATAAATTGAAAGCAATGAGTGTGTGTCCCTGGTGTTAAAAACAACAAGAAAACTTTCTTTTATTTATTCGCCAGATGCAACGTACATCTTACAAAGGCTGTGAAATAGACCAACTAACACATTCTATTCAAAGTAAGAAGGGATTCGTCAGTACATTTCTTTTAATCAAAACTAAGTACAAACTCTGTTTATCTTGCAGTATATATTATATAAGTTTTCTCCTTGTGAACAACTGGTTACTATTGCGAATTTGATTTATTTGACATTCCCCCCATCTTTGTTGTCTTTTGTCACAACGTTTCGGTCGATATAACATCCGACCTCCTTTAGGTGTCTGCCGATTTTCGGTAGCCAACATGCGTTTAAAGAAAATAACAATGGAGATATTTGTCCACGTATTTTTTTCTAAAATAAAACTAAGCCGTGACTTTGTTTATCCTGCAATGTTATAATTACCACTCGTATTTAAATTGTGACAAAATTGTTAGATGTCCGGCTGTGTGCAGCATTTCGACTAATGTACCCAACAGTCTTCTTTAGGTGTCTGTAGTATTCAGTGTCCTTCCTGGAATTTGGAAGTAAATCCTTTATCTAATTAGTTTGTGTCGTGGGATACGATGATCTCATTTCTATACGTGTACTTGACCATCTAGGAAGATATGTCTCTCTACAGGCAACAGGCAAAAACGATATAGAAGTTAATACATTATACAGCACATTTCTATTGAACAGAATGCTTAATTGAGTCTTGTTCCAATAAGTATTACATCGGCCAAAGATATTGTGAAGAAAAAGATCAACAAACCACGTGTGTGTGTGTGTGTTTGTGTTCATGAGTGAGTAGATTTGTGCCAGTGTGTACGTTTTGTGTGTATAAGTGTGCATGTGTGCGTGTGTGTGTGTGAGTGTATTGTGTGAACGTAATAATAGAAATTATTTTTCTTGGTATTCCAGACAACTTAGTGTTACCTTTCTTTTGGGGTTATATTCTTTTTTTTTTCTTCCTGTAAAGGACGCCTTTCGAATTAGAAGCGTTTGTATGATGTACGGGTGAATCGATCACACTACCAAAATGGTTCCTTTCAAAGAGATGAACTTCATTTTACTTCAAAAGAAAAATACAATTTATTTACCATTGTCGTATTGAAAATTGCTTTCAGTTTGATTTCAAGATGCTGACTTTTCTAGAATTCTGTAAAGAATTTTGTAGAACGATTTCTACAACATTCTCATATGTTTATAAAGAGCGAACCACTTACCAATGTTGTTTTGAATTCAGTCTCATGATCTTCATGTAACTTTATCAGTTCCGAAATTTCACAAAGTTTTAGAGGGCAAGTCAAAGGTGGCTGCTATTAGCCGTGAATACTTTTTTTTAAAGAAATTCAGGGAAATTGCAATTTGAGGGGTTTTTCCTTTAGACTTTTTCTCTTCTCTATCCTTTAGTTCTTGTGGCAACTGTGCCACAGGGGACAAAACATCTTTTAATCTAGAATAAGAACCCCAAAGAGTTATAGGCCATGACAGAATTAAATTCTTTGTCTTTTTGAAAAACCAGAAACGATGGGGGGAAAGTAGGAGAGTGATCCATTGAATTAGTCGTTGATTTCAATCTAGCTAATGGCGTTTAGTCCATTTTATGGACAATAGAACGAAGAATAAAGTAAAAACGGAAATTTGCTCAGGAAAAAAAGTCTTATTTGAGTTCTGGTGTAATTTTATCTCTGAAGTTATATTATGGGGTACAAACGGTTCAGCATAAAACGAAGAGACATTACGAAGAAGATTGCTCGGTTCGAGAGAGGATGAGTTAATAAATGGACCTTGGAAGAAAGAGAAGAGAAAAAAAGAAAGAAATGAAAAATGAAGGAAAAGGGATAAATAGAGTTAATATAAACAAAAGAACGGAGAATTAAGGGGGTAAAAGTAAGAATGAATACAAAGAGACCGGAATGAAAAACGAAGGAAATGAGGAAATTGTATGAATGTAAAGAAAAAGGAAGAACAAAAGATCGATGTTAAAAAGAAGGAATAATGAATGTAAGGAGAAAGAGAGTAGTTTAAAAGACAAAAAAGAATTGACCGGAAAAAAAAAAGAATAGAAAACGAAGGAAACTGGAAAGAAGAAAAAAGAGATGCCCAGGCGAATGGTTCATGAGATTGTAAAAAAAAACACAATAATAATAAAAAGAAAGAAGAAAAGAAAGAAAGAACAAAATAAAGGAAAATAGTAATAAAGCAAAAGAAAGGAGGATGAAAAGAAAGAGTTTAAGACACTGCAGGACAGAAAGAAAGAAGATTCAGAAGAAAATTATTAATTTAGAGACAGAATGAAAACAAAATGGTGGTTTGAAGTGACATTAGGAAAATTGGGACGAAAAAAATAAAGAGAATCAGAGAAAGTTGATTTGAAGGAATCAAATCAGAAGAGAGAAGGACTGAAAAAGAAAATAGAAAAAAGACGAAACAGGTCTGATTAGTCACTCAATAGCAACCCTCACTTGACCAACGTCTTTTCGCAGCATGCTGTGTTGGGGTGATCAATTAAGAAATTGATAAAGAAGTGATCTATGGATGAGTTACTTCTCTAACCTTTCGTTGGGCAGTGATCACTAAGAAAGGAATTATTTTTTTAAAAAACAAGCTTGGATGCTGGCACAAACTGGGGATCAAATTACCATAAACTTACATTGTAAATCGAAGCCCCCATTAAACCCTATTTAAGGAGGGGTTTCAGAAATCAAAAACAAAGTTCCTTGTAAATATGATAGGAAATGAATTAGACTATACACATAAATTGAACTTGAAAACCGGGAAAAAAAACTTTTCTGGCTTTTGGTGACAGTTTTGAATGACGGTTTCTAATAGAGAGTGAAGGGGGAGAAGGAGGGGTAGGAAGGAAGAGCTGATTATCAAAAAGGAATAGGGGAAGAAAGAAAAAGAAAGATAGAAGAAAGAAAGAAAGAAAAAAGAAAGAAAGAATGGACAGAGAAAGAAAGAAAGAAAGAAAGAAAGAAAGAAAGAAAGAAAGAAAGAAAGAAAGAAAGGAAGGAAGGAAGAAAAAGGAAGGATAAAAAAAACGAAAGAAAGACAAACAGAGGAAGAAAGAACAGAGGAAGAAAGAAAGAAAGAAAGAAAGAAAGAACAGAGGAAACAAGAAAGGAAGGTAATAAGGGAAACAGCCAAGAAAGAGGAATGAAAAATCAATAAAAAAAATGAATTGAATGAAATTCATGTGAAAAGCGATGAACAAGGGAAAAGTTTTTCATAAAAACGAAAGAAAGGAATGATACATCGAAGGTGAAGAAGAGAAGAAGAAAGAAAGGAAAGAAATAGATTGAAAGGAAGAAGGAACAAATCTGCCTAGTCACTCAATAGAAACCACCATGTGACCAATGCCTTTTGGCAGCATGTATTACTGTGGGTGATCAATTACAAAAAAAGGAAAAAAGGGTGATCAATCAATTAGTTTCTCATTTCGAATTTTCATGAGGAGTATTCGAACCCAAAACGAGCGGACACAAAGAAAACGACCAATTTATTATAAAC
This sequence comes from Thysanoteuthis rhombus, assembly GCA_963457665.1. Lineage (NCBI taxonomy): Eukaryota > Metazoa > Mollusca > Cephalopoda > Oegopsida > Thysanoteuthidae > Thysanoteuthis > Thysanoteuthis major. Next base: position 9,093,595 of record OY735216.1, on the reverse strand, counting down.
CTACATTGTAAATTGGACCAGCACTTAGATGCCTATCTGAGATTTAAAAAAAATTCCAGATAAAAAGTTTTCCCTTGTTATGGATGTTGAAATTTTTAGCCCTCTAGCCCCATTAGTAAGGCCTACACGCGAGGTGTATACGTAGCTAACCAACCAGCCAGACCTACTTGAAAACTAAAGAAACCTGTGTTGGCAGTTGTGGTGACAGTTTTGGTTGACGTTTTCTGAAATAATGAACGAAAGGAAAAGGCTTGAAGAGAAGAAAAAAGATTGAAAGGAAGAAAAGAAGAATGAGTAGAAGAAAAAAAGACTGAAAAGAGGGAAAAGGAAGGAGAGGAAGGAAAAAATGAGAGGCAGAGAAAAAGAATGAAAGTACAAAGATTTGAAGAAAGAAAAAAGATCGAAAGGGAGTAAAAAAAAAAAGGAAAGGAAGAAAATGAAATAAAAGAAGGAAGCAAAAAAGAAAGAAAGGAAAGAAAAGAAAAGGAAAGGAAAGAAAAATAATGAAAGGAAATAAAAAAGAATGGAAGAAAAAGCTCGAAAGGAAGGATTAATGAAAGAAAGGGAAAAAGAAAGGAAATGAAAGAAAAGGAAGGAAATTAAGGAAAAATGAAAAGAAAAAGAATGGAAGGAAGGAAAAAGAAGGGAAGAAAAAGTTTGAAAGGAAGGATTAACGAAGGAAAGGGAAAAAGGGAGGAAATAAAAGAAAAGGAAAGAAATTAAGGAAAAAAAAAGAAAGGAAAAAAAATGAAAGGAAGGAGAAATGATTGTGAGGATGGAGATAAACAATTGCTTAAGTAACGTGTGCACTTATGCACACGATACTAAATGCGTCCACTTGTAATTATATCGTCTCGTCTGTAGAAGTTAATGGCTACTGATTAATTCTAAAAAGCTTTCAATTTTTTTGCCGTCTTGTCGAGTATCAGTATAATCGACATCAAAAACTAATATTGCCACCGCCGACATTCACAGACCCCACCCCCATCTTCCGTGGTAGACATCCCTAATATCATTACTAACCCTACCCTTTCAACCATCATCCCATAACCACTGTCACCGAGACCACTTTTTGAAAACAGCTCCTCTCAATATAATCATAGGCACCCGCCAGTCACCAACTCTTCACCAAGACGTCTGGAAGACGATAATTTCCATGGTTTTATTAGAATTGCGAGAAGACACTATTGGGTTGTTACACATGAAATGCTTTTTTACATCAAAGGGAATAATTCGACAACTGGGAGTTTTACTAATGCAATTGCATTTTTTTTTTTTCAGATTCAATGCAAATGGCTATATACAGTAGACTCCCGTTTTAACGAAACCCTCAGGGATCTTGGAGTGTCGCTGTAACAAGTTTGCTGTTATAAGGGGTGCATTTTATAAGAAGTGAATTACTAATCATCATCATCATCAGTCTTTCAACATCCGTCGTTGGACCATAGGGTTTCGTGCTTAGCGCACTCTTTGAACAGAGACAGTTTTAAGTATAATAAGTACATATGCAAATTTATTCACTGTTTACGCTCACACATCCGATTGGTTAATTAACCTTCTTATCATAACACAGCAATGGAGATTTCGTCCTAGAAACTCTTTAGAATCAATGTCTGATCAAACATTGAAACAGTTTGAGTTGGGTTGAAACTTTAAAAAAAAAAAGGATTGGATACTCGAATTATTGAAAATAAATTACCTCATACATCAGTTCCTGGTTCCCTAGTGCCGATCTATGCATAAATTACCCATTTTATTACGAGTATATGCAAGTACTTAATATTAGATATTAAATATGAATGAACAGTTGTTTCTCCTGATGAAATGCGATAGCATTGAAATACCGCTTTGAGAACATTTTCCTAAGTTTTTTTTGCCAATGATATTTGCTCTAACAAATCTCTGCTCCTATTCTGAACACACACACACACACACACACACACACACATGTATATACATATATATATATATATATATATATATATATATATATATATATATATATATATGTTGATAACTTTTGTTTCTAAACACAGATGGTTTACAGGAACACGATTCTTGTTATCGCCTCTGGTGAAAGAAAACAATGAATTTTTTTTTTCAAATTGAATTTATTGCTTAAGGGGATATAATGGTAAACACAAGAATTGTAAACAAAGAGGAAAAATCATTTCTTTTTTTCTCTCTCTCTCTTTCCCTAATCATATTAATTCTGTTTTGTCATTTCCTTTTCGATTTGCTAATTTCTCTCTCGTAAAAGTTTTCCCCACTTTTTTTTAATTTGTTTTATGGCGAAAGTAAACAACAGAAAAGAGAGGCAATCTGTCCATCTGTCTATCTATCTATCTATCTATCTATCTCTCTCTCTCTCTCTCTCTCTCTCTCTCTATATATATATATATATATATATATATATATCTAAATATATATATATATATATATATATATATATATGTAATCTATATGCACTACTACTCCAACTGTTGTTAATATTAAAGCAACATTTCGTCCGATAAATTCTTTGGCCTTCTTCAGGTACATCTGCCTCTGATAGTCTTCAGAAACTGCCTCGTATTTGTCTTTTGTGAGATTGAAACAATTATTTTAAAAAAGCAATGCCTTTTAATAGCCGTTCGGATCATTTGAGCATCTCCATCTACTCACAACATTTACACATCGACTTCAAAAAAATTAATAAACTTATAAAATAACATATTCAAATGTACGTAGATCCAAACAACATCCACATCATATTAGAGAAAGAAAAAAAAAGAGTTGGGGATATCATACAATCCATTGGCAAACTCAAAAGGCAATGGACTGGTTATGTTGCAATAATGTCTAGTGGATATCACTGGGAATTTCCATAGATCATGTGTGAAACTGGCGGGCAAAAAATGAGATTGCGTTACGAACTAATCAAATTCTGAAAGTACTGACTCTACGACGCCGGCGATACAGAGGACTGGTGAATCTTGGGTGTAGGTCTCTGTTTAACGACGGATGCTAAAAGGGTGCTGTTGATGATGATGATGATGATGATGAATGATTACTGACGGAGTTGCTAAATGTCTGTTGAGTTCTTTGGCTTGTGAATAAAGGTGCCGTTGTGGTCCAGGGTGCTTGTCCCAACCGCCACCGACGATCTAAGTTTTGTAAGCGTTATTTATAGGCCTAGAAATAGGCTAAACTGTTGTCTGAAATCTCATTCCTTTATTTTCATCTGTCAAAAAATATTATTTGATTTTTTCTCTGATTGGTTACGATATTTAGATTTTACTTTAAGCGGATCTCTGTACCTCGTTTGAATCCTAATCACGTTTTATTCATTCGTGGTCTCCAAGCAATGTTCAAACCATGTTAACGTCCGACGCTATACATTCATTGTCATCGGCGTCTTGATAATGACTCCATTGACTGCTCTCTCTGTGTTCGATTCTGTTATATTCCTTTGCCCGGAAACGCCTGGGCATGATTTGAATGCTGGGGCGAGTAACATTGAAATTCTGCTTTGTAGTCCAATCGAATCTCGCGAAATGACGGACAAATTCGGTACGGAACGAAGTGCAATTTCATGGACGATAACAGGAGAAAAAACCCAAGACATGAACTTTAGAGAAAAAGCTTTTAAAAGTATAAAATTAAAGGGTGATATTTAAGCAAAAATATAGGATCAGGAAACTGCATTGTCATCATTCTGAACTCAAAATGATTGGCCTTAACGCGTGAAGAGAAATCATTTTAGGCGATGTTCATTGTTATTGAGGATAATTCAAACAGCTTTTTGGTTGGCCAAATGATATGCAAAATATAAGATGGGATGATGAACTATACAAGTTTAGAAAGTATTGGCTCAGCAACGCCCATGATAGAGAGGTCTAGCGAATCATGTGGTTGGTCTATGTCCGACGACGGACACTAAAATGGTGTTGCTGCTGATAAAGATGATGATGATGATACTGTTTTATCAACGGTCAGCTTAACATCTTGGGTGTTTTTTTAACACAATAGGATAGAATTTACATGGGCGTCAATTTTATACTACAATATTAATCACGTAGCAATACTGTACTCATTAACAACAGAATTTTTGCATTTGAAATCATTACATCATGCGTTGGCCTCGTTCGAGCATTCATTCAATCGTGTTGTGTCAGCTTTATCGTTTTTCAATTAAATAAACCTTTATGTAATAAAACAGTCACGAATTTGCTTTCAGCTTAAAGGAAATCACTTTCAATATCCATTGTACAGTTAAAATGTATGCACAATCAGCATTTTTTGCAATCTCTTTTTAGTTAGTGTTCAAAATATAGTCTTAAGATTTCAAATAATTCAAATACAAACAGTCGAAAAGCAGTTCCATCATTCTTCAAACTCCACGAAGGATTGAAAGCATTGCATTTGTTGTTGACGTACAGTAGACTTCCCTTATCTCTGGTATCCGGCGAATTAAAAGGGTTTTTTTTTTCAACCAGTCACCATACATTAGACAATTATAAATGGGTGAATGCTGCTCTCAATTCTTTCAATTTCGCTTGGGACGTTCTCGAACATGATGCATTGTGCCTTTTTCTACTGGATCTCTGAATTGTCTGTCGTCAAAATATCTCTAAAAGTTTACAATTAATTTCAATGTCATTTTTTCCCTTGGGCTTTGGAATTATTGATTTTGTTTTAAGGTAGATCCGGGATTTCATTTTATGTCCACCTGCATCAAAAGTCCTCAATGAACTTCGACGACATTTTGTGGAAAGGTAGGCCATGAGATAAGAAGAAATTGATCAAATTTTCACCCTCGGTATCGTAAATATATATGAACAGATTACCATACTGTTTTAGTGACAATAGTGTGTTCTATTCAAGTTCTCTGATGTTACACTTGAAGTTTTTGAAGTTAAATGCTACTACAGACTATAGACTGATAGAACAGATATCAAATGAAATTGAAGTTTCGCTGATATCGATTTAACCTTGATTTTGCGGTGGTAAGTAATTCTATTTATGTTTATTCGGAATGCGATAATTCTTTCCGAACAACTTTATTTATTTCAAACATACCTTGATGTTTTTACATTGTTTTATCAAACATGTGATTCGTATATTGCAAAAAAAAACACAAGAATCAAACAATGTTCAGCTGACCGATGAAAAAATATTAATCAAACACTGAACTCATTCAACGGGTCGCTTCTGCTGTTTTTGTTCCAAGTTTTCATTCACAATCGATTCATTTGAATCCAACAACCTCTGCATTAAACTATGGCTAGACGACAGTAGTCATTGAAAACACGGCTTTTGTTCTCTTTATAATTCTTTCAAAGAACCCACAACACAATAGGCATATTCTCAGTATAAGGCTTCGATATTCATCAATATTTATTTGTTCTTAAATATTTATCAATATTCATTTGTTCATTTTCACTGATATTTATATACATATATATTTACATATATATTGATTTATATATAAATATATATATATATATATATATATATATATATATACATATATATATATATATATATATATATATATATATATATATATATATATATATATATATATATATATATATATTGTAGCTACAGATTTATTATTGTTACATGATTTGCAAACAACAAAGAGTATTGTGGGGCGTTTTTCATCAGAGACGTGACAGATGTGACTGTATATATTCCCAAAGTGATCAAATCGACATACACACATGTATAATAATATAAATGCATGGTAGTATCGTTGAATCTATTTGAAACAGCCTCCAGTTATTACACAGCGAATGTATCATTTGACCTAAACAGTTTAAATAGAAGAAACAATTAAGGGAAATGGGACTGATGCAGGAATCGAACATGTATACATGTATATATACATATATAATACACAACACATACATATTTATATACATATATATATATACACACATGTGTATATGTATATGTGTATATATAAATATGCATACATACGTATATATAAATATATGTACATGTATACGTAAGTATATGTATGTGTGCCAACTTATGATTATTTCTGTCAGATTGTATATCCATGTCTTAATGATATATATATATGTATTGTTGTGTCATCCACAGACAGCTGTTTCGATGTATTACATCTCTTCAGTGTGGCTATAGACTTTAACCCATCCAGTACCGCGAGGTAGAATTGAAACCCTCACATCGGACCCGGAGGCCGATATCCTACCTCTGAAAAACGGAACTGGGTGGTCAGTAAGGCTGAATTTAAGCGATATATTCATTTACGCTGAAACTCCTCATCCACTAGAGTGCTCTATTCCTATAGAAGAGCATTATATATATATATATATATATATATATATATATATATATATATATATATATATATATATAAGTGTGTGTGCGTACCAAATACTTACATTCCCCTCTTTGGAGAAAAAACTTGGAAAATTCGAACATCTTTTTCAATTGGGGAAAAGTTTGGCATCAAAGCATAAATTTAACATCCAATTTTTTCCAACAATGACAGAAAAAAAAAACGCCCACGAATATTATCTCGTTTATTTTTCCACTTTTCCCATAATTCCATTCCTTTCTTTGCTTTTGGCTTTTGACTATTTCCTCGTTCTTTCCTCTCTAGTTATCAACCCGGATATACATTTCTCTTGTTATTCATTTGGTCGAGTTTTCAGCTTCATCTCATTTTCTTTTTGTCTTGTTTTGTTTTGAAATTTATATCGTCCTTTTTTTTTCTTTTCTTTTGCTTTTGATCACAATTTTGACTCGGACCGGCAACGAGTGAATAGCGGCATCGAAAACAAAGAATAAGATATCTTTCTTTCCTAAATTCTTTCTTTCTTTCAAACATACATTTTTTCTTCCTTATTTATTTCTTTCTCTCATCTTTTTCCTTTCTTTCTTTCTCTTTTATTCTTTCCTTCTTTCTTTCTTTCTTTGAATGCCATCATTTTTTTCATAATTCATTTATTTCAGTTATGTATTTTTCCTTTTTCCTTTCTTTCTCCCTTCTTTTTTCTTCAATTTTTGTCCTCCTTTCTTTCTTTCAAGCCTTCGATCTTTTTCTTTTTTTCTTTTTTCTCACAAGCTTCCAATCTTTTTTCTTTCTTTCTCTCTTTCAACTCTTCAATCCTTTTCTTTCCTTCTTTCTTTCGAGCCTTCAATCTTTCTTTCTTTCTTCCTCTCTATTTTCTTCTTTTCTCTTTCTCCTTCTTTGTTTCTTCCTTCGAAGCCTTCAACTTTATTTCATTTTTTCAACCCACCCCAACTGGGAAGCAATTTCTATATTGGTTTCTCCGAATATAAAATCAATTGTTCAGTCAAATTAGAGTTGGACCCAGAAGTATATACAGTATTAGCGAATTTTGCAAAATGTTGTTCCACGTAGATTATCCGAGAAAAAAACAAGACTTGAATGTTTTGGAAATAATCTTACAGCACATCCGAAATTGTAGTATTTTTAGTATTTTCAGTCAGTTTTCGTTATTCAATCAAAAATACAAAATCGTCAATAATGATGCAAATATTGCTGCAAAAGTACTCTCATTCCACCAACGTGTAATATAAATAGACTCCGATTAATATTCAACATCAAATGTCTCTTTTTTTTGTAAAAATGACAATCTGGAGGTCATACAAGGCGGAATTGACAAATTTCGAAAGACTTTGTATATCTTATCAAATGATTCCCTCATTCTATATAAAATAACAAAAGCACGTTTTGAAATAAGAACAATTCTATCTTTTTTACCAACATAATTTGTTCAGACTAAAACAGCGGCTGGAACATATTTCCATCGTTTTCGCCACAAGCCGTTACGCGTTCTAGACTGTTCATGGAGTATGTGTATGCAGATACATTGCATGAATTAGAATAAATTGTCTACAGTAGAAACTACATCTGTCCTGATTGGCTACGATTCGTTTTCCACGATTTTCCGTCCCAAGAGCAATGGGCCAATTCCCGACTCCATCAAAGTCTTTGAATGAATAATCTAAATGTGAACACGTAAGATGTGGTTCACTTCTGTTTGCTCGGTAGACACAACCATCACCCTGGAGCTTGCCAACCTCAAAGCTGAAAGGGAACCATCGGACTTTTCTCCGTACATCAGAACAATCTAATCCCTTCAGTTGTGCAATCTTCCTTTAATGCTATTTCAACTGACACTATTCGCATCTTCTGTTGTGCCTCCATTGACTGTTGAACTAGTTGAACTATCCAGATTTCCCTCTTTCCACAAGGTGCAGATGTAGTATCGTAACCTCCCCAAGCATAGATGGCAAGGATTTTTCTCCAACGCAGCTGGTTTCAAATGTTTCGATATTCCTCTGATATCAAGGTAGTACTTTTCTCCCTCCTTACGCTAAGGTCCCCGAAACACCATCATTCTCTTATCAGCATCATAGAAATACAGGAGTTGGGCAAGTACACCAGTATCATTTGCAATTATCCCAACAGAGTGATCTGAAGAACTCCTTCTTGGAGCACATGCTACTATTGATTTATCAATGTAATTATTTCAACATGATTCCCACCGAGTATAAGACATTTCCTTCTAGATGCATAATTGGTTTTCTGTATGTATCAATTGATAAGAACGTCTTCTGGTTTCCATATGCAAAGACGTTTTCATTCTCTACAGTATCCGAACAAGACTTGTCCTTCTTCCGTCTCTTGCGCTCTTGGTCTTTAGTGAAAGAACTATGATTGAGAAGGTACTAGACTTTGATTATGTCTGGATGCTGTTGGATGACTTCTCTGTACGTTATCTTTGACATCCACACCATTTTGCGCAGAGGGTGTCCTCCATCAAGTACAAAATAGCTATTGTCGATAACGTCTAATGCATTCTCGGTGGCCACATTATCGCTATTTTCATCAGACACTTTGTTTTCCCTCCTTGTTTACGATCTGATCTCTTTTGCTTTGCAATAAGGCTTTGTTCTAGATATATCTCGGCCTCCTTTGTTCTTTTCTGTGATTTCCTTGTGGACATTGATATCATGTGGACAGTCAAGGCAGCCCTACTTGATGTGTTCATAAACTGAGCCTCAAAAAAGCTATTGATCCTCTTCTCCGGCTTTACTTCGTTCCCAGTGTTCATTTTACTGACAGGATGCATCGCTTCCATGAATGTAATGGTTAAAGCAGAATCAACTGACACATGTCCTCTCAGAGTCCTTGTCATGGATTTTCCACTTATCATGTGTCCGACAGAATCATTACCATATGCTTGTTATAGTGTTTCTTTGAGTCCAGATCTTGACATCAAGTCACCAATACCACCCAAAATACTCATTAGCATGAAATCCTCCAGGTCTCTGCACAATATTCATCAATGTTGTTATGATCTCCATTTCCTCAAAATAAAGAGGTTGGTCTATTGTAATGCAATGGTTTGGTATGTTAAAACCCTTTGCTTGACCCTTCGTGTAGACAAGAACAGAAGAGATGCAAGAGTTGTCAGATTGATTAAGATCGATCCCTGGAAGAATCGTAATCGTTTGATTTATGAGCTCTCCCTACCCTCGGGAAACATGCTGCATGAACCCAGACCACTTGAGAAGCAATTGCTTAGGAACTTTGAAGAATGTTGCTGACCGCTAACGTAAGTCCATATTTGTTGATGAGTATTCCGACTCTTCCAGAAGAAGTGTATCGGTAGGTCTAAAAATGACTGATTTTAATCGTTTCCTATTAGGGAAATCGTAACACTATAGTGGATTTCCTTCTGTCACAACTATTCTTTATTCTCAGGACTTTCTTAGGTCTCTCAAACGGACTATGTTGAATAACGAAACTTTCCTTTAACTTAGCAAATACAACCATCACTCCCATGACTTGCAATATACTCTGTACATCTAAAGTACGAATGATATTCACGACCCATTGTGTCAAACAATCGATAAATACAGTAGAGAATATCTTCAACGCCTGCTGTCCTAACAATTTTTTGTCAGTATTTTGTCATTTCTAAGTACGAAAATACAACCTTTTGTACACCGTTCTTGACATCAAGTGTTTGAGTGCGTGGACAAAGTCATAAAAGAGAACCGAATTTAATACATGAATCATATTCGGTGACCCGCTCACTCCACAGAATTGCTCACCCAGTGTTGAAAACGGACCACAAAAGTCGTATGTCACTATTAACATCGGATGACTGAGTGTGTGAAACCTTATAATTTACAATCGGATATTCCGTTTTATTGCTATTTACAATTGGGATAGCCATTTTACAGTCATTTTACAATCACTTCAAGCCATTTTATGGCCAACCGAAAAGCCGTTTGAAATATCCACCTAAAACGATTTCTCCACACGCCTGTGGCTGATCATTCTGAATTCAGAATGATGACAATGTAGTTTTCGAATCTTGTATTTCTGCTAGAATATCACACTTGATTTTTTGTGCTTTTAAAAGCTTTTCATGTCCTGTTTTTTTCCTGTTATTGTAAATGAACTGCGCTTATATTTGGCACCAAATTTGTCCGTCATTTCGCGAGATTCAATTGGACTACAAAGCAGAATTTCAATGTTGCTCGCCTCAGCATTCAAATCATGCCCAGGCGTTTCCGGGCAAAGGAATATAACAGAATCGAACACAGAGAAAGCAGTCAATGGAGTCATTATCAAGACGCCGATGACAATGACTGTAGAGCGTCTGACGTGAAAATGCTTCGAGAATTGCTTGGAGACCACGAATGAATAAAACATGATTAGGATTCAAACGAGGTACAGAGATCCGCTTAAAGTAAAATCTAAATATCGTAACCAATCAGAGAAAAAAATCAAATAATATTTTTTGACAAATGAAAATAAAGGAATGAGATTTTAGACAATAGTTTAGCCTATTTCTAGGCCTATAAATAACGCTTACGAAACTTAGTTCGTCGGTAGCGGTTGGGACAAGCACCCTGGACCACAACGGCACCTTTTCTCACAAGCCAAAGAAAAGCTCAACAGACTTCTACGAACTCCATAAGTAATCATTCATCATCCACAGCACCCTTTTAGCGTCCGTCGTTAGACATGGACCAACCCAAATATCCAACATACTTCTTTATCGTGGGCGTCGCTGAGTCAGTACTTTCAGAATTCGACTAGTTCGTAACGCCATCTCATTATTTGCAAGCCAGTTTCGCATATAATCCATGCAAAATTACGCTGTAAGAGGTTTGGCAAATGGGGCATTGGCCCACCTCTAGAGCAGGCTTTGTCAGCTAGGATTTTGAATGTTGGGGGCCTTACAGTCAATAAAGGATAATGGTGCTGTACATTTTTTTTAAAGAATGTAAGCAAACCCTAATGTGCCAATTTAAAATGGTATTATTCTTCGCTTATAACAGGGTTGCAACAAAGATATAGCCAGAGTATACCTCCCCCCCCCCTGAATAGCCTGGAAAATATATCTGCCCTCCCTTTTCTCCGGAAAAGTGACAGCGCGTACTCATGACTTCCTCGAAAATTCAATATCTTGTTGAACTAGGAAAGACATATCGAGTAAGCTAATTCAAGAGTCCTTTTTTTCTGTTACACATTTCGAAAGAACTTCCCCTCATATAAACATGTACACTTTTACCAAATTTAATTCATTTCTTGTCATATTAACAATCATAAATGTATAAAAACTCTTATTTCGATTCTATGTAAGTTGTGTATATAAAGTTTATATCTTCTTGTTTTTTAAGTTGAGGCGATTTCTTATTTCATATCCTTCCCTGTAGAGTTTACTTTGCAGATCTACCTATCATACTTTTTCTATAACTTACTGCCACGTGGGAGAGGAAAGTTGGAAGAACAAAGCCAAATACTTCTATCCAAACTTAACATTAAGTTAACTTAGTTTGAAGAGATGATAACTGGTTAGAGATCAGTAGTAGTCATCTACCTGTTCCATTCTTATCGACAGTGAATTTCAAATATTTATTTCTATTTATTTTCAAGTTTTTTTTTAAAGATATTTATTCAATCAAGAAACTGTCCAGTGTCTCTTGCCACTGATACGGAATGCTGGCCGATCGATCACCCTCTACGGTAACAAGAGAAGAGAAGAAACTTCGGATTTCCATGTTAAGTCTTATCAGAATCTGTAATCACGAAAGTGTCATGTCTCGAATTTTTTAATCAGATCAGTTTACTCATGCATTATTTCTTTCTACACAGATAAAAACAGATAGAAGCCAATGCCCAAGTCGGCGCATGCGCATCGGCAAACAATGTATCTAGATGTCTGCAGCAGTTTTAAAGAACGGACGTTTCAACATTCAACATTCAACAGAATATTTACTGAAGCTAAAATACTACATACATTTTATATGAATGAAGTCTTGGCTCATTCAATAAAGATCCTGTTTGTTATAATTGTATACGTACAAGGTGTTTCATAAAAGACACGATCTGAATGATGAGAAAATTTGCGTGCACGAAAATTTTATGCTGCGATATTAGTAATGGGGCAACACTGTATTCAGACCAACTGCATTTAGCAGATGGTATGATTGCGTCGTTTGCTAACCTCATTCAAACATCCTTTCCTTTTTGTTTTTTTCAGATATATCGTTTCACTATGTGGGGAGACGTTCATGTACTGAAACAGGGACGAACCTACATCAAAGTTGAAGAAAATCCATTGTAAAGTTAGAATGTGTGATTAGTATCGTATAGCTATTATATTGAAAGTTCAACCTTCAAAAATAGTTTTCCAATTTAAAATTGTTTTACAATAGGAAATATAAACTTGTAATAGTATTTATGGCAGTACTATATGCGTAAACATCACATTCATTCACCATGTATTAACGGGAGATCATTTCAAATACAGTTGCAATATGATATAATGCAATTAATAATCATTCTGTAGGATCATATATCCATTTCTTAATAAGATATATATATATATATATATATATATATATATATGTGTGTGCGTGTATATATATATATAAACTTATATATATATATATATATATATATATATAAATATATATATATATATATATAAACTTGTTTATGGCAGTATATATATATATATATATATATATATATATATATATATATATATATATATAGTACTGCTATATATATATATATCAGGAATACAATATGATATAATTATCGTCCACCCAGAAAAAATACACAAACCCCAAAAAGTAAGAAATAGACACACCTAATTAGGGCTCCAAAATAAACCTAATCATTCGTCTGAAGAAACCCAGACAGGGCAACGACATAAACATGTTTATGTAGCAAATATTTCAATCTATACTGTGTCAAGATCATACAATGTATATTATTTTCAAATTTCTCATATAATTGATGTTGTTTTTTCAATAGAAAAGTTGCTAAATCTGTGTTCTTCTTAATTGCAGGTGTTGTAAGTATTGTGTTCATGGAATGGGTGATAAAGGAATCGATTCACATTGATCAGTCTCCTAAAGAAAGGTCATGAACCACCTGCAAATGACTTGGGATCAGTAGGATCAGTTTATGTATCCTACCATAGATTTTTTTTTTACTAAAAAAAGACTGTCGAAGGGGTACAATGATCGGGCCGTCCTTGGACAGAGAGGATCTCCAGTTCCATCAAATCTGTTGCAATCATCATCACCATCATCATCATCAGTCATTTATTGTCCATCGTTGGACATAGACCTTCCTCGGGATTTGGCCCACCTCTCTATCATGGGTGTTGCAGAGCCAATACCTTCTGAATTTACGTAGTTCGTCTCAACATCTTGTATTGTGCAACCAATGCACATATGATCTCTAGGGATCCATGTTGTCAGTCGTGATGTCGAGCAGTTGTCTGCCATCCTTGCAACATGACCAGTCCATTGACATTTGAGTTTTCTAATGGATTCTATGATGTCTCAGACTCTCGTTTTCTCCTATCTATTGTGCTATCTTGTGATCTTTCCATGTGAGGTTGAGCATAATTCTTTCATGTGCACATTGCATGCTTCTCATTCTTCAAGTAAGTCTCTTGGTCAGGTTCCATTTTTCAGCTCCATAGGTGACTATAGTTGGGATGCATTGGTTGTATACTCTTCGTTTTAGGATGATTGGGATCTTTTTGTTTTTGAAGGTTGAACTTGCTCTGCCTTGTGCTTACCATCCTAGAGTGATTCTTCGCTTGATTTCCTCTTCAATGGTCTCATCGTTAGAAAATTTATGTAAAGCCTAAAGGAAATCCATTTTGAATAAATCTTGATTTCAGTAATGCTCAAAGCATAGTTATTAAATACACCAAATCTTACTTTGTTTTATTATCTACATGTTTTGTAACATTATTCATGGTAGTAATAGGTATATATATATATATATATATATATATATATATATATATATATATATATATATATATATATATATATATATATATATATTCTTTCAATCAACAGATTGAAAGAAATGTATGCATATATATATATATATGTTCACGCATCTGTGTATACATACACACACACGCACACACACACACACACACATACATACATAAATAAAAACATATACACACATATACATATATTTATATGTATGTATTTCTAGATCGATCACTGACTCTGTTTTGAAATACGGAATTTCACCCAGATCAACTTCCCTGCCGATCAAAACTGATTTCGGGCTGTACGTCCATCATCGTAGAAATGGACACATACTAACTTCAACTCTTTTGAAAATCAGAGAGCAGAGATCAAAATTGTTGCTTCAGCAGAACGCGAGCAATCGCCACAGAAGTATCTCTTCCGTTGATGAAAAGATTTTCAAAACTGAAGAGTGTTTCAATCGCCAAAACGATTCTGTCTATGCCAGGCAGTTCCTGAGGTCACTCACAGAATGCAGTGAGGCTATCAATCCTCTTCGGTCATGGTGTGATGAAGGTGAATTACAGAGGTATTACTAGACTTCATTTTTGTGAGAAAGGAGCCAAAACAACAGCTCATAACTACCTCAATGATATTTCCGGATATCACGTTAGATATTTTAACAAAACTATGTTCCATGGAGAGAATTCGACGTTCCCAAAGGATTCTGCTCTAGCTCACAATAACAAAGGGTGACTTAATCCGGCTCAGGGACAACGCTCCAGATTTCTTCAGGATTGGCCCTCTTTAAGTCCAGATTTTGATCCCCTGGATTACAAATTGAAGTCACAACTGGAAAGGATTGTTAGTAGCAAAAGATACTTCAATTTGGGATGTCTTACTCTGGTGAAAAAACTCTCCATCAATTTCCCGGTGAAATCGTGTTTACAGCAATCGATGAATGGTCTTATCATAAGAAGCTGCATGTAAAGCCTAAAGGAAAGCATTTTTGAATAAATTCTTGATTTCTGTAATGCTTAAAGCATAGTTATTAAATACATCAAATCTTATTTTGTTTTATTATCTACATTTCTCTCAATCAACAGATACATTTGTAACATTACTTATGGTAGTACTACGTATATATATATATATATATATATATATATATATATATATATATATATACATATTTTCATATATATGTATTCGTAGATCGACCACTGACTCTGTTTTAAAATACGGAATTATTTCAGCCATGTGGCAGGTGAAAAAGTTGTTCTAATATTGTTTCTGGGTGAAAGTGAATGTTAATATTTTGTCCATCATTGTTTTGTAATTAGATCAGACTAATCAGAAGTAGAAGATACCGAAGAAGAAGACAAGCAAGAATTGCTCTATTAAAAATCAAAAGAAAAAGAAACTTCCAAAAAGTCAGAGCTTCGCAATTTCCTCAGGATATTCGGCGCCGCCGTCGACGGGTTATCTGATGAGCCGTGTCGAAAATTAATTAAGAAGCACGATTATTAATCTCTTCCTTGTTTTTCAATTAATTAATACAAGAGATAAAATTGATTGGTTGCTCATATTAAGAATAAAAGAAAAAAAAGAATTGATTAGACGAGCCTTATTTTTTTAACGAAATAGCTTGGTCTCCTTTATTCCAGTGTTGTTTTTGTTCGACAGAAAACAATTTTATTTCGAGTTCTCCAAAAATATCATTGTTATATCAACATGATATTTTTTCTTTGTAATCTAATACTTTATTGACTTTATATTTTAGACTGAAACAGTCTTGAAAGCCCAGTTCATTTATTTACTGGGCTTAGTTTAATGAAGTGAGCGGCCAAATGGATGGTATGAAGATAGTGTTGCGCTGATCTTTCAAATCGGGGTGAGGTGCATGCCAGACTTGAAAATCGGCATTTTAAATCCTGGTACAGCTACTGTAGGAAAGATGCAGCTATCTCAGCCACTATACCAGGGCTAAGGAAACCCCCATATCAGGCTCGAGAAAAAACAGACTCAAAAGAAAAATCCGTAATGAAAATATCTATTTTTTCATAGAAATATAACTGTTTTAAATAACCGTAGCCTCGAAAGTTGGCAAAAGTTTCTTTCCTTCTAGTATGAGTTTCTTTATATGTTCATGTTTTTGTGTTCCTGCGCTCCCGGACATTCAGTTGTAGATTGCTAACTTAAATATTGGCATCAGTATTCCATGAAAACCTTTCTAAATCTTCATTTTTTTTTTGTTGAAAAAAAAGCATTTGTGGACTTTCCGGGATCTTATTTTGATAGGTATAGTTCATTAATAATGTCTAGTTTCTTCAGAATCTAGATGTTTCTAGATGTTTTTTTTAATTCTATTTTTAAGATGTATTTCAGTTGAAATCTCCAGTGTTACCATGATCAAAGTTATGAGCTAACCATATTTTTATTCTTCGATTATTTAAATTTTTGACGCTACAGCTTGAACAATGATTCAAGAAAATCCATCATAGAATAAATTTGGTCAAGATAAATTCTGTTTGCGTTTTCTGCATGAAAACATCTTAAATATTGTAAAAAAAAAACACCAAAAAATATTGTGGAGAACTGTCAAAATAAGGCCTCAACCCCCCCCCCCCCCAAGCTTCTTTTTTTTTTTTCAAAAGTAAGAGCATTTTTAGTGGATGCCAATTTTCGAATTCGTAGACAAACAGGTATGGTCAGGAGAGATGGAACACAAACGCACGGAAATATTTTTTCAGAAAGGATAGAACCATACGCCATCTTTGATGGCTACGGTTGTTGAATACAATGAAATTTTTAAAAAAGATAACAATAAATCAATTACAGATATTCCCTACTTCTTGTAAGTTCACTGTTTCATTTCTACAGAAAAAGCGAAAGGCCAATAAGCGTTCAATGTTTTTGTTTGTTTTTGTTTTGTTTTGTTTTGTTTTTGCAGTGAGGCATTGTAGAAGCAACCTTTTTCTAGAACCAACTTTTTCTATCACCTGAACTCCGGTCCCATGTACTTCTCACCTTCGATGACCCAGCCTAACATACCAACATCACCATTTGGTTCTAATTTATTCATACAAATTAAAGATATTTGCTTCTTCACTTTACGCCATACTTTTTATAGAAACTCTCTGCTCTCTAATTGCGAGGGAAACCTGTGTATATTGGACCTGATGCTAAACCGTCTCAGCTTGAAAAATGGGTGAGATATAGGAATACCAGCTCACACAAACTCTTCACAGTTTGCCTGGAGATGATTTTCCAAAACCTACCGCAGGAAAATAAAGGAATCGAAATTAAGAGCGGATGACGTCCTCTTTGCTAAGAATCTTCATGATCTCCAAATAATGCTTGACGAATTGAATGAAAAAAAAAAGCAAGAAAGTAGGCTTTCACATGAACTTCAATAAAACAAATGTCATGTACAACAAACAAGTCGAGGACAAAAACAACGATCTCAAAGTCGAAAAATCAGGGCCAAAAAAGTTCATCACCACATTAGCCGAAAACAACGAATCCCTGTGAAATCCTCGCAAGGATAACGAATCAGGGGTCAGAGATATCATTGAATCCATCAGAAAACCCAAAGAGCAATGGGCTGGTCATGTTGCAAGAATGTCAGACAACTGCTGGATATCACTACTCACAACGTGGATCCCCAGATACCATATACGAAAATATTACCGTCAAAAAATAAGATGATGTGACGAACTTGACAAATTCAGAAAGTGTCGACCCTGTGGCACCCACGATAGACAGATCTGGCTACAATTGGGGAAAGGAATGTCCAATGACGGACACTCCAAGGGGGTTGATGATGATGGCTATCATTCAAAATCGTAGCCTTTGCCTAAGCTCAGACATTGACCACTAATAACTGGGGAAAAGATACAACTGCCTCAGCCACTAAACATGCCAACGATGGAAACCATTATGCGAAAGAATAGTGTTAATACCGAAAAAGTGAAGTAGTTCGACTGAAAAAAGTTTTTGAAGGTTGAGTTGAAATTCCAGAAAGATACCAGTAAAATAGTATTTTTTTTAAGGGTAGAAACCTCGGTAATCGATGGCTACAGTCGTTCGATACAAATAAAGAAATTAATGAAAGGTTTTACTGGTATCCCTTATATTTCGGAAGTTCACTTTACGCTATTCACCGCCACAAGTTGATAGTATTAGTGCAGTCACCATGTCGGCTAATGTAATTCTTTTAAAATGTAAATTCCTCTATCACTCAGAATGTAAAAAAACTTTATCTCAAATAGAGAAAACATTACGAAATCATGACCGAAACAGACAGAGACGTTCTTTTGGGGTTTTTTTTTTAAACTAAAGCCAAAATGAAGCCGATCCCTTTCTAACCTAGAAAATTGCTCCTCTATCCAATTTTGGTTGGTCCAATTCCGTTCGATCTCAAGGAAGCAATTCAGGTGGACGTCTCTTGAAATCATTTACTGTCTTTTCGACAGCGTTGAGACAGAGTCTACGCCGCCATTTTATTGAAAGCTTCCGTGAGGTTTCGCATTATTTTTGTCTTGTTTTTATCTGGCTCGGTCTTCTTTTTTTTTCCGCCACTCGTTGGGAACATTTCCCGAATTTTCGAGGGCAGTCAAGCGCAAATCGAAACGGCAGGCGAACAAAACCAAAAACTCTCGATGGCTTTCTTTGAAATAAAGCAAAAACAAAAGAATCTCTTTCCATCCACCTCACTCCGCCTCCTTCATGAGTCCTCTTGTCTCGATTACCTCCCTTTGTATGTTCTTTGATTTACAAAATTCGCTGTTTTCTTCGTCTGGTCGAGTGAATCAATCAAAAAGAAAAGTAAGCTTGTTTTCCTTCGTATTGATTGACACTTGGCGTTGGGTTTTGATGGGAAACACAAGACTGATCAGAGATATATGATTCCGACTGTCCTTTTTTGTAGAAGGGAATTCAACACTCCTTCCTTTCATCATGATACCGAAAAATAAGTATCTCATTTACCTATCTGGTCAATGTTTTTATTCTTTCCGGGTAGCCTATCCATCACTTACTCTTTTAGTCTGTTCATCCCCCCTCTCTCTCCCTCTCCTCTCTCTAATTATATACATATGTCCATTTTTTCTATCCATGTTCATGTTCTATGTATATATGTTATCTATCTGTTCATAGCTATATCTTTATCTATCGATCTCACTCTATTCATACATATCTATCAATCTATTTATCTATCTGTTCATACATATCTACCCGTTTCTCTGTCCATATCTACGTATATATCTGTCCATACGCATCTATCTACCTATCTCTGCCTCTCTCGCTCTCTCCATAGCTATCTATTCACCTATCTATCAAAACACTCATTCTATCCATGTCTATCAATCTATCTATCTATCTATCTATCTCTGTCCATATCTATCGCTCTATCTATCTATCTATCTATCTCAGTCTGTTCCCATCAATCTATCTCTCTTACCTCCTTTCTAAGTTTGTTCATATCGATAGGAGATACAAGTCTTTTTCGTCTACAGGGTCGACCCAAAAATAATATAACAGTTCTAAGGAAAACCATTCGATAGTAAATCACAATGCAATTAGATTAGCCGTTCATGAAATAAACATTATCCAGGGATGGTCTGTGATTTAAGGAGGATGGTCCTCTAAAAAAAAAAAACACTGTCATGGGCATTTCACAAACGCAGTTATTTAATCATTTGCTCTTGTAAGCAAATCACGAACTTGAAATATTATCCGATTGTTGAGTTTTTGTTTCATTCCGGTCTGTATATTTTCTTCTAAGATACTTTTTCTTGACTCATTGCTCCGCTGACGGCTATCAAATAGAGTGAAAAAATAAGTCTGGCTAGTCACTCAATAGAAACCGTCACAGGACCAACGTTCTTTGGTTTCACACTGAATAGAACAATGAGCAATTAGAAAATTGAAAAAAGGGGGTGATCAATGAATAAGTTACTCTTCTTGCATATTGCTGGGCAATGATCACTCAGAAAAAGTTGGAATAAAAAAAGAAAAAACAAGGCTGAAAGCTGCTGGACACAAACCAAGTGATCAATTTAGCATAAACCTACATTGTAAATTGAGCTCCCAACAAAATAAAATACTAAGGGGAGGTAATTTTCAAAATACAAAAGAAGTGTTTATTCTTGACATGATAAACAGTAAATGTTTATGTTTTCAGCGCTCTAGCTCCATTAATGCAGCCTATATTGATTATATATACATAGCCAGCCAGACTGATCAACTCAACTTATATTGACTGTTTCCGTTGACTTTTTGTAACCGGCTCGGTTGATAGCTGCTACTGATACTACAGTGTACCTGACGTTGTAGGAATGGAAGGGAGAGAAGAAAAAGTTAGGTGGTTTACCAGAGGGGAGGAAAGAAAAGGGGTAGAAGGGAAAGTCAGTGAGTTTAACCAGAGAGTCGGAAGAGAGAAGGGCTGTGACAGGTATGGCCTTAATTATATGTTTATCATGATTTATCTACAGACTTTTCAAAGGTTCAAATATATTTTTTTGAAAAAAATCGACATTTTTCTTCACAGTTTAAAATAACAAAATAATGAAAAATACCCGGTTATAAGCCTTAAAGTATCTGAGAAGAATTTAGTCGAAGAAAGTACTTATCATTATTCTCCGCTTTTACTTTTATAGAGTGTATGACAAGGTTAGGTATACACACACAATTGTTGATAAAATCCACTTAAGGCTTACCAGGCCTGTCGAAGTTTAGTTCGGCCTACAGCGTCTAGTATTCTTGACTGAACATCTATTCAAGTACTGATCAGTTCCGACGTTGCTCAACCCCAATAATCTAACGAGAACCGGTGTATCCAATGTGATTTAGAGTTACCCTCCAAGGTGTGAAACGAGCTGCTAAAATGGATTACTTTGATTCGGACAATAAATGCAGAAAGAGAGCCCCAAATCAAATCAGATTGGCCGTTCATGAAATAAGCATCACACATGGAATATCTGATTTCTGGAGAACATTTCCCTCAAAAACACAATAGAAAAATCTTTACAGATCGTATTCTCTTATGGGAGTCATCCCTTAAAAGACAGACGCTTTACTTACTTTTGGAAAGATGTATCAGTGTATCTGTGTGTGTACGAGTGTTAGAAATGGAATCGTAATGATTTTTATCTAACTTCTCTTCAATATAAGACTTGAACATCCGTAACACTTTTCCTGTACAGACATCTTATAACTTTGGTTTGCTCAACAAAGATTCATTCTCTAAAAGGTTTTCGTTTGGGTCTCCAGTATATATATATATATATATATATATATATATATATATATATATATATATATATATATATATATATATATATATATATGTGTGTGTGTGTATGTGTGTGTGTGTGTGTGTGTGTGTGTGTGTATAGATAGATAAATATATATATGTGTGTGTATATATACATGTATATATATATGTATGTGTGTATATATAAATATATATATAGATAGATATAGATTTAGATATATATGTGTGTGTGTGTATATATATATATATATATATATACGTGTGTATGTGTGTGTGTATATATAGAAATATATATATATGTATATATATATATATATATATATATATATATAGAGAGAGAGAGAGAGAGAGAGAGAGAAAATGGATTCGCTCTATCTGTGATTTCTTTCACGCATCATAACTAGTGTATAAAAAATCCGACGAAATGAAAGAAAATGGAATATGTTTACTAAGATTGTATCAATGTGACTTACCCCCTCGACGAATAGGTAAGACGATTGAAACAAGAATACGTTTTGGTCATCGGAAGAATTGTTGTTCTTACTGTTTAATCCCCCGAGTACGGTATCCATGAGTAGGAGCTTTATTGTCCGCTTGGATAGTGTAATGACTAGCGTTCTGTCTCATGCACAGAAAGTTCTGGGTTCGGTCATGAGCGACGAGTTTGGAAAACATAAATTTCCCTGTGCACTCCAAGATGCGTGATTAGAGAGGAGGTATCCCTTCGGTGGACTTACATCCAGACAAGGTGGGGGTCATAAAAAAACTTGTAGAAATAAATCCTGGTCTCAACCAATCTGGAGACTTGCAAGGATCATTAAACCAACAGAAACTGGAACTTTGTGGTCGCTTGTCATACTCTATTTGGGGTTGTCTCTTGAGAGACATCGCCTTTACCAGTCCAAAGTTAGGGTTGACTATCGGGTTCTGTCGCAGCAAAAAGAACAAGAAAATCCTCTCGGGCAAAATTTAACGTTCCCCACCGTAATTTGAAATCACAACCAATCAATTGATAAACGTGCCTCGTACCAACCGAGCTAAATTGACAAGTCTTACGTATCTACAAAGTTTATCTCACAAATATGCTGAGGTTTTTTTTTTCATTCTAATAAATTGATATATTAATACCAAAAAATACATAATTTATCATATATACAATAGAGAAGTTACAGTAACCATCTTCAGTCGGAGTAGAAGAAAGAGTGAATTTTGACCCAGCAAGAACCATTTGATATTTCTTCTTATCATAGTGATAGAAATAGATTTTTTGTAGATCTATTTTTGCATGATACAATACCATTTGTAACACGAATCTTACATATGGTATTGTATCATGCAATTTTCTTTCTAAACTGATCGAATCACCGTAATTCCACAAATGGCCCGCTAGACCAACCAACTAAATGGAAAACAGATTTTCCACACTTTGCCTGCGTGTGTATGTGTCTCTGGGCGCTCCTCGTTATATTCATAGGGCTACAACCTTTTGAATTTGCATTGGGTCATTACTAAGCACCATATAAAAAATGATTTTTTTTTTGTTCAAGAGGGTTTTTTTTAAGCTTTTTAGAGTATGAAACTTGGTTTGACAAGTGTGATTAAACATTGACTTGGACTTGATACGTGAGAAGTCCCGATTGCTATGCTGGGAAATGTGAAAATAAAAATTTTATGTACTCATGAGAGGAATAATATCAGAGCGACAATGTTAGAAAGCATTGACCAATTGTCTCCAAAAGTGTCAGCATATGTTTCTCTTTGTGTTTAAATTGGCCTGGCTGGCTGGCTGGCTGGCTGGCTGGCTGGCTGACTAGCTATGTACGGGTCGCACCAATGGGGCTAGAGGGCAGAAATTTTTAAAATTCACCCCTTATTATGTCAACCCCCCCCCCATTTTTCTCAAATATCCCCCCAAAGTATTCAGTTTTCAATGTAAGTTTACGCAAAACTGGTATCTAGCTTGTGTCCACTATTCGCTTTTTGTTGTTTTTTTTTCAGTTCAAACTTTTTTAGTGATTACTAACCAACAAAAGGTGAGAGAAGTAACTTATTCATCACTTCTTCTTTATCTAATGTCTTAAATGATCTCCCTGCAACATGGCACGCGGCAAAAATATGTAGGTCATGTGACGGTTTCTATAGAGGGACTAACCAGACCGGACTCATTTTATTTGTCAATGAAATAAAGCATTTCTCTCCCTCAAACTGTTAATGAGGGATCTAGAAGTGCGCTGAGTAAAATGAAACACCGTCTCTGACCAGAAACGATCACGCATAAAAGATTTCAGGACCAGGAAATGAAATCAGCAAATTGCAAAAATGTTCGTCAAAAATAACACCTGAAAGTTGTTCAACTGTGAGAGCCAATCACCGAGCCGGCCTGATTTTTTTCTTTTAATTGCGCATTCGCTTTAGATCAAAGGAGTATCAATAAGAATCAAACATGAAATAAATCTAACACTCTGACCTCCTTTGTCATCAAATGTTTTTTGATGACTGCTCTTTTCAAAACTGACTCTGCTCTTACGCGTGCCCCCTGCAACAGCCTTCTCTGTCTGTCCTCTCATTTATCATAGGTTTCTATTCGATATAGGCTACTCAAAAATGTCGGATCGGTTATATTTGCTTTGCTTAATCCAGAACTAGTTTCCAGTATTAGTTTTGATTATCATTATTTTTTTTTTTACCAAGTGATGCTATAAAATAATCCCGGACATACATTGATGTCTCTTTGTGTATTTTTGTTTCCTGGTCGTATTTTCGATACGGAGACATTCTCATTGTACCGTGTACTTCTCTTGTTATCCTGTGTTAGACAAAGATTGGTTAAAACCTATCGAGGCTTCTTACATACACACATACATTTATCATGTTCGATATAAACATGAAAGATTGGGTGAAAACTTTTGTTTTCACCACATTTTTATCCGGATTCTTGCTTAACCCTGGGACGAAGGGGGAAATACAGTCTTTTTTCTTCTTTCTTTCTTTTCCCTCTATTTTCTTCTTTTTTTTCTTTGTTTTTATCCTCTTTTTTTTTTGCTCTTTCTTCCCCTTTCTCCCCTCTTCTGTTTTTTCTTTCTTTTTACTCTATTTTCTCTATTCCTCTTTCTTCTTTATTCCTCTTTTTTCTCCTTTTTTTCTCCATCTTGTTTATTTCTCATTTTTCTTTTTCTTCTTATCTTTTTTCTCATTTTTCGACCATTTTCTTTTCCCTTTTTTGTTCATATTTCTTTTTTTTCTCTTTTATTGTTTTTTTCTCTCCTCTTTTTAATGTTTTCTCTTTTTGTTTCTTCTCCTCTTTCGCTGTTTTTTCTTCATTTCTTCTTTATTTCTTGTTTCTTCTTTAACTGCTGGTCGATCGTACTTCGTCTGCAAATCGCAGCTTACATGAATCGAGTGTTATTCAATCGATTAGTCCGCTATACTTTTATCGATTTTATATTTTTTTCAGTTCATGGGGGTGGGCGTTCGAATTCCGTTAATTCTACAAATGCAAACAACATAAGTTGGCAGAGACATATATACACACAATTGCATGAATAAAAAATTGGTTAAGATTTGTGCCTACGCGAAGCACAGTACATCCGGGAAAAGACAAGAGTTAGAGACATCATAGAATCCATAAAAAATCTCAAATGGCGGTGGGCTGGCCATGTTGCAAGAATGGCAGACAATCGATGGACATCACGACTCACAACATGGATTCCCCGAGACCACATGCGAAACCGAGGCCGGCAAAATGTTAGATGGAGAGACTAGCTAGACAAGTTCAGGAAGTACTGGCTCCGTGACGCCCATGATAGAGAAGTGTGGCAAATCCTGGGGAAGGTCTATGTCCAACGACGGACGCTAAAAGACTGATGATGATGATGATGATGATGATGAATGTATATTGGGGGAGGCAACTTACGATTCTGCAATGTTAGCAAGCTGATCTAACGGACCATTTCTACTGTAGTGAGGCTGATCCTCACTGGGTTTCTGATACTTGCAGTTTTGTGTCAGACTAAGCTTAGTAAATAAGCTTTTGTGTCAGACTAAGCTTAGTAAATATCTATAAATCTACTGGATAAAGATGATGAAATACAAAGAACCCACAAATGTGTTGCATTTTTCTCCGCTATCTAGAAATCGAGCGTTGTAATAATACTATTCATATACCGAAATGGTGAAAATTGGAGAAGCAATTACCATTAATTTTTACGGGAGCATTTTTAGCGATTTTTCTCCTTAAACTAAGCCCTTTCAAGCACTCTAAGACTTTTCGGATACATTCGGACACATCTTGCAAAAGGGTGCATAAAAAAATCTGGATAAATCACAGACGCAGTTCAAAGCTAAGAGGCTTGAAGTCTTCCGAATGGGGATATTCTGCCTAAAAAATCAACTTTCTTAATCCTGGATATATCTGGGCTGAACCTCTGGTATCATCAGCAGAAAATATCAATCATGATTTCCTCAGTCTCCCATGAGACCATTACATATATATATATATATATATATATATATATATATATATATATATATATATATATATATGTTTACGATGTATTTTGCTATATTTTTCAACTACTGCACTGGGAGCATTTATCGACTGATTCATCATCATCAGTCTTTTGACGTCCGTCGTTGGACATTCACCTTCCCCAAGATTCTCCACAATTCTCTATCATGGGCGTCGTGAAGTCTGTACTTTCTGAATTTGTCTAGTTCATCTCTCCATGTAGTATTCTGTCGGCCTCGATTTCGCATGTGATCTTTTGGGATCCATGTTGTGAGTCGTGATGTCCATCAGTTGTCTTTCAGTCTTGCAACATGGCCTGCCCTTTGCTATTTAAGTTTACTAATAGTTTTTATGATGTCCCAGACTCCTGTTTTCTTTCTGATATACGGCGCTGTCTTGTGATCTCTCCATGTAAGGTTGAGCATGATTCTCTCATGCGCACGTTGCATGCTTCTCAGTTAGCGGATCTGTCTCTTAGTCGGGTTCCATGTTCCAGCTCCATAAGTGACTATCGGGAGAATGCATTGGTTGTATATTCTTCTTTTTAGGATTAATGGGATCATCTGGTTCTTGAAAGTTGAGCTTGCTCTACTGAAGGCTTGCCATCCCAAAGTGATTCTTCGCTTGATTTCCTCCTCTTTTGAGGGTCTCAAGGAGATTCGTTGTCCTAGGTAGATGTATTGGTCTACCTTGCCGAGTTTTGCATACGGATTTTACTTTTTTATTTTTATGTCGTCGACAACTCTAGGTGATCAGTACTAGTGGTAGGTCGGATTTAACTCCCTGGGCGATAATCTTGATGTCAAGACGTACATTTTTGTCGTTGTTTGCTTTTTTTTAACTATCTTTTAGACTCTACCTAAAGGCAATATTTGTTAACGTGATTCATTTCACCGCCCATTCACGGAAGCTTTGGTTTTTGCTATGTCGGGATGTTTTTTATATTACGATGGAAGCCCACGGCTGTGCGTCTTATTTGCAGTTGTTTTTTTTTTCTCTGCTATGTTCTCAGGAATATGGGGGATGAACAGATATTGAGCTGCATTTGTGTAAGATACAGCCACTTTGATTCACACTGTTTGAGTATTTTTCACAGTAATTGAATGGCCAATCCGACGAGAAAAATTCTCATTTCTCTTACGATGAAATTACAAAGCCGACATTTTAAAATAAGCTGGTCTCTTTGATGTTTACTGGCTACGGACAACCGAGCTCAAAAAGAAAAGTGGCAATTCGCGTAACCATTATATATCATTACGTGTCAGTGAATGATTCAACCTCGAAGCAGCTGTTGATAAAAAGAAATTGGAAAATAGATAGAAAAAAAACTGCTTTCGCTATACACTTGCCTGTCGGCTTTTCTACTTGTAATGTAGATTCCAGCACCTTTTCTTAGAAACATATAAGCATAGTTTCCTCTGAGCACACACTTTTTTGCAGACAGAACACAAAAGAAAATAACTTTCTATCGTCCATCGTTGGATATAGACCTTCCCCAGGATTTGCCAGACCTCTCTATCATGAGTGTTGCAGAGCCAATATTTTCTAAACTTGTCTAGTTCGTCTTTGCATTTTGTATTCTGCCGGTCTCAGTTTCGCATACGATCTCTAAGGATCTGTGTAGTGTGCCATTTTTGCGACATGTCCAGCCCATTGCTGTTTGAGTTTTTTCAATGGATTCTATGACGTCTCTGAGTTCTCTTTTCTCCCTTATATATTGTGCAGTCTTGTAATCTCTCCATGTGAGTTTGAGCATGTATTAATTTACACTACCAGAAGAGCAAAATGTGACACAAGGTCATTGTTAAAGTAGGATCCTATATCGGGAACGATTAAAAAATTGGTCCTGTCCCTGCAACAAGTGTTGCAAAGGCGTCAGGGCAAACCCAACCCAAGCCTTTTTATGCAATGGGACGGTACTCCAGCCGCAGCAACCGAAGTCGTTAAGGTGTCAGGACGAGCCCGACCTGTCCCTCTTATTGCAATGGGGCAGCGCCGCCCCATGACGAACTGTTTCTCCGCAGCTGGGCTGAGTAATAATGGGAGAACCTAAAAACTAGTCCAAAGGTTTCCAATGCACTTAGCAATGCCGAATCTCCGTCCCATTAGTCAGTACCGACACCTCGGGCAAAGCTGTGGTACAAATACTACCCTTTGATCATTGCCAACAGACCGAATGTGGGGTTGAACACGTATTCATTTGCATTCTCACAAGACCCAAATGTGACACGATCTCGTTGATGATGTGGGATCCCAGCTCGGGAGTTCAGCAAAAATTGCTATAGTCCTTGCAACTAGTGTCGTGAAGGTGTCAGGATGACCCCGACCATCCCTTTTAGTGCGATGGGGTGGCACACCCGAACTTGTTTAACCACTCAAACCTTCGGCCAAAAGGCTGTTTTCACGATGGGTACTAATAAAAAGAGGACCCACCATTTGAAGTCTTTTTCGACGAGAAAAAAGAAAATGTATTCGGTTACTGATTTTTTCCTGTCTATTGTATTCTGAGTTGTATTTTGGAAGTTTCATACTAATGAATAATTTTCTCAAAACCATAATTTTATAGCACATACATGGTATTTTCCTTTTTCTTGAAGTCCCCTCCCCGACTGCAAGTAGCTTCAACACGGAGGTTAGAGGTGAAAATTGGACTTCTAATCTCACCGACAAATGGCGAAAATTTTGAGTACAAAGGAAATAAAGTGTGTGTGCGTGTGTGTGTTATCAAATTACACTTTCGTGAAATTTATTCATAAACATGAAACTAGCCAAAAACAAAGGAAATGTGTCTTAATCAGTTCTTTTTTTTAAACCATCCAAGCTTTAAAATGACTTCTGGTTGGGAGTGGGACTAACGTAAAAGAGCTCTTTTAAGGTCTAGTTCTTATTCCTTCAGATTATGAGAAACAAAAGAACTATCTGTTATTCACTACTATTATAGACTTTGATTCCTCGTCTGCGAGTTTTCAGGACACTTTGGAAACCGTCAACCCAAATTATCGACAACAATGTAGATTTCTACAGTTTTTTAATGGGTGTTGCTGTCTGCCTGGCTATGTACGAGTTGCGAGTACAGGTCTCAATCATGGAGGCAGGGGACTGAAAATTTGAAAATATTGCTCCTCATTATTGATAAGAGTAAACGTTATCTTGGGGTATTTTTAACATCCCCTTGAAGGGGGGGTCAATTTACAATGTAAGTTCAAGCTATATTAGTCCATTGATTTGTGTCTGGCACTTTTTCACGCTCGTAAAAAATTCGGACGTTTTTAGTGATCCTCATCAGTCTTCTAACGTCGGTTGTTAGACATTGACCTTCCCTAGGATTTGCTACATTTCACAATCATGGGCGTCGCGAAGCCAGTATTTTTTTAATTTATCTAGTAATCACCACCCAACAAAAATGAGTAAAGTAACTTATTCATTTGTAACATCTTTTTCCAATTTTTCTGTTGACCACCCTCAACACGGCACGCTCCCAAAAAATGTTGATTACGCTACGGTTTCTATTGAGCAACTAACCAGACCTGTTAATATTTGATCCTTTAGATCCTAAAAACAATGTTTCGGACGGAAATTCATGATTTAGTGAAGTGTGGGGACTGTGTATATCTTGAATACAACTCCGTCATATTCCGATTAGAAATGTAAAGACTCATAGGTCAAATAGAAATGCTCTTCTCTGATGCAACGTCGGACACTTCCTTAAACTCTGAGAATTTACACTGTGTCTTTTACAGCTATATATTACATTGCTACAATCATAAAGAAAAGACTTTGATCACTTTGATACCTAACAAGTGTTTCGGATTGTGTGCAGTGTCGAATTAAGGCATTGTCTTTAATGGTGGTTGCCCTGAGACCTCCGTAAACTGGGGGCCCCAAGTGATGGAGCGAAAAGTTATATTATAAGTGAGCATCGATTTGTTTTAGGAATTCTTTATTTCGGGAACTTTGTGAGGGCAATTTAATGACTCCCTTCTAACACAAGATTAGCCGGATATGCCAATGGCCGATCGGACTGCAGTGCAGACAATGGACTGGGCGAGCCGAGTTCTGATTCCGACGGAGACTGGCACTTCCCCAAGATTCGCTAGACTACTCTATCATGGGTGTATTGGAGCCAGTACATTCTAAAATTATCTAATTCATCACGGAAGAAATAAGATGGTCTGACGAACTAGATAAATTCAGAAATTATTGGCTGTGCAAGGCCCGTGGCAGAGAGTTTCTGGCGAATCTTGGGGAATGTCTAGGTAACGTTAGGCCAAACTTGCTTGATATAAGAGCCACCCACTTGTGATAAACTCCAGGTATTTGAGTGCCCTAATCCCTTCCCTCAGCACTGAAGAACAATGCCTCTCTCAAATCTAGGATTAGAATTTAAATACTCAGACAGTTTAGTGACAACCAGAAGAGCTTACGTTTTGACCCAATTAGGGTCGCAGCTCATACCTGGTAAACATTCTGAAGCTTGAATTATTTTCCTAATTACAATTTATTCTGTCATAAGAAAAGAAGTTGTACCAACATATTTCTACGAGCTGCACATTTAATGCCAAAAATCCGCACGTGGCTAACGGGTCTCAGTTTGCCCCCCTCCCCGGTCTATGTCAACGATGGCCACTGAAGGACTGCTGACAATGATATTTTTCGGAGTCACTTTCATCTTTTTATTGATCAATACAGAGAAGCACAAAAATATCAGTCGTATCTTCGTTTCAATTATTTGATTGTTGCGACATGTTCCAAGTTGTTAACACGAGAAGATACGGCTTATTAATGTTAATCGGAAATCAAGCAGCTTACTTTTGAATGCGGTAAAGTCTTCTAGGGAAAAGGTAATCAAATTTTGTTCTTCATTTTTTTTTTTCTCTTTCGTATTCGATTTCGGATCCGTCTTTTAATGATTCCTGGAGACAAACGTTATATGTGGAACCGACGTCTCGCAGAATCGATTCTTTGCTTCCGTTCCTTTGACAGCAACTACCCTTTCAGATAATTACAGCTCTAATCTTACCGAGCCACAACAAGGTTCAGAAAAAGAAAAGAACTCAAATGTTTGGCAGGGGTGGGAACGACAATCAAAGAAAAGAAACCTGAAGATGTTTTTAGAGTGATGTACCTACAACTAATTACAAATAACGTAGGCCATACTAATTAGAAGCCGTCGGCCAAAATTGTCAGCATCAACAAAGTTACCTTCAGTTTTTATGCTGGCCCGTCTAGCTGGCTGGCTATGAATTTACCTTGTGTACAGGCCGCACCAATAGAGCCAGAGGGCTGAAAATTCAAACATTTACTCCTTATTATGTCTGCAAAAGTTTTTTTCTGAAAATTCCATCCTCTAAATAGTTTTTTTTTCAGTGGGGGTCAATTTACAATGTAAGTTTATACTAATTGTATCCCTTATTTTGTGTTGCATTCACGCTTCTTTTTGGAAATTCTGACCTTTTCTAGTCACCCTTACCTGGCAAAGGAAAAATATGTAGCCCCTTTTCCCAATGTTTGGCTGCCAAAAGACCTTGGTCACTTGGTGGGCTCTATTGAGCGACTGACCAGACCTATCCAAGATTAAATTTGGTATTTCATTACCTTAATTTGAATTAGATTTCTAGGTATTTATCAACCCATCGAAGATTAACCTATCAAGGTAATTAATGCCCGAATTAGAACATCCCAGTAAATGTCCAATATATATATATATATATATATATATATATATATATATATATATATATATATATATATATATATATATGTATCCCAAGAATCTTGAAAGAGTTAAGCTGGGCTTAGTTTAGCACCAGATCATTAGTGTTGAGAACCCAGTGAGAGTCAAACTCGCCACATTAGGAATTATCAACTTAAACTTGCAAACCATTGCTCTGTAGTGATGTCGTTATCATTTCTATTCGTTATTCAAATCCTTGGTAGGAATTTACACTGAAAAAATGGAATGCTCAACAAATTTAACATGTGGACCACCTCGTGGACATAGATTTATTTATTTCCTCTTGTGCCAAAGATCAGAGATTGAACCCTGGACGCAGACTCCTCTCAGAATATAGGCGCAACAGAATCTTTATTAGACATGTAATATTACCCCGGTCACAGCTGAGCTTGATGAATATCGATGTAGTGTGGAATAGATATGTTGTTAATCCTGTTATCTTTGTCCTTGAGAAAAGGCACGAATCCACTTTCTCAGCATTCTGTCCCAGGCCAGATATATTTCTTATCTCTTGCATGCCACGATGGTTGTTGCAGGAGAATGGATGAGGCAACAATTGAGCAAACCACTCTCCCATGACTATCGTACTTATCCTAGCAGTAGTGACAGTGAATAATTGTTATACCCATTTTCAACCTTGGTAGAGGTCAGTCAATGTCTGATGATATTTTGAGATCCTGCTGGGGCGTCCTTGGTTAGTGGTTATGACGTTCCAGCACTGAAATCACGCCTGACCACAGGGCCTTCTTCGTCTGTAAACCCTTTCCAGATGGACCAGCCAGATCTGGCCGGTCTAACACATGTGTCTGTATATCTAATAATACCAATTGGCCGTAAAGGGTTAAACTCTTTTGAATAAGGCTGAGCAACATGGTGGCTTCCATCTAACGGCGACGTGCTTCGAAATTATCAATATGATTGAACTTTGATACAATGACAGCTTATGAATTCCAGCGAGACTTGCCAGCGAATTTTGACTCGAATGGGTTTGGAGCGAGGGAAATGTTTGTTTTATTAGAATGCATTAGAATAGATACCACACATGCGCAGTCCCCGTTCCAAAGGGGTATGTGTGGAAGGGGCTGGACTTCCTTTTTTTGAGGCAGTGAGAAAACGTTGGAGTAGAAAGTTGTTGAACTGTTTTTTCTGGAGTTTTTTTTCTAGTTAGCTTCTTCACGGGCAAAATTGAAATTTATCAAGATTCCTATTTGGATGGTCTTATAAGTTATTCCAGAAGTCTTAACAAAAATTGGCTAGGTAAATAAAAACGATGGATCGGCAAATTAGAATTCATGGCAATTTCACGTTTATAGAAGCTAGGGTTCTAGAGATGAGTAACGGTGTTAACGCTTGGAGGGGGGGGCAAAGTATCCGTGTGTTATCGTTTAATAGTCGACACAAAGCCAGCGTTTTAGGTTTTCATTAGATTTTTTTTCAAGAACCGCTAATCCAAACAAACTCAACTTTGCCTCGTATGCTGACTAGTATACATGGTGAATGTCAACTCAGTACAATGGCCTGTTGACGAGTAATCGTGATGCATATACGCAGAGATTACTTCAATTGGAGTGAGATGATTCCGAGATATATTTGTTTTAATCTTTTAATACTTTATCGTCGATACAGTTACATTTACAATATATTTCGAATTTTTCGGCAATTTTATTGGATTCGATTTCCATGGAAACAACAAAAATTAGACTTTCATGAGTAAAATACCTCCACCGTATAGCATGAGAATACTCATACCAGAACATTATATATATATATGTATATATATATATATATATATATATATATATATATATATATATATATGTATATATATATAGAGAGAGAGAGAGACAGACAGACAGACAGACAGACACAGACACGGACACAGACAGACAGACAGAGGAGTGAGAGAGAGAGAGGGGGGAGGGGGAAGTATAAACTTTGGTAGATAGCTCACAAATTGAATTTAAATCTGAGCTACCTTGAAACTAGTAATATCAATGAGTTCGGCCTGGAAAGGGTTAAAGACTTTATTGTAAGCTCTAGTTCATATGTGTTTTAGCATTGTTTGTGTGCACACTAATGAATTGCTTACTTCTTCATTTTTTCTTCTTTTTTCTCCTGAATACGTTTGGATTTCTTTTCCTCTGAGCCCCCGCCCCTGGGCGCCTTCCTGTTCTCATCTGAGATTTCAGTGAGCAAGTCTTCTGGGACCTTTGCCTTCGTTATGTATTCATCTTAATTACAAAAACCAATTTTCTTCACCCATTTCCCCCGATTCCGTTTTTTCGCTGTTTTGTTTTGCCTTGTATTTCGGTCTTTTTCTCTAAAGCTTCTTTCCCTAAAATGTTTTGTAAAGACACGGCAGGATTTACTTTTTCATCTTTATTTCTGTTTCTTTCAATTATCTTCCATTCACCTCTGTCTTTTTGCCTAATTGACATTTTTGTATTCTCATAAATTTATTTCTTCCGTTGGTTTAGTAGAATCTTGCGTAGCAACTTTTGTCTTGTCTGGTATAGTACTTGTAGTCTGGCATAGTAGCCTTTGTCTAGTCTGGCATAGTAGCCTTAGTCTAGTCTGGCATAGTAGCCTTAGTCTGGTCTGGCATAGCAACCTTTGTCTCGTCTAGCATAGTATTCATAGTCTGGTATAGTAGCCTAAGTCTAGTCTGGCATTGTAGCCTTAGTCTAGTCTGGCATAGTAGCCTTAGTCTGGTCTGGCATAGCAACCTTTGTTTCGTCTTGTATAGAACTCATAGTCTGGCATAGTAGCCTAAGTCTAATTTGGCATAATAGCCTTAGTCTAGTCTTGAACAGCAGCCTTTATTTAGCTTGACATACGAACCTTAATCTATGCTAATACAGTAGCCTTCGTCTAGTCTCACTTAGGAGTCTTTGTCTATCATAGTTTAGTCTGGCATTGTAGATTTTGTCTAGTCTGGTACAAGACTCTTAGTCTAGTTTTACATGATAACCATAGTCTAGCCCGGTATTGTACTCTCTGTTTAGTCTGGCATAGAGCGTTTTTGTAGTCTGACATAGAAGCCTTTATGTAGCATTGTTTAGTCTGGCATGGTGGTCTTTGTCTAGTCTGACAAACTGCCAACGAAGTTTGTAGAGGTATATGTTTTCACCCATGTCTGTCTACACAATATCTTCAAAAGTTCCGAGTGAACTTCGATGACATGTCACGGAAGTGTGGGTCATGGGTTAAGGAATAATTTAGTAAATGTTGGAATTTTTTAATTTCAAAATGACCGCCCTTGAAGTGCAATTATTTTCTCATTCTGGGTGTTTTTTAGATGATTTAAACTGGTTGCCAAGAATCTAACCCACCCCCCTAAAAAAAGACTATACTAAAGACTGAATGAAAATCATCATTTTTGACATTCTGACATCGAATCTATCCATGTTTTGTTTCTCTTATCCGATGATTAATTTGGCTGGCATGGCTGTCTGCTTTCAACCAAAATGCTTTTAAATGTATAATTGTGTATGGTGACGGGTCCGGTATGCATAAAAGGTGAAAGTCTACCCAACACATCAGCGGTCAGTCCTGTAACCCTCGAATACATCGATTACTCCCCCATCTCGTTTCTTGGCTTTCAGTTCTTTTCTCTCGTTTTCACTTACCCCCTACCTTGTCTATCTTCTGGGCACAAAGATAAAATATAAGTACCGTTCATAGGCTCAAACAAAACGTAAAACATAGATGACAATTTCATCTAAGTGCAATATACCATTATTAAAAGGAACAAAAACAAATAAGCAAAAGTTCAATAATGTCCTTGTTGGTTCAAAGCCCAAAATAGTAATAATTCTTTCTTTTTTTTTAAATTTTGCTTTGCAGACAAATTGTTGTACACGAATAATTATTGACTTTACTATGAAGATCTGTTTACATAGTGTTGCAGACATTCAAGCTATGAGTTTGATTTCTTTTTGTTTTACAGTCACCATTTGCGTTAAGAGAAAGTTGTTTTTTCTTGCTTGAACATCTGCGACATTTTTGTGGTCTCGTTGAGTTTGATACCAGTGTATTTAAATAATGCAATAACACTTAAAAGAAATAGGTGATGAAATTTGCTTACATATAATAAATAACAGTTTTTAATCACAAAATCTGTCCATAAATTTATCTTTATACCAGTGAAATGAGTAGAGGTTTTGAATGTTTGAATATCTTTTTATATTCCGCTTCAGTTACTGTGAAAGAAAATTAGTCTATTAGTTAAAGTTCAGTTTCTGTTAAAAGAAAGTGATTTGAGTTATTGTGTAATGTATTTTCTTTTGAATTTAAAACAACCTCTTATTTTTTGTTTTTTGGAGAAGAAATATCAATTACTAAATTACAAACAAAATATCGATTACTAATTTACAAACGTTAGAGATTTATACTTAAAAGACACGGAAATAAAGTTCCCTTTTATAAAAGCGGTTTGGCTTGTGAAATTTCTGAACTACGTCAGCGTTGTGTGTGGAATATGTAAGTGAAAATTCCTGATAGTTGCAGTACCGCACGTGGAAAAGATATTCGAACAGTCTTTCAGAGCGGCTTGCTGTGATTGACCTGGAGTGGTTGTAAAAAGAGACTCTTATAGTTTGGGGAAATCCAAAATCGACTCAGATCCTTATGTTTTTTTTTTAAATCTTAAGTTAAATAATTGGCTGAGAAATGTTCTTTGCATTATGTTAATTTGATTGTTATTACCCTGGTCACGGCGCCAAAAATGTTCATGTCACATACCGTGTGTGAGGTGATTAGGGACACTCGATATGCTACTGGTCTGACTCTTATTGTAAGGAGATGAAATAAGGTAGACGATGACGCAGATCCGTTGATCTCTGGTTGGTTTCGTACTATCATATCTGGTTTGGGTTCTTGATTATCAGATCTGGTTTGGTGGTACTGAAACGGACACTCACTTGGGACAATTCAATTGGTTCATGCAAATTGGGGTGGATGGAGCCAGGTTTACGGGAATTAATATCCTTTATTATTTCCTTGTAGTGTACTGCTGGGAATTTTTTCGTTTAAGCAGAGGGAGAGAAAAAACCTCTCATCTGGGATTATAATTTCAGCAGCCCTCCCCCTGAGTCCTCTGTATGGCAGCAGGCACAAGGCCCGGTAGTTTCTCGGTCAGAGTCCCATCACAAACTCCCTCATCTCTAATAGTAATTTGCATTCATTGGCTCTATTTCGTTACGTGTTTTCAACCACGTCCAATATCACGTGACAACACCATGTCCCGGATATTTTAATCGGTTACCAAGTTCTTATCATTATTCGTTTATGCATTTTGAATTCATTTTGTGTCTGAATTTTTGAAAACGGAAATATATACTGCAATCTAAGTGTTTTGAATTTGATCTACCTTTCATCTCAATTGCATTTTTGACTAATTTGATAGAATTACTTGGCATTTCGATGAATGCAGTATTTAGCTAAATAGAATTAAATAATCTATCGGTCCATCAACTTTCGCAGACACAGTTTTTGTTTAAGTTCCATAATATAGCATGATTCGCGTGTACTCTTTTACGAGTATTATTTTTCTATGTATTCATAAATGAAATCGCGTACTTCCAAAATCTTCAACACCTCAAAGTACAATACAATCAGAAAATGTATATTAGCATAGGGATAGTGATAAGAGTATGTGGACGGTTGAGCGCCGAAATGACTTCAGTCAAAACCTGGTTATTGAGCTGGAAGGGGTTTCAGTTGTGACTCCTTTTGAGTCGTCAGTAACTTGTCTCTCCTCGGTTATAGTTTCGACAACAGAAGTGTACGTTCGTCACGGATTGATATCTCCAATCATTTAAAATAATATATCCGACCACACATTTTCCTTCCTAATCAGTTTATTAAAATACTCATGAATATACCATCAGGTACAATGCCAAATAAATTCAGTCTGGTGAGAAAATGTTTCATTAGCAGATAATAAATTTCGGTGGAACACATTACTTAGATATTATTCCTAAACCTTTCAACAACAGAAACGTGTATATTCTGATATTTTTTCCTCTAAAAATAGCCTCACCCAAAACACAAAGTCTGGGAAAAAGCAACTTTCTCTTCGGAGATAATTAGTGGTAAGATTTTGATATAGACCGTCTTAGAAGACAATGAATTCTGCATCTCATGCCCCTATCTTAACCCTCTTCTGCAAAATAGGCGAATACAACTTGACTTTTGTCCAGTTCTCTATCTACGCTCCGCAACAACTTTGCACAACAAACATTCCACATATGTGCGTACACATTCACGCACACACAAACATAGAAACCGCCACTTTAGTTCCCTACTTCCTGCAGATGCATATGGTCATTCTTGACTACATATGAATATTATGCTCTTATATCTACATTGAACTATTAACAACATTATTCCAACATGTAGAAAAACTACTTTAAAAGCACATTCTCGTCTTGCTTCCCATGAGAATTACAATCATCGAATCATTATACTTTATACACATTTCAATAAATACAGTTATTTTAACACATTGTTCTTCATCTTATTCCCTTGCATGCACATTTTATGCTCATCCTTCACAATGCATAACAATTTGTATTTAGTATTTTAATTTGACTTCGCAGTCAGCAGCCTTCCTATTTTTGTCTACAGATATTAGGGGAAGAAAGGTCAAAATCTTTCTTCTCGCTCCTTCGTATAAATTCAACTAATCTTTCTTCATTTTCCAGATGGACTGCTAGCATTATCAGCGGTCAGTCTCAAAGAATTACCATTTCCGTGATAGATACTACTACTGATTTTACACTTTATACAGAATAGTATGATTACAATTCAATCGTAGTTGGTTAAATAATTAGGTATTTAATTAGAGTCAGGTACTAATAATTTAATCAACTAAGTAACCATTACACTTTTCCCGGTGTTTTTATTTACTATGAGACGAATTGAACTTGTGAAACTTTCAGGGTTGGAGAAAATTAGATTTTTGATGGTTGATTAAATCTTTTATCGCAATGAAATCAGAATTTACAAAGTTTTTGTTTCAGTAATGCAATTTTCGGATTCAATAATCGAATATTAAACAAATGATACTTGTCTTTGAAAATAGTGGAAGAGAAAAGATCCTTGTTACTTTTCTAATACCACGAGTTTAGTTTCAACGCATCATCACCAGACCTCTCTATTGTTAGCGTTGCAGAGCCTGTACTTTTTAAACTTGTCTTGTTCGTCACACCATCTTTTTTTCTGCCGGCCAGTGTTTCTTATATGATCTCTTGGAATCAGCATTGGAAGTCTTGGTGTCTGGCAGTTGTCTGACATTCTTGTTACATGACCAGCCCATTGCCATTTGAGTTTCCTGATTTATTCTTCATCTCTCACTCCTTTTTTTCCTCTAATATACTGCGTAGTCTTTTGATCTCTCCATGTTGTGTTGAGCATGATTGTCTCTGGTGAATGTTGCATAGTTCTTAGTTTGAAGCTCAATCTTCCGGTTATGTTTCACGTATCAGCTCCATAGGTGACTATCAGCTGGATGCATTGGTTGTAGATTCTTCTTTTTCAGACTGATGGATTTTTTTTGTCTTTGGAGGTTGAAATCACTCTACCGAAAGCTTTCCAACCTAGTGTGAGTCTTCGCTTGAGTTCTTCTTTTGAGGATGTCATAGAGATTCGTTGTCCTAAGAAGATGTAGGGATCTACTCTCTTCAGTTTTGTGTTTCTGATTCTGATCGATGTGTTTTTATCCGTGTTTGTTGTACATGACAATTGTAATACTGAAGTTCGTGTGAAGACTAACTTGCTCGCCTTCTTCACTCAGTTTGCCTTGCATTCATAAGAGGTAATGAAGCCAACAGAACCATGTCGTCAGGAAGATCTGAGGTCCATTCTGATTCCTTTATTTTCCTAGTCGCAGTTTCGGAAAATCCTCTCGAAGCAGGCAGCAAAGATTCTAGGTGAGCTGTTATCTCCTTATAGGTGTAACCGATCAAGTATCCCCCACCCACTTCTGTGCTCATTCTGCCCCTTCCTCTCCCGCTTTAATATATCTATTAACCCCTTCCTTTCCTGGTCTTGTCTATCTTGACCCCTTTGTCTACTGTTTATGATAAAGATAAAACTCTCCCTCCACCCTGAAGCAGGTCGTCTATCTTTCCTTCTACTCTTTGAATCTCCCTCTTTCTTTCCTACGTTTCCCCCTCTTTATTTCTCTTTTGTATTTCCTTGAGTCCCTCTTGCATGGAAATGAAATGTTCACAGACACGAACATAGACTGACAAGCGTAACCGAGTCTAGTTGGGGTCGAAACATTCAAGGCTGTCTTTTCAGTTCGTTGTGTTTCCCTAGAATACACAAAGGCATTCGATTAAGTTCGAATATCCCAAGGTTAGGAAAGTGTGATTTCCATGGAAAGGATGTATAGATAATCCAATTTGTATTGGGAACAGGCAGTTTGTACGTGAACAGAGAATGACCTGAGTGGGCACATCATGAAAGGAAGAAGGGTGTAACAATGATGAGTTTTCTCACCGGATTTATTCAAGTCGTACAGCTTAACGATTTCTAGAGAAGTAAGGCAATGGGCTGGTGATGTTGTGAGAATGACAGACAATCGATGGACATCACGACTCGCAACATGGATCCTCAGAGATCTCAAGCAAAACTGAGGTCGACAGATTACAAGATGGAAAGATGAACTAGACAAATTTAGGAAATACTGGCCCTGCGACGCCCACGATAGAGAAGTGAGGCCAATCCTGGGGAAGGTCTATATCCAACGACAGACATTAAAAGACTGATGATGATAGGACACACCCGGATTTATCATTAATGGACATAACATTAACAACATACCTTATGCAGATAACTCTATGTTGATAGCAGATTCAAAAGAATTTAAAAAAAGCTGTTTGACAAGCTGATCGATGAAAAGGAAGAACTAACCATCCATAGTAATCGTAGTGAACTCAAATTATCAATAAATAGAAATTATACACAAAAATCTGATAAATAAAAGTACCGTATAAATCTTACGAAGCTAAATATCACTACGCCAACGTCACTTATTTTTCTGGCTGTAAAAGTAGTGCAGACTCTCGGTGAGCCTATCGCCCCATATAAAGCCTCATTTCCGGCTTTACCTTCTCTTCTATTCCTTTAACACTTTCACGTGGAGGTGACGGCTCAGAAATCTATTTCCAATCTGACCACGTGGACCACCAGGCTTGAAACAATTCTCTCTAATTCTACGAGTATCTCTAATCAGTGTGGCTTTCTCTTGCTTATCTATTACGTTTATCGAACCCCTCTTATGGAAAACTAGCACTATATATATATATATATATATATATATATATATATATATATATAATGATATATCAACAAACATTCATTTTTGCGGTTTACAATACTGATAGCTTTCTGAAATAACCATTTATTCTTCCTGAATGATCACATTGTTTTTTTCTTCGTAAATATGCAAAAAAATAGTCATATCTTTGTATCACAAGCGTTTATTCCATTTGACCAATTAACTTCTCGTTTGAATCAAAGATTTTTATTCATTTATGTGTATGTGTGTGTGTATAAGTCACATTACAATTATGATATTTTGATATCATGAACGACTAATGCGATTGATCCATTATGATCTTTCTTCGTGATTCATAATTAAACGATTATGATTTGATTGAGAACATACGTTTTGCGTGTAATTCTTTTGCTTAAATTTTACTGACATTTTGACTGAATTCATGTTCAAACAACAAATAAACAAATGCATACACGGTGTCCTACGAATATTCAATATCTACAAAACATCTTATCGAAGAATTTATCAAAGTTAAATCGAAACCAATCCGTTGAGATTATTACTTACTCTTTACATAAACATCCACTCCATAGGATGATCACACAACTCTTAATCATTCCACCATATAAGAAGAAAGGATGTGTTGTCGTGAAGAAAAGGGACAAACTGAGTTACAATATAAGGACGTCAGAATAAAGCAGATGTAGAAATTCAACTGAGTAGTGTAGTAACAGCTGATGGGGTGCGTGGCTCAGAAATCAGAAAATGCAAAGGAATAGCGAAAGATGCTTTTCAGAAATTGACCGAAAAGGGGATCGAGAAATAACATTGGAAACGAAGAAAAGAATGCCTGACTATGTCTAATCTCTTATTTGGCAGTGAATGCTGGACAATCTTGTCACAAGGGGAGAAAACTTGAAGCGGCTAAGACGTGATTTTATCCACGAGCGTTGAGAATATCATGGACAGAATTTGTGACAAATGAAGTGTTAAAGAGAGTAGGAACTACCAGAAAAAAGGTTGCTGAGAGTCAAAAAGGGAGAGTTGGGATTTTCGAGGATACAAAATGAGGAAGGAAGGCTCAAAGAACTTGACACTCGTAGCATACATCGAAGGCAAGGGAAGTAGAGGAAGTCAACGTGGCTTGAAGGGTTTGAGCAAATGGATGTCAGAACGAGTACCAGAAAGACGAAGAGAGATCGTAAAGGAGCAAGAATTGTTAACAGCGACAGAAAGGAAACCGTGGATAGCTATGGTCACCCACGTCTAAAAAGGAGAGAGAGAGAGAGTTTGCTATTAACCACCATCAAGATCGATAATGACGACACAGAAACTAAGGACGCTGAGATAGAATGAACCGAAGAGCTTAAACCAGTGCCTCTTGAACTATAATAAAGCCATTCACCTTTGAATTGTTATCATTGAATTCCATGTTTTTTTTTTAAATTTTCGTCCTATTCTCCATTTTATACAATTCTCTACAGAATTCATATCACGTTCTCAAGTGTACTTGAATCGATCTTTCTTTTCACTGCAGTTGATTTCGTCGTTAAGCCAGCTTTATCAGGAAAATCGCCCATTGTTTGAGAGAGAATGAGAAACAGAAAGAAATCACTTCATTATATAAGTAGTTCTTGCTACCAACTTTTGCTCTACGGCAGGTGTCCTTCCCTTACGTATCATGGCTCGGGGTCAATAGACAGCTTCAGGATTTATCTGTCTCCCCAACAAGGGAGGAATGTGATACAAGATTGTTTTCAGTGTAGGGACCCACATGTGTATATGTCGATAAAGACAAAAATTGTCTCGTTACCTCAGCACTTCCATTTTGGGATGAATTGGGTACCTTGCAATGAACCAGACCCTATCCTTTCAAGAGCAATGGGGAAGTGCAGTCTTTATAGATGACCTCCAGGAACAAGACATGATTTATTTACCACACTGGTCATTTGTGGCCGAGGGTTCGACGCAAAACAATGAAAAATGTTAGTCCAATGATAAAGGAATAGAATGATACATGTTGCTTACCATCAGCTCTAAGTATACAAAGTAATCCTTGCTCACATGGTCCTAAAATGCGGTAGCAAAAGACAGTCTTCAAAATGGTTAAGTTTTTGATTTCCAGCAAACTTTATAACTACAAACGCAACGTTCCTTTTTTTTGCATTTTAATGACTCACTTTGAATTGTTATTTTTTTGCCATTTTTAACATTGAGTTGGTGGATATGAGAATTGAAATTCAACACCAGCGGTCACATAACGTTAAAAATAGGGGGGTTAAAATAAG
This sequence comes from Thysanoteuthis rhombus, assembly GCA_963457665.1. Taxonomy (NCBI): domain Eukaryota; kingdom Metazoa; phylum Mollusca; class Cephalopoda; order Oegopsida; family Thysanoteuthidae; genus Thysanoteuthis; species Thysanoteuthis major. The sequence continues at coordinate 9,050,191 of OY735216.1, read as the reverse complement.
AGAATTAATTAGAAAGAAGAACTAAAAAGAATGACTATGCTGACATCGTATGACATATCTAAGTCACGTTAGCCATTTTTTGCCATCAAGGGAGATAATCTAGCCAATTTTTATAAGATCGTATTTATATTTTTCCTCATTGTATTTATCAGCATTGAATTATGCAATTCTAAATGAGAATGGCTAAATACGTCCATTGATAATGGACATTCACTCATAAACAAACTCCAGCAAACTGTTTCAAATCACAACCTGCTGGAATGAGTTCATCTTTATTCAAATAAGATTAGATCTTTTACTTCAGCTTCTGGGACTTGTCTTTTTCGCTGAGTTGGATCACTCCTTTACTTGCGATGCTCGTAATCTCAGCTTCGTGGTTATAATTAACGACATACTCCCATAACTCATCCATCCTCTCCTCAAATACGTTCGCACTTAAGAAAGCCATTCCAAATTGGCACTATACATGAAGGATAATGGCGTGGAGACTTTTTTTTTTTTTCGACAATACTCCATTCTGGCGGTTACACGGCTGCACTGGAAGGAACGAAAGACGAAAGGCTCATGTTGGAATTCAAAACCGAACCTTCATTCTTCTTTAGCCAACCGAAAATACATCGATAGTCTTCATTTGAAGACCTAACAAAATTCTCATTCATTCAGAGAGAGAGAGAGAGAGAGAGCTTGTAAATAGAGAGTGAGACAGAGTGTAAGAGGTTAATGTCCTCCTGCCAGCGCCCTGTAGACCAATCGTCTACCGACTCTTGTCAACCCTGGTACTCTAGTGCTCTCTTACTCTGATGACCAACCTTTGCTCTCCTTTTTTGCTATTTACTGAATTAACTAGCCCTCTCCTTTTACCTTATAACAAAACTAAATGATCATCTACTCCTTTCTCTTCTATTTTCCTCCTTTCTTGAGTACTGTACCCTTTTACCTGATATCACGACAATATGATCATCTACCCTTTTCTCTACTTTCCTACTGCTTTCTTTCATTTCTCACTACTACTAAACTTACTATCTTTCTTAATCTACTGTAAGAATCCTCATACACAGTCCCTTTTCACTCTCTTCCTCCTAATGTCTTTTAATCAGATGGCAGTGACTGGCTATCCATCTGCAGGGGTTCCAAACTCCCATGATTCATCAGTCAACAAATACACTGATGTTTCCGGTCCTTCCGGCTGCTGAAAAGGGTTACTCAGTGACCTCTTATCTTTGACTAAACATTCAAGTATACTTCACTTATAACCACGCCAAAAGGATCTTTAACAAAAAAATGCTATTTAAAAATAAAAGAGATTATTTGAAAATAAAATGAAATATTCAATTAAACAGTTCCCCTCATATTGTAACATACGCTGTGTGAAGCTGTCTTCTCCGCTCTGTTTTACTTCTCTTCATCTTTAAGTGATTTTTCATTTCCCCTTGTTCTTGTCTGGTTTGAAAGATTCTTTTTTCTAATTGACTGCAGCTAAAAACTGGGATTGAAGCTTTATTTTGGCTGTTCAGGTGCCTTGTCATTGAGTGACCTGAAAAACTATTACCTAACCCCAACATCTGATCACCCCAATGTTCAATATTTAGTGAAATATACAAAACAAACGAATAAGGAACCACTGTGTAAAACATTGCCATTGTTTAAAATTTTATTATATTTGGTTTAATTTACAAACATGATTTTTCCAGATCGATGTGGTAGGGAGGGTTTAAGAGAAATTCCGGGACTTGGAATGTTTTTATGACTTTAACTTTTTCTTCTTCTTCTTTGGTGTTTGTTTGTTATTATCTCCGTTTACATTCAAGTTCTGAACCCCAGAGAATGGCCGTTTGACTTTGGTGCTGAAAGAAAGAAAAACAAATAGATAAGACATAAGCTGTTAGCTGGAATTAGCTCTTAAATTCATAAATTGCTTAAAATAACAAGCAATTGACAATGGAACTCTTCAATGAATCAAAAAAAAAAAAACAGAGGAACTGTTCAATGAATACCACAAAAATAGTGGAACTCGAATAAAAAAAATCCTACAAATGGTTAGAGATAGATAATTTTAATCAGAAGTTACTTCCCTTGAAATCGATCTTTTGATGTTCATGACATGAATTTAAGTGTTAATTTCACAATCTTGTTTCTGTTGCTCAACTGTAAATGATAAGACATAGTGTAAGTTTGTTTGTCTCATGAAATAAGATTTGTAGCTTAATCTATTCTCTTCGCCTCTCTTTTATAAGGCTACATTATCAGTCCATTAATTCCTGCTGAAAGAAAAAAGATCTCAGGAATACTCAAATTAGGAATTCTTCTAACTAATGAATCCATGCAATAAAAAATGATTCCATGTACAATATGAATAAATCATAATAGATAGTAAAATAAATGAATATCAACAATTTTACTACTATACATTGAATGAAAAAATATTACTTTTTTCATTGTAAAACATCTGAATGGTACCATTTGTCAAGCTGGGTGTGGTAGTACATTGAAATTCTTTGTTAGGACAGTACTGTATTTGCTAATATACGTGTATCTATTTTATTCATTTTGATAAACTAACTTTTCTGAAAAAAATGAAAATAAAATTGGCAACACCTAATGTAGTTAGATCACTTTTACAACAAATTCTTTCAATAATAATTCTTAAGCATATATTTGAAATAACTTTATAAGAAAATAAATAAGAATATCATTTTTAATATATAGAGATAATCCAGAAGTATTTTTTTCAAAGATTTATCATAGTTGCTAGAAATTAAATTTATGTAAACTAGCTGACGACACTATTTGATTTTGAACAGGATTGCGAGGAAATATAATTGTTTTGTCAGTATGTTTGGTTGTCATATCTTATTTCTTGAAGCATGACATGAGAAATAAAACCACATGGGTAATTATTAACATAGGATGATTCCAGCTAATTTGGTTCTTTCTACACATGAAAATATCTTGTATAAAGATGCTTATTATGCTTCATACAGAAAGAATGTGAGGAGAACATGTACCTCTACCAACCAAGTTTGTAGAGGTAAGTATCAGCTGCCCGCCTCCTGAAGAAGCTATCATAATTGGATTTCTCGTTCCAGAATTCTGCCCAAGATTTCAAGGGCAGAAGTTGAATGTTTTAAGCAGGAAGAGGTATAATTCACTTCTCAATCATAGATATATGGACTAAAAAAAGGAATTTAAATAGATCCTTTTCTTCAAGTGGGTATATAATAATCTTCCATGGCCATTCTACATGTTAAGACTGCATAGTTGGGGCTGAATATCATATGTAGAAAGCAAAGCTGGAGGAATATAAGGGTTGATTGATTCATGCCGGATAAATTGTAGAATTGACTTTAACAAGCAATATGACATCTGACTTGACTAACCTTCTAACATGTGACAACTCAGCACTCTATGGAACCCCAAACTATTTTTTATAAACCAATAATGGATAAGAAAAATGCGTACTTGCACAATGTACTAATATAATTGTAAAAACTTAAAAATTACTAAATATGAATATTTTAACAAAAAATGAAATATAAAATACAAATGCAATGGCACGAAATATCTTTTTTCAGTGGCATGTACCTAGAAGTAACTAAACTTTGCAAAATAAGATTCTTCAATTTTTCCCGTGCTTTGATATTTTCTCATCGATTCTTTGTTAAAATATTCTTGTTCAGCATTTGGTGAGTTTTTACAATTATATTAACACACTGTACAGGTATGCATTTTTCTAACTGGTTCTGATTTCTTTGATATTTCATTAATATCTATACACAACATCCTCTACTATAACTATTGTTGAAAAAAAAAAGAAATAGTTTTCATGTGGATTCAAATTGCTAATTCCTTGATTACAAAATGAATGCTCTAACAACACCACAGAGACATCTGTGCTAGAGATAATCAATTTTTGAAAATAAATCATTTGTGCCAGACTTTTGAAATCTTTGTCATCTCAAACACTAAAACTCTTGTTATATGTTCAGAAATTGGCAAATCCTCGTTTTTAGAAGGAAAAAAAAAAAAAAAAAATCGCAGTCAGATAAGTATATATGGAAAGTTGTAAATCATTTCTATGGTTTACAAACATGTTGAGTTATATCTAATTTGAAGAAAAAATTCAATAAAAATTCGTATCTAGCAGTTTTCAGAGCAATTTTTGCACGTTGGTGTAATTGAAAAATTACTCATGATAGAGTTCTCAACAAGATGACATGAATATCATCAAAATTGGTTGAGTTTTACAAAAATTATTACAAAATTAAAGTCATCCATCTATGTAAAAGCTCAACTTACTTATATTAAGAGCAGTGCGTTAGAGGGGCTGCTCGATAGAATTCAGTAGTAGTAATCTGTATTATTATTACAAAGCATAATTTGGCCAAGATGACGTGAAGAGCAAAATGAGAAAGGAAACCAACCTTTTAATGCTGACTGACTTTTTACCACCAGAAATGGCAGAGTCCCATTCCTCCTCAGTTCCCTTGATAGCATACTGGCTAAGGTCAACACCTTCCAGTGTGGCTGATTTCTGTAATTTGTCCTTTACAATCTCTGACACCTCATCCTGCAAGAAAATAATTGGGAAATATTGAATTCTACAACAGCTACACACTTTCCATTAATCAATTAACTGATGATGATGGAAATTTTCATCATTGTGGTTTTATGTCTAACTCAGTGAAATTTCTGTTTTATTATGATTGACGATGGCCACTTGGTTCTATCTGTGAACAAGGGCTTTTTATCTAATGATGGATAACTTGCAATGGACAAGAGTTTTTATCTTGCAATGAATAACTATAACACTTGCCACCTTCCACAGTTAATGGATTAAGCAACATTTGATCTAACCAATCTATTTTGAAGTCTTCAGGTAAACAATGTCGTAATGAAAGAAAGGGGACTCTCTATTCAGGATATGATGGCAAATAAATTAACAGGTTCAGCTCATTCCAAGCAATGAGTGCTACAAAGTCTCCCATTCTTTCCCCGGTGAGTGAAAAATTCTATATTGAACTGATTAACACAGGTGTCCATCAGATTATTCTCACTCTCCAGTGACAATCTTATTAATCTAAGACATGGACTTTATCACAGAGAGGTGAATGGTTGGTGATCTGATAGCTGTATTCTTTTCCAAAATTGGAACTGGATGTTTTAAATACAAGATTGAGTTTGTTTCCAATGCTGCAAGGTGTGTGTGTAATCACCCTCCCCATATTTAATACAAATGACCTTTAAATTGGAGACAAATCCAAGAGAATTCTAATGGCGATTACTGATTGCTCTCTCCAATATCAAGAAATCTATTTATGGCCATGGTTTGAGCATTACTTAATTACATTAATAAAAAATGTATTTAATTATCATTGTAGTTGCATTTTAATGGGTGAATAATTGCTTTCGGTCTTTTTTTAATCTTTTGTCAACCACTTCTCTCCTGGAAGACCAACTCTAAAAGAAAGCCATAGAACAGATTGGCCTATATATTGTGGTAATAATGAAAAGAATGGAACTTGGATTAATTTCTCGGAACATTGATTTTTTGGTGAGAATTTTTAGAATCATATTTAAATGAAACATAACATAAAACAATGCTATGATTGTAAATAAAAGGCTGTGAAGTTAATTTTGCATTGAAAAAAGAAAAATACTAGATCATGCTCTCTTCCTTAATTCAAAGGAGGCTATTTTTGATAATCATAGATAATGTTATCAAGCGGCTATAGTTACAGAAATCAATCAGTCCAAAATGCTCAACGGATTAAAAATTTTTTAAATTCAAGTAATAGATTCTATATCAATTTTTTAATGAATTTATAACTATGAATGAAAATTGTCATATCTTTCGCTCAATGCTATCAATCGGATATTGTTATCAAAAAATCTCATTCCAAAGTGATCCCAATAAGCAGCTTCTTCTGTACCAAGAATGTGGCAAATAGTGTCTTAGGTAGAGGCTCATTGAAGAATATAAGGGAATGGAAGAAAAACAATTTATGAAATTGATTCCTCAAATACAATAACTTCATAATTATGAAGATGTGCTTGGTATCAAATTTATTGCAGATTCCAACAGGTTTGTTTACTTATCAATTCTTAATGTCATACACCGCTAGATACCACTCCTAATGGACAGGGAGTCTCTTTAGTGGTGGAACAAAATTTTCTTGAATTATTATGATGGATAGAATGAAAAAACAAATAAACAAATTTACCCGAAGATGAAACGGAGGTAACTTTGATCAGTGATCATTCCCCTTGATACTGACATTTAAATTTCATGATATGAATTTATGAGTTAGCAAAGCAAACTAGAAAGTCATGCACCAGACTTTAATTAAAGTATCAGACGGACATCTGTAAATGACATCTAATAAAAGAAAATTCATTCAGTACAAAGAAAATCTCAAGACTCACGAGTTCTTCGTCCAAAGTGTTTTTAACAGGTTCCATGATGACTTCTTGGGTGGGCTTTGTCATTGTCTTCTCTACTGATTCTTCTATTATTCGGTTGAAATACTGAAATAGATATTTCAAAGAATTAAAACTAATCAAAAGTATGGTTAGTCAACAATAGAGGAAGATGTGGTTATAAGGGACAGTCACAACAGAACAATTTGTCAAATACAAAAAGGACAGAGAGAGAAAGGCTAAAACTTTGGTTAGTGGTGATAAAAAATATGATTTTTCTTGTTTAACCCTTTCAAACTTGACCAATTAAAGTGTTAGATGCCTGAATATCCCAGTAGACTTCGGAAAAGAGATCTACAAGATATATATATATATATATATATACACATACATACATACATACATGTTCCAGGTGTCTTGAAAGGAGACAGAGGGAGAAGGATAAAGGGATAGAGTGGGAGAGAAAGGGATATATATAGAGAGAAAGAGAAACATATAATATTTTTAAAAAAAGACTATATATATATAGATATACATATATATATATTTAGAGAGAGAGAGAGAGAGAGAGGGAGAGGGACATATCCCTCTTTCTCTCTCTAAATATATATATATCCCTCTCTCTCTAAATATATATATATATATCCTTTTTTCTCTCTCTAAATACATTTTTGCCTCCCTCTTTCTCTTTCTCCATATATAGAGATAGATAGATAGAGAGGGGGGATATAAAGAGAGAACAGGTACCAGAATTCCCTCTGACATGACAAATTTCCCGAGAACAGAGTGGGTAGGTGGGGAAAAGAGTAATGTGAAATGAAGAGAGACTTACATGGACAACTTTGCGGAGAATTCTGTTGTAGAGTCCAAGCAATTGGCTTGCAGGAAGGCCCAAGTCCTTTTCCAAGTCCTCAATTGTTTTGTGCTGGAGTCCAATACCAACAAGTAGAGCCTGAAACGAAAAACAAATCCTCATCAGAATTTAGCGTTAATAAATAGATGAACCAATAGGTCTGGTTAGTTGCTAGATAGAAACTGCCATGTAACCAACATCTTTCGGTAGCATGCTGTGTTGTTGGGGTGATCAATTAGAAAACTGGAAAAAAGAGGATTAATTAATAAGTTACTTCTCTCACATTTTGCTTGGCCATGATCACTAAAAAAAAAAGTCCTAATCTAAAAAAAAAAAATGCCGGACACAAACTTAAAGACTAATTTGGCATAAACTTACATGGTAAATTGATGACCCCCACCCCAACACACGATAAAAACTTGAAAATTTTTTTATAGTTATGATAATGAGTTAATGTTCAAATTTCCAGTCATTTAGCTTCATCGATGCAACCTTTGTGTGCAACACATACATAGCCAGCCAGCCAGACACACAGGGTGACAGTTTTGGTTGACAGTTTCTTATCATATATCAAAGACACATGAGGCAATCAAGGCGCTCCAGAGTGTATGATTTTCAGTCAGTCCAGTACTATAATTCCATTTAATTTATCAGTCGGAAGACCCTCTCCACTGTCTTCTACCAGCCCACCTTTGGCTATCCTCTCTCTCTCCCTATCCTATTGATATCCATTCGATGGCTTGATTTGCAGGTCTTACCTCAAGACGTGTTCTCACCAGAGGAGTCACCATCAAGAAATGGTAGAGGATATGAAACTTAGTCAATTTTGTTTCTCATACTGATAACTATTATCCTACATCACACCTCCCCATACACACGTATACACTTGCACATATTCCTCACTACCGTGGACCTCCCTCAGCAGTGCGCATGAGCCTCAGCACGTACTTTGCAACCAGCACACAAAGACGCTTAATGTGTGCACAAAAGATTTCAAATTCTATAGATAGCTTAGAAAGTTTTCTTATGGATAAAGTATTGATTCCCTATTCAGAACTGTACATATACTTTTATCATAAAGAAAATATTTGCATAACATAAGATTTTTGCATCTGTTGACTACAAAAAATGAGAAGGTACTCCCAACCCCTAAAAACTCATTTTTTATACATATTTCTATTTTTTCCAACCAAACCAGCAATCTCCTTCCAATCTTTAAAAACAGCTCGGATTCAGCACGCATTGGAGGCACCTTGAACCATTACATCTACCTGCGATGTACCGTTCGGGAGAAGATGACAAACATAGTAACAAAGTTTCACAAAAATAAGTATGGAGAAGATAAGAGCTGATCTGGAATTTTGCAACCAAATATATCTTTTCCAATACACAAACACCTGTGCTGAGCTTTTCTTGAACGAAACTGATGGAAATAGAAAGTCATCATTCACCAGTTGTTATATAACACAAGTGAATTTATTTTGTTTGCACAAGGAGACGCTGACATCTTACAAAAGAAATAGCAGTCCGTAGAAGAGTTATCTTGTCTGTGGTACTTGACTGACAACGTGCTAAGATGAGTTATATTGTCTATGGCAGCGAACCGGTTGAACAACCTGTCTGAAAGAAAAACATTTCTCTCTTTAGTCTCACTCGAAATAGTAAAGGCAAGACATTTTTCATATTGTATTTACGAGAAAGATTCACCGGTATAGTCTAGGACACAAGGTTGAAAAGTACCAGTGATGATATGTTCTGACCCAATACAAGTTGAAAATCCAAAATGGACGCCAATTTAATCACCCTAAATTGTTTGGGGACAGAAAATCGAATGTTTGTACAGATGATAAATATTGTTGGAAAGAGAATTTTGCTGGCTTTTCAACAGTAAATGTTGTCCATTTGTATTTGTCATGTGAAAAAAACTCACAGAGAAAAAAACAAACCTGATAATAGTTATTCCAGCACAAGCTGATGAAATTCTCTTTCCAATGAGTATATATATATATATAAATATATATATATATATAAAACCCAATATTTGTACAGAAAACATGATGCATCATTGGAAAGAGAATTTTGTCAGCTTTTCAATCTTTCTATTCAGTTTGTATATGTGATCCAAAAGAAGTTATTGCAAAAAAAAGCAGGAATTCCAATCAATAGTGTTATTAATCTTCTTGAGGGGTTAGAATCTTGGCAACCCTGTCAAATCATCTAAAAACCATCCAGATTTAGGAAAAAACTATTGCCAGTTTTTCAGTGAACTTGAAGGGTAATCATTTAGAAATTCAATCACATTCCTCTTCATAGAAGCCCCACCCTTCCATGAAACTTTTCAAGATATCAAGTGGACAGATGGGACCAAATACAGAAATTTATGAAAGAGAGAAAAACCCCCCAAAACACAATATCATCTCTCAATCAAAAACAGATTCCTTAATTACAAAACTTTGAAAAAAGTAGTGTTCTCAGAATATGAAGACATGAAAAAAAAAATCTTCCCAAGAATAAACACTGACAGAATAAGTGACATAATGGCATTTTCACTGGGCTGACACAAACTGGGGGTCTAATTCAGCATTATAGCCATGTAGTAAATAGAACCCCCTTACCTCACAATGTTACAAATCAGCAGAGATCTCTTTGCACACTCTAATCTCAAAGGTTACTTTGAATCATTACATCTAGCTGTAATGCACTGTTTAAAAGAAGAACCTAAGAACTGTATCTACCACACTCACAGTATTATTAGTACCCATCAGTCCTTCTCTCTTCCCACCCTCTTGATGTTGGGGGGGGGGGGGTGATTAAGAATGTATCCCCCTCTAAAATCTCATAGACTATTGCCCTCTCTTTCAAAAATTTAATTGAAATTCATTGAGAATTTTTTGAGATATCATGTGGACAGAATGGACTGCCTGGACTGAAGAAAACACTCTGAAATTTGATATGATTTATTCCATCTGTCTGACAATACACACAATATTTCCAAAACTTGTTTTAGTCATTCATACAATTATATATATATATATATATATATACATATATATATATATATACACACATATATAGATAAAAAGAAAAACACTTAATCTACAAGCAAACCAATATTGTTAATTTCACAGGATCAGTCATGTTGATGAGAAACATGTTGGGGCTCAGAGGGAAACTTGGCTCTTTGAGGGGCCCCAATCTAACATGAGATTTGTTATTGCAAAATGCTAAAACTGCAGTTGAACTACTATTCATGAAGCCTTTTGCCACCCTGCTCTATTGGAGGCAGGGGGGCTTTTTTATGTTGCCATCAACCCCCTCCCACAACCATGTCCCTGAAACCGTAAAGCCTCTGTGAGCATATAAATATGGACTCTAAAGACCTTTGCAGTGAGTCCGGCAGTATGTTGGCCATAACACATCCAATGCACGCCTTCAGATGATTCACAGTTTGAGGTTTGGTGTGGTACACTTTCTCCTTTGCCTATCCCCACAGGAACAAGTCCAAAAAATCAATTAATAATTACAGTTATTTCATATGAGAGAGTTCTCATCTACTCTGGTTTTTGATTATTATGGCTACTTTTGTACGCTTATAACTTTCTTTCCCAAGCGGAGCCTAGATACCTTCTCTTCTCTGCACCAAAGAGTAGGAAAAGAGGAGAATAAACAAAAGGGTGAATAATTAAAAGACAGAGACAAGGGGAAAATACTAGTCTGAAGCGGAGACCATAAGGACTTACCAGCTGCACAGCACTGAGGTTGAATCCAGACATTTTCTTCAGAAAGAACAATTTGCTGATGGAAGGCATCAGGTCCATGATCAGGTGGTAGTCCACCATATTTTGGGAGTAGAGTTCCAGCCGTTTCAGGTCGTAGGTGGTGAATTCAAAATCCAATTGGATTTTGCTCAGATCTTCAAACAAGAAATAAAAGTGAAATCAATTAAGTTATTCATTCTTTATTATTGACAAATCACATGCATTAGACTTGAATTCCACACAATTTTTTTTTCAACTGTTTTTTCTACATTCAACAATTCATCTTCTATATTACCACAAAATCCTTAGTTCCTCTCATGAAGAGATGCCAAATACAGGGATTGAACCAGGATGAGGCGAGAACATCCTTTACATCTTAAGTTTAAAATTCTTCTAACTGAACTATTCCAACTGACAATAAGGAGCTGTACCTTGCAAAAATAAATCACCAGAACTAAGTATGTAAAAAAATGAAATAGGAGAACAAGATTTGGACATTGATGGTCCAAAATGACCCAAAAAAGCACTTCTTTGAAAAACCAACAAAAACATTCAAAGATGGAAATGGTTGGCTGGGCTGTCCATTTGTGGGGCTATGGTGACTTGATAGCAATAATCATGATGACAAGTCTGGTTAGTCACTAATAGAAACCTCCACATGACCAATGCGTTTTGGCAGCATACCATGTTGGGACTGGTCAATGGAGAAAAAAGGGGTGATCTATAGATAAAATGCTTCTCCCACATTTTGTTGGGCCGTGATCACTGAAGAAGTTTCAATTTTCAATAAACAAGAATGAATGCTGCCAGACCAAAACTATGGGACAAATTTAGCATACACTGTAAATTGAAACCACCCCTAAAAACTCGAGCCAGAGGGTGCGATGGTTGAAAAAAAAAATTTTCTCAATAGGGGACAAATGCTTGGATTTTCAGCCCTCTAGCTCTATTAGTACTGGCTATATACATACCACATACATAGCCTGATTTACCTGAAGATTGGAAAAACAAAAAAAAAAAAAAACTTATGTTGATAGTTTCTAGTAATAATGATAGTTACCATAGGCAGAATTCATTAAATGAATACATATCCCTCAAACATTCCAATTTCACAAGCCATTGTTAGAGCGTATATTCTCCTTCAAGAGCTCCATGGAGCTGTTCTTAAGCCACGGTAACTTGGCCTAATAAATAAAGTCAGGATTAATTTTTCCGAAAGTAGATTTTTTTTTTCAATTCCCATCCAAATTAGAGTCATAGAACATAATGAAAAACCATGCACATGAATTGGAGTAAATGTTTTTTTTTCAAGTCATTGATTCACGAGAAGCAAAAACTGAGGCTCACCCTGACATTCCTCTTTACAATGTTTCTGCTGTAGAATGCTGAGGACGGTGCTTGTGCTGAATTTGCGGAACTCAAAGGACAGAAGTGAGACGAACCGATGCCGGAAATCTGCGGAAACATCCAAATTGAAAAAAATGAATTTACAAGCCAAGTGAGAATGTGCCAAGATGGAAAATGTCAGAGGCCAAAAATCAATGAGAAATAAAAAAAATGAAGAAATTCAGAGAAACAATTAAATGTAAAGAATGAAGTAATAAATAACTATTCATACAAATACAAAATAACGTACAATGAGAGAGAAAGATTAGTAGATAAGGTGAAAAGAATTACACAAAAAGTAAGTAATCCAAAAAGTTCGCCGGTGTTTATTTATGATGAATTTTCCGATTCTCTGGAAAACTGTGAAAGCAGTTCTTTGCAAAGAAAGAGAAAGACAAAATTGTGGAAGGATGGAATAATGAAGTTGCCTGGGAGCTGACAGGAAATAGAGAAATAGAACAATAAATATGTTATTTAATGAAGTTGATGCTGAAAATAAAACTTTTACTTTTAATCAATAAAATGAAACTTTTTAGGTTACTGAATAGAAAAGAACATAACAATGAAAATAAAAAAATACACTCAGACAGCACATACATCTGCCATTGCCATACATTAACAAAGAACTGAACTCAGCTCAGGTATAACCATGATGTAGGGAAGGTGTCTGTGTGTATTTCAATTTTCCATATTATGGACTATCGTCTTAAGATTGGAAAAGAGATTTCTTATTTAAAAATGAATTATTCGATCAGCCTCCCAAATTTACAAATCTTTTTTAACCTATGGCCAAGCCTCCTACAGAATGTCATTGAAATTCTTTTGAGAACTTTTTAATCAAAATAAGAACCAATGTACTCTTCAAAGATGTTTCAAGCTGCAGCTTGGTTGTTGGAGACCTTTTGTAGGACAGTGGTCAAAATGTTTGAAAAAGTGGTAGTAAGTCAGAGAGATCTGTTGAGTAAGCAAGGTGAGGTAGTGTTTCATAGCCTAGTTCTACAGGGTCATTCATGCAGTCAGGCATTGCCATGGAGAAGAATTGACCCCTTTTTGATTGACCAATATTGGACATGATCATTTGCAGTTCTTGGCATATATTGTCAATTTTCTGGTAATACTTCTTTGCTCTGATGGTTTTGCCACAATTCAAGAAGTTGTAGTGAATGATTCCACTTTCCGACAACCAAACAGTGACAATAATCTTCTCTTGTTGCAGGTTTGGTTTGGTGAAGTACTTTGGTGCTTCACTGCTGTCCAGTCACTGCACAGAACACTGTCGATTACAATACAAAATTTATTTCCCATCACATGTCCTGATGCAATCAAGAAATGAATCATTTTCATTGAGCAAAAGAAGTGCAGAGCAGACTCCATGACAGCAATTCTTTTTCTTTTCATTTTGGCTTAACATGTGCAGCATCCATTTGTTTTTTTAATTTGGTGCAAATCTCAAACAGCAGTTGAATGGTTAAGGTTTCGTTCTTCTGCAACCTAGCGAATTGTTTTGGATGGGTTTACATCGATAATGAACCCTGACTGGATGCCCTCAGTTAAAGAAAGACATTCACAACTCTCCTCATCTTCAAGGCTCAAGTCTCCGTTTCAAAATTTTTGGGACCGATGTTGAGCAGTATGTTCATCGATGGACCCCTTGGCGAATACTTGGTCGACATTGTGAGCAATTTTTGTAGCTTCAAGTCCTACTTCAAACTCATATAACAAAAATATTCAAATTTGCTTTTTTTCTGCCTTTGATTTAAATAAAAATCTCTTATAAACTAGAATAAATAGTGTAAAGAAAATCTTCAGCTTGAATAAATAGAGTGAAATTTGTACTTTAAAATGATCTATTCCATAAACACAGATAATGGTCTCTTCCAAAATATACATCAAAGTTTAAAGTAACAAAAAAAAAAAAAATAACCCATAAACGCAATTATTTTTGCACCGACCTAATACATGTAAGTTTCCCCCTCCTATAATTAATGTCGATTGGAAATGGGTTGCATTTATTTTGGGCAATTCAGTGCATTCTTGTGATATTCCATTTACTTTTATAAAACTGACAGCGCAACTGAGTGTCTAACTATAGAAATGAAAAATATGTCCCAATTTGATTTCTCTATTCCTGTAATAAATAGTCAAATATCAAATAAACATCTGATTTTTCTTCTTGGGGACTTTTTTTCTACAGCTTGTTTTCAGCCCCCACCTCTCTCTCTCTCTCCCTCCCTGGATGTTTGCCCAGCTGACCCAGTCTCGGGTTTTGAAGGCGAGAGAAATTGAATAGAAAATTCAATTAGGCAAACTATAAGTCTCTTGCAAGTAATAAGGAACAGACAGCACAGTTTGTAGGATTCTCTGGCAGAAAGAGAATTTTGGCAAACAGCCTGGAAGGCTTTTTCTTGTTGATGTTTATTAAACCAGAAGAGAGAGAAAAGTCAAAAGAATTTTAGAAATGTCTAATGCATATATATATATATATATATATATATATACATATATATATTCACACGTGCACACTGGCTCAGGAAAAAAATGAAGATATCTGTAGAGGCAGGGTCTATTATATATATATATATATATATATACACACACACACACAGAGGTGCACACAAGGCAAGGATAGCTCGGGAAAAGATGAAGATATCTGTAAAGGCAGGGTCTATTGTAAATAGATCCATTTAGAGTCAAGGGTGGTCTTGGAGTGGGAAATATATATCTGTACCTCGCATTAATGAATCACTGTAGCCCACACAGAACTAATTATCTAGAAAAAGAAAATCTTTTATCTAAAATTATTTTTTCAAAAATACCAGCATAAGATACTTTTACATTTTTAAACTAAAATTCTTCCAACTGAGCTGCACCCCCAATGAAAGAATTACTAGAACGAATGATTAAAAGAAAAAAAAAAAGAACCTTTTAGAAAAAAAAAAAAACGAGCACAATATTTGAGCATTGTTTGTCCAAAATGAGCATAGAGACCCGAAAAGGCACTTGAGAAAAAAAAAAACGATGTAAAAAAAAAAAAACGTTTTAGATGGTGCCTTGTGGTGTACTCATTCAAATTTTGAAGACTGTAGTCCTTAAAATGTGACCAGGAGTGCTCAGAAACCAATAAACGAGCAAAGAGAAAATCTGTAGTTAACAGGCTGGTTGATTGAGTAGGCCGTTTGTTGGGCTACAATTTTTATATATATATATATATATATATATATATATATATATATATATATATATATAAGGTAAAGCACCTTTCTTAAAAAACTACTCCCATTGGAGTACTAATGATTGGTAACAAAGTTTGTGATCCTCGCAAGTCACGTTTTTAATGACCAACCCATAGGGCAGGATGTCAGTCAACCAAAGGGATACCCCCACCCTAATCACACAGCTTAGAGGGTACTCAATTAGCTGCTGAGTGCACAGGGGAATTTGTCTAAATGAATCGATCCTGGAACCTTTTGCGTCTGAGGCAGATATTCTGACCCTTACACTATCCAAGTGGACCTTGTATGTATACACACATGCAAAAAAATAAAAGTTTAACATCTATGAATATATATACATACACAACTGGAACATCAAAGGTAACCATGGAGATAGCGTTTGCTCAGGAACATAAGGTAGTTATGGGAAAGTGATTTGCCCCAGGTCTGACTATTCCCTGTCAAACATCATAACACACAAGTGATGTGACATTTTGTCAGAATGACTGGTGATGGGACAGAAGATGGAGAAATAGATTAATGCAAAGTGAATGCCATTAACCATTACATATATATATTATCATCACCATCACTACTCAATACACACATAGCTTACAACCCCTAATCAACACACAACCATAACCCAGCAGTCTATTCTCTGAAACAACTGAATACTTTTTTTCAGAGAACCACCCCCAATCGTCACACCAAGGCATCACAAATTATAAACATACTAAAAGGAAATAAATAAATGTAAAAATAATTTTTTTTCAAAACGGAAGATTAAAACTAATAAGTCAAGCCAACTGCTTCTATAACAATGTGACAAGCTCTAATCACAGGTGGATTTTTGGATAATTAAACTATTCAAGATATTATTTCATGTGGTTCTCCAACACCACAAGATTTCTATCCATCAACCGTATCTAGTTTTAATCCTCTTTTTGTTACACTTGTTCTCCTCCCATCTGGAGTGTTCCCATGGCAACCTATCTCTTGGAGACCTGACCCCTGAATGTCTCCCATCCATTTTAGCTAGTAACCATTTCTCAAGACAGCCACTACCATCATCAATCCAGTTCACTGACCCACGATAGCAAGGTGGCCGTAAAATGAAAGGTCTCATTTCATTGGTGCAAAACCAATTACTCTTCAACCAATTTTTGAGGTCTTAGACTTTTTCGCAGATGAAGTTCCTTCTTGCTTTGAAATATGTTTGGAATAATTCTTTTCGAATAAAGAATTCCATACATAAAACACTCTGGTTCTGTCTCAACTTTTTACAGTACAACTATATATGTATGTGTGTGTAAACATACACTCTCACAAGAGACTTTATCAACTCATGTTTTTTCTCGAATATAAATTCAAAAAGTTGTTGATAATCAAAAAACAACCTGGAGGTGTGAACACTAATGATACTCACTAAAACACACTCACACCCACATGGACCAAATATGTCCATTCCTTAAATAGATAACTGTAGCGTTGAAAGAGATGATAAACGAGATGAGAATTTTGATTGATAACAGTTATTCGGCCTTTGCATTACTGGCAACCGTTTAGCTCAAAGAGCACCGCTACCTTGAAGCAGCAACCCTATTGGTCCCAGGCTCAATTCCTGCAGCAGCCCTATTTTTTTTGATTGTTCATTCTTTCTACGTCGTCAAGGGCAAGTGATACATTAACCATGTAATGAGGAGAGATCATCTTGAATAAGTTTCCATGACACAATTTATAATTCATGCATACATACATAAACACACACACACCAACCCCTTAACATGATGTTATATCAAATAACCATTCTTACCTGTGTTTAGACCCTTTCCCAGTCTGCCAGGTTGTAGAAAGCAATAAATAGCAGACATTAAAACCCCCACACATGAATATTTCACCTCATAAATTAACAGTTACACAAATAATTTTCTGATACTTTATGATCATTTACTGATAATGACAACTCTCTTGAAATAGTCTGCAATGATCCTGAAAGAATATTGTACATAATATATATATATATATATATATATATTATTCAATAATGCTATCCCCTTTTCCCCACACAAACAAAATCTCCCCTCATTATCCAAACTTATCTATCCGAGATAGTAAATCTCTACAAATACCCTATCATTACTCCCTACCCAATATTTACAACCTAACAGACACCAGTCTTTCATCTTCCCACAACCAAAATCCATTTGGTACTTACTGGGCCACAGTTTCTATAATTCACGGTTCAGTCTTGAATAATCTAATGGTAATTTTTTTTTAGGAGTCTTGCGGCATACCCTTCAAAAAACGCATCGAGAAAATATGTTGCGCAACATAAACAATGTGGAAAGTTTAGGAAATTGTAAAATGTATTGTAATAATATTCGTCTTATCAATCCATTTACAGAGACAATATAAACATGTTTGAAAACCTGAAGTTGTTCAGAAATATCAAGGTGAATGAATTAATAGCAAGAAAAGAAAAAAAAAATGTTAATCACTGCAGGTTTATGAAATTTATGGTTTTCATTAATTAACTGAATACTCTTTTTTTTTTACAGCACACTCTTTTAATGAAGTTTCAAAACATATTGCAATAATCAAATATCTTCTTTAAAAGTTTAATTTAAGAAAAAAAAAAAAAAAATACACTTGCTCACTCGCAGAGCATTTCTGAGTAGATTACGGCTATTTTTAAGTTGTTCACCAAAAAAGATATTGATTCTGCCATAATTGACGGATTAGTCACCAGAAAAAAATGAAGTCCAGTTTTAAGAATAGAATTTTTCACTGCATGCTTTTCTATGTTCATTCATTCATTTATTTGCTCATTGACAATTCGAGAATGGGAAAGTGTGTGTTTATTGTGTAGGGTACAAAATTTATGGGGTTTAGAGACCAAAAGGGGTGCGGGAGGATCAGTAAAAATTATTCACAGATTTTCATATAAGCGGTCCCGGGTGAATAGCAAGGGATGACTATGAATATATACCTATATTTTAGTTTCCTTTACAAATAAAAGATATCAAAAGATGCAGCTGTATAACTATAAACAGGCAGATATGAAGCTTTGAAAACCCAATCTTATATCAAAAGGAAAAGAGATGTTTAGTGCTTGTATGGATATATGTACATGCATGTAAATACTTGAATAATGTATGTATTCTTATCGCTATATTGAGTATGTGTACACATACATTATATATATATATATATATATATTACTCACACACCTAGATGACCCAGGAAATTGTGAAGCTATATGAAGAAGCTGGGTCCTTTGAAAAGAAGATTTATTTAGATATGAGCAGCCTGAAAGCAATAAAATATAAAGATATAACAGCAATAAGAGAAATTACTTATGATTGATATCATGGAATTCTATGTAAGTAATGGAATTTAGACACACACAGAGCTATCACATAATATAATGTAAGATGAGAGGGCACCTTTGCATTTTGTCTGGGTGAGTGCATCGGGTGGGTCAGTGGGGTGACAAATGATAGGGAGAAGGGAGGTAGGGGAAGGAAGGGGGGAGATAGAGGAATGGAGGGAAGAGAGATGGGAAAAGGAAGGGAAAGAGGGAGGGAAGGGGAAGAGAGAGGGAAACAAAAAGGGGAAGAGAGAGGGAAGAAAAAGGGGAAGGAGGGGAGAGAGAGGGAAGGGAAAGGAGAGAGAGAAGGGTGGTTTCTATTACATTGTGGAAATTGGGCATTCATTCATGTTGGATGGGATGGTCTCTGTTTGACTCGTCCTTTTTTATAAAGAAACCAATTCCTAAATTAATTTTCAAAAATATGATGTCATTATTAACAGAAATGACTCATAATCAAAATTATCATCCTCTGACCATTGAGTAGATTTTTTTCTATTCAATTCACAGAAAAGTTCCATTATTTTCTAATTCTAATCATTAGTTTCACTGTCAATACAGATGGTTACAAGCAGTCTATGGATTTAAGAGTTAATTATACCCAGTGCTTTCTGTATGTGTAGATGAATGAATAACAAAGATTGTTTGGAGGGATTTCCACAACAATATGACCATAAAGATTGGGGCTTGTGTGTAGAATTACACTCCTGTCTGAGCAATGGGGTTTTGAGGTGAATTTTCAGCTTTCATACCAAGGGTTTGCATCCTATGCTTCTTCTAGAAGATGCAAGCTTACTATGGAAATGAGTAAGCATATATATATATATATATATATATATATATATATATATATATATATTCGTCAAAAAGCCCCTGCCTTAATATTGAAAAAAAGCATTTATTTCATTTAGAAAATCGTTATTTTCAAGATTATCTCCAAACTTATCAATCACTTGATCAACTGCTTCTTTATAAATCACATAAATCATTATATAGAGAAAATTCAACAAATAACAGTCAGGCAACTCATTTATTGATCCACCCTTGCATATATATATAGACGCATATATATACAAACATACATACACAGATATATACATATATATATACACATACATATACATATATATATATATATATATATATGACACATGTAGGTGATGCAATAAATAACCTGCATGAGATGTGAAGAATGGACAGGCTCAGTAATTGTAAATGCAATACTCAGTATACAAGCGCACTCAGAGGCATGAATCATCCCCCAGGAGAGTGTTGATTTATGAATGCTCAGCAAGGTCCCCTCTGATCAACTCTGCAACTGATTTTTGAGATATCTGGTGATACTACCATTTGAAAAATTCTCATTATTACCCTCACACTCGGGTAGTACACCTGAAAAAGGCAGTAGAATGGACCAGCCAAAACGTTGTGTTCACAACACGATCAATAAAATAAAAAAAATAAAAAAAAGAAAGAAAAAAGAAAAAAAAAAGAAAAAATTTTTTTTAAAAATTTAAAAAAACAATCATCGAATTTTAATGACCCTCCTCAGAATCATAGACAGTATACGTAGAACGGTCAGAGGTTTTTTTTCTGGACAGTCTTTGTATATAATTGCACACATAGATTTCATAGATATGTGTGTGTGAGTTTGAATGAAGCATACACAAACGATTCGAAAGCCAAAAGATAGTTCCATGTCCAACTCACTTTTATTTATCTCCCTTCATGGAGAGCTCATGACATATATTGCCTTTTAATGTCTTCCGGCTACTCGGAGATTTTTTCTCCTTTAACTACTTCTGCTATTCCATGTGTGTGTCTGTGTAAATACGCACTATAATGAAGATCTTTTTCTCATGTAACTCTATATATATATATATATATATATATATATATATATAAGCATACAGAGTAAAAGCATATTATCATTGTATGGTTATATATATATGTGTGCGTGTTTGTGTGATTTTCTTTCATGTTCTAGCTATGAATAAATGGAAAATATAGATTTTTGGAGATCAAATGCATTGATTAGTGTTATTTCATGGAATCAGTTGGAATATGTGATTCTCGGAGAATTTGAATAAATCAACTATTGTATATACTTGTAGGTTACACCCTCTCTCTCTCTCGGTAATATCTTCGTCTGACCCGAGCGTAGCAAGTACGGTCAGGTACATAAGTCAAGTGCGTTTTTCGATATAAATTTTTCGGATAAAAAACTGACTTATCTATTAGTATAGGTGGTAGGCATTCAGTTCAAGATCGAGCTTTACAATAAAAAGCGCTCCTAAAAATTATGACTGGTGTCAGAGCTGTGTAAATCTGAATGAATAAATCAGAAGTTTTTATGTCATGTTTACACATTTCCAATTACAGCCAATGGGTAGATAGTTTACCTACATTGGTAAATATAATCTCCGTGAATAACTGTTTTTTGACAGCTAAAACGGAAGCATAATCAGTTCCAGGTTACTTTTCTTTATCCAGTAGCTTAAGGATTTATTCAACAGAAAAATATACTCATCTTATTTGAAGTTGCAAACACATATATGTGTGTGTGTGTGCGTATGTATGTATAAACATCTGTCTGCATAAGTGTACATACATACATATATATATATATATATATATATATATATATATATATATATATATATACACACGCACACACTCACTATATATACATGAATACATACCCAAATACACATTAGATACATAGCCCTGTACATAAGTCTGTATACAAATATTTTCAGAAAACACATATACATATATATATATATATATATATATATATATATATGTAAAATTCTTCCATCTGCTTATCTGACTCAAATACATTTAGAGATTAAGAAACAGATAAGAGCCATTTTTGATAAGCCGCCATCTATTGCCGACCCCAGCTGATATTCTCCACCCTTTTCATTTAAAAAAAAATAAATCTTTGATTCTTCTTCATCCATAGAACTAACATTTCATGTCATGCCACTTTTGAATATATTTCGGCTTTTTTGTTGTTCTCTTCCTGCAGGGAGGGAAAAAAAAAAGAAGATGAATGGTGCCATGACATTCCATATTCTTTGGATATTCTAGATCTTTGAGACGGAACTCTTGTCAATGTTTCTATCAATATTCCCAATCATGAAGAAACACGAGAAAACCAATATCCCTTATGTTAATGAACATCATAGCATCAATAGAGAACTTGCTTTCATTATGTGCAGTAAGAAGTCATATTATTAAAAGGAAAGAAAACTTTGAATACTAGTGTACATAGCACAGGCCTTTCAATTAGGTTATATATGGCAACCATAGGCCCATAGGCCAGCATGGCCAGTGACCAATCTAGGCATTTATTTATCTTATATAATTCTTTGTTGAAAGTCAATTTTACAATTTATATCATAAAATCACTGTTTTGGCTTCACAAATCAATAATATAATTATTGTAATTTGTATGCTTGTCTAGAAAAGAAATCAAGTACACTCTCTGTAAAACAATTGTTATATTTAAGTGAATGCGTGGTCTGAATAAAAGATAAAAAAATGTCTTATGTTGCCCCGCTAGATTAAAAAAGACAGTCAGTCATCTACGGCCTTTGTGCTCTGTAGGCACCTTTGGAATTGGAAAAATAAAAAAAAGAAAATTAATTTGGGGCACTAATTATAAGTCCCACTTAGGGTGCACACAAGACCTTGCATGAACAAGTTGAGTTTTAAAAGACCAAATTTTTAGCCAGAAATTCCAGCATTGACCTCTGCGAAGTAAGGGTTTCATTGAGTTGAGATCTATGCAAGATGGGAAGGGTAAGAGCAGCCATGGGTATCGGGCAGGGAAGATATCCACCAATTGCAAAGAAAACTGTTCTATCATATAATGATATATGATAATCCTGATGGACATTGCTGAAAAACTTGGCTGAAAGTTCCCACTTTTTCAGAGCAAATGCAGTCAAAATATTCTGTAAAGATTTTGCTTTTAATAATCAGTGAACTCCCCTTTCTCAGACGGAGGAGAGTTTTTAGTGTTTCGTGAGTTAATTGACGCTTTAATACCATATGTTGTAGTTCAACTATCTTTGAAAACTAAGGTCAATCAAGAGACAAGTCTTGTTATTATGCACTGATTTCTTGGCCAAACCCCAAGAGTTGAACTTGACATGAAATCAACTTTGATTCCATTTTGTGACTATTTCAAGCAAAACATAATCTCATTATATAAAGGCCAACATTTTCCTTTCTTTGTTGGTTTCTGTCACGCTAAACATTACAGAAAGAGAGAAGGGTAAAGCAGAACCTGTGTCTGTGTGTTTGCATGTTCCAAAGCAAACAGCTATCTATGTGTCGGTGTGTTTGTATCTACATCTCTACCAATACTGCTATTTCTGTCAGATAAAAAACAAATAGAGTCATCACTGATTTTTTTCCTTGAATTAAACCAACCTTTCTCTCATATTCTTGGAGAAATTTGTTATTCAACTAAATCTGTCGCCTCAATATTTTAAAATTCTTTAAAAAAAAAATATAAAGAGTTGTAGGAAATTGACAGGAAAATTTTTTTTTTTTTCTATCTTCTTCCATTTACCTCTGCCAATGAAGTCACAAGGTGTATATGTATTCGCTCAATGTCTCCAAGAGTTCTCAATGAATTGCAAACTTAGTGGAAAAGTGGACTGCGGGCTAAGGAAGAATTCAGCAAATTTAGATAATTTTTTTTTTTGTCATTTGAGCAATAGTTCTTCATATATCGAGACAATAGTACAACATATTGAAAATTGAAACTTACTGTTACCTTCCCTACATCGTAGCTATGAACCTATTTTCAATCTGTTTTTTTTTTTTTTGTCAGTGTATATCGTTGGCAGAGGTATGCACTCTTATTTTTTTCCTCGTTGTATTCTGTCACCAGGTCGTCCAAAGGAATAGAAAAGAAGCGGCTGAGCTGATTGGTCTTCCCTGGACCATACTCGACATCTTATTTTGCTGATACATTGAAAGAAAAAGCGACTTTCATTCTTCTTGACCTCTTGGGGGGGGGGGGGTCAAACATGGGGAAAGAAATCGTGGAAGTGATGGTGGGTCTGGGTACACATCCAACGAAAACATGATGGTTGCCAACCATAATGATCCTGCTGACCCTAAATCCAATCAATGGTGGACTGCCGGCCGCTAACAGAGGGAAAGTAAAGAAATCACTCCTTTAATTCCGAAGAGTGACAGAAGCACTTTGCCTTGTGACAGGAACCAGGCTTTACGGTGAAGTCTTGCACTATGGACTCAAAGGAAACCGACAGAGGAAGGGGAAAAAATGTGGAAAGCAAGAATTTATCTTTGGTTTCAAACATTTTTGGCACTGCAGATTAATGGGGTTAGGTGGGGGGGTCATTATTCAGATTATATATACATATATATACATATATATATATATATATATATATATATATATATATATGCATGCGTGTATGAGAGTTGAGAGTATTTGCTAAACATACGAGGATAAACAAATGTAGTTTTATGGCACACAGACTCCTCTACAATGGTCATGATGTACTTCAGAAGTTATTTCTAGAGCGGGATCTCACCATCTTTTGACTATACAGCTAAACATTGTGATTTTGAGTAAAATTCCATTGCACATTGATGCCTATATAATGGTCATACTGTGCAAAAAACTTCCCAGTAGATTCATAAGTCTTTGTTTAGATCAGGGGTTGTCAAACATTGCTGTGCCTAGTGCCCACTTGGAGACTTGTGTGGAGGTAAAATTTCAGTACTGTCCACAAATATTTTAAATCCAGCTAGCCACTTAATGGCGATTTTAAATGGCTAAAACTTGCTGGATTTGTCAAAAATGTCTAAAAGTGCATAGATTCCATTTCCAGGTAACTTGGCAACCTCATATACTCTAAAAACTCATACAAAGTCTCCAAAAAATAAAATCAAAACATATTTATCATATATTAAAACAATGAAAATAAAAGTTGCTGTTTGTGATCTAGTAATGGGTCTACTGCCTACTTAAAAGCTGGCACCCTCAAGGTTGGCAACCACTGGTTGAAACTAAGGATTTGAAAGTTATGAATGTAATTTATGGCACATCAACTCCTATATAATGGTCATGTTGTGTCAAATACCTATCTGATACAGCCCAATAGTCTTTAATCACATATCCAATAATTATGACTAGTCCATGATAGGTAGAAAAGGGAGAAGGGCAGATGCTGATATGGTGTGTGTGTGTGTGTGTGAGGTTGATGATTTAGTGCTTTGACACACTGACACTTATATAAGTCATGCTGTACAGAGAAACATTTCAAAGCAGACTTTCAGTTTTATAGAAAGATAGAAAAACTGGTACACTGGCTCCTAAATAATGGTCAAGTAGTGTAAAAAAACAAGTTTTTCATCATCTTAAATTAATTCTAAGTCTTTAACTAAGATAAACTAGAGAAATGTGTGAGACAAAGATGTGAGCAAAGCATCTCCAGATGAGAGTAGTACAGCGAGATGAATGCGACAAAAGATCTCCAGATGTGAACAGTGCAGAGATGCGTGTGACAAAGACGTGAGCAAAGGATCTCCAGATGTGAACAGTGCAGAGAAATCAGTGAGACAAAGATGTAAGCAAAGGATCTCCAGATGTAAACAGTGCAGAGAAATCAGTGAGACAAAGATGTAAGCAAAGGATCTACAGATGTGAACAGTGCAGAGAAATCAGTGAGACAAAGATGTAAGCAAAGGATCTCCAGATGTAAACAGTGCAGAGAAATCAGTGAGACAAAAATGTAAGCAGAGGACCTCCAGATGTAAACAGTGCAGAGAAATCAGTGAGAAAGATGTAAGTGAAGGATCTCCAGATGTAAACAGTGCAGAGAAATCAGTGAGACAAAGATGTGAGCAAAGCATCTCCAGATGTGAACAGTGCAGAGAAAACAGTGAGACAAAGATGTGAGCAAAGGATCTCCAGATGTAAACAGTGCAGAGAAATCAGTGAGACAAAGACGAGAGCAAAAGATCCGCTGATAAAAAATCTCCAGATGTGAACAGTGCAGCGAGATACGTGAGACAAAAATGTAAGCAGAGGATCTCCAGATGTAAACAGTGCAGAGAAATCAGTGAGACAAAGACGTGAGCAAAGGATCTCCAGATGTGAACAGTGCAGAGAGATGTGTGAGACAAGGATGTAAGCAAAGGATCTCCAGATGTGAGCAGTGCAGAGAGATACGCGAGACAAAGATGTAAGCAGAGGATCTCCAGATGCAAACAGTGCAAAGAAATCTGTGAAACAAAGATTCGAACAAAGGATCTCCAGATGTAAACAATGCAGAGAGATTCATGCAACAAAGATGTAAGCAAAGGATCTCCAGATGTGAACAGCGCAGAGAAATCAGTGAGACAAAGATGTAAGCAGAGGATCTCCAGATGTAAACAGTGCAAAGAAATTAGTGAGATAAAGATTTGAGCAAAAGATCCGCAGATAAAAGCAGCAAATCTGTTTCAATAGGAACGGCATCCTCATACTTTTGGGGGAGGAAGGGACTACTGTGTTCCTCCAATGAGTATATACTACATCTACAAATATTCTTTATTTGAACAATTCATTTAAAAGAACAGATAGCCAGTAATTGGTATCCATAGCAAGCTCGCATCTGCTAGAAGGTTACTCCTGTCAAACTGTCAACTTTAGAGCCCTGCTCCTACCTATGCTACCTCATGGGACCATAGGCTAGTTTCAAGGGTTGGGTGGGCCCTGGTCAATTTGACTTCATCTTAAAACTCCATGGAGGATTATTCTACACACAGGCTCCGCCGTTTATGGTCCAACTGCAGTGGAAATCCCTCTGAACAATCTTTGCATGCAAAGCCACTCATTCATAAGTCCAAATACTCATCCAATATGGCCTAAAAATGTCTATGAAATTGGTTAAATTCAAGAAATATTTCCGGGGAGTAAGGGTTGAGCTTAAATCACCTCCCCACTCTGGAGAGGAGTCAACTCTGCATTAACCCACTTCTTTCAGAAAACTGTACATAATACATTTGTAACTCCCAATGAATTACCAAAGCCCATGTGTGTACGGGTGCAAATTATCTAAAATTACTAGCAGATTTGGGCATTGTTGGTCCAAATAATGAAAA
>OY735216.1:8965553-9018053 GCA_963457665.1 Thysanoteuthis rhombus | reverse complement strand
ATTGCCTAATAAGACTTGATACTTACTGCCGTTTGACGAAGATAGACTGGGACGAATCCATTCTTTTTCCAGAATCTGCAATGATAAGAACGAGAATCATGTAATGAGGACAAAAATTCTATATTGGCAGCCGAGTGGAATCACAGAGATCATGAATTTTACATTATGCTGTCCTGGAATTCTTGCAGAAGCAACCAAAGGCCTAATTGACTTGCAGGCCATCCAAATTAAAGCGAAGATTTGACTCAGTCAAGTAGAAAATGGTCATGGTCAAAATGCAAATTATTTATGGAACTGACAAGAAGAATATGAGTGAGAGCATTGAGGAGAACTGAATACAACCAAACTTTGTTAGGCTCATTGACAGCTATGTGGGACATGTATCAAGCAACATTTTTAGTTGCTTTTGAACAACCAAGACCATTTTTGATGACAATTTAAACAGGAAGCATCTTGGCTTTTCATCCCCTAACAATGATGATGATGATGATAATTATAATAGGTCCTCCTATACTACAAAGCATAATGCACAATAGTTTTGTCAGCATTTGAACAATTCATGGCAGCCTCTTACTTTCTTTGCTCCACATTGGGATTTGTTCATTGGAGATTTATCCAGTGTTTCTGTAGCCATTGTTGGTTTTTAGGGGTCCATGGTACTGGCCAGACACCCAACCCTCCCCATATTTTTTTTTTGTCTGTATAACTTTCTTTTAGACTGCTTTTCAGGGCTAACAGGCTCCAAATATTGTGTTATTCACCTATCGTTGGGGGAGAGGGAAAAGAAAAAAGTAGATTCATGCTTTTCCAAAGGGCATTAGTGCAAAGTGAATGTAAGCAGCCTCTACTGAATTTTGAACTCTGTTTGCTGATTATGTTTCCCCTGCATGTAACTGCCACGCCACACAACACCCCCTCAGAAACAAGACTTTGGTCGGCACTGAGATCAAAACACTGGCTCACTCATGTCTTGAACTGTTTCAAAACTAACTGATTAAAATTGCTTAATGCCTGTATTTGTAACAGGGTCTAAAAAACCACAAAACATGTTCATTTTTATTTGAGTTGGACTGTTCTAAGGATTATGAACCACTGCAGATGAATAAGTCTCTGTGCAGCTTCCTTTGGATGTAAAATTCATATAGAAGACACGTCCTGTAATTCTGAGAAGAATCATTATCGCTCAAAGAGTTGTTTGGACTACTAATCATGTTCTACTTGTTTTTGTTGTTAACACAATATTTTGATCAATCTCCATCAGACTGTTTCATTCTACAGCCTTCTTCATGCACAAGAATCACATGAAGAGTGGGTCTCTTTTCCTCTTTTCTACAGATAGTGCCTCCCAATACTAAATAAAGAGCCGAGTAGTGGCATATATACTTATAGGACCGACCCATAATGCCAAATCTCAGAGAATCACAAGTGACTCAGGTGGTTCTATTTCAGACATAAAGGAAGGCCGAAGAATAGATCAGCTGAAACATGGTAACAAGCAAGAATGCAAAATTAAAAGCTCTTACAACTTTTGGAATAACTCAATCATAGTTTGACAAATAGAGAAAAATGATTCCTACTCTAATATCGAGAAAGAATCACGTTTAAACAAGGGGATTATTTTGAAGGAGATGGAGGAAACTAGTTAGGGTAATTCTTCTTCTTAGTGGTTGAATTATCAGAACTTTCGGGCAACACTTCATCTGTGTTTGTCTTCTTATCTATTTATATTTCTGGTTTTGTAAATAGGAACATTTGGTAAGGCGTGAGTCAAGTAAAAGGTTTAGTTGAGATCTGTACGGGCATTTCTTTTTCAAGAAGAATTATGTGCTGCTCTGCCTACACATTTTATTTCTATAATGGGTAAATGTTCTTTCCGCATAGGTTTCATTCTATTTTTAAATTATGACTTTTTTTCTTTGCAGCGATAAATCAAGCCTACTTTTGAGGAGGAAAACCAGTGTGAAAGTGTTTAAAGATTAATAGCAAGGTTACTAAATGTGTTTTGGCACACCAGACCAAATTTGTCTGGTCTTGAGACCTGATTAACTGGCTTCAGTACGAAAATAATCAAATTACTTCAAATCCATCATCAGACTAGGTTTGCCGGAAAAATAGATTAAAATACATATTTTTCTAATCGATCATTCAAGTATATTTATCTCATATCATATTAGTCTTGAGTAAAGGATTGTTATCTTTCGTAGGTTCTCCTTCAGTACCAAATCTTTATTTTTGGAACCAAACAGCTTTGTTCGGGACTAAATTTGCACAATTTGAGTCTTAAAAAATACCAAACGGCAACCCTAATTAGAAGTGGCAGAATCAACCTTCCAGGTACACAAAGTGTATAGATCAGGTATACTGAGCGCCAGCTGAAACAGGTGGAGTTAATTAAAAATGTTTCTTAGTTCACCTACTTATGGAAAGTAATTTGGCAACTCAGCAAGTAATTAAAAAAAAAAAAAAAATACACAAAATACCATTGAAAAAAATTAAACAAATCAGCAGCAAAAACAATCGTGAATAATGGCTGAGTTTCACAAGACGGTTAATTGTCTGTCAGCCAAAAGGCTGAGATAAGAAGCACTCAAACGAAAGCGTACGCCAAGAGAAATACCAGCAGAGAAAAAAAAGTCAAAAACAGAAAATTTAGTAACCTTTTCAAAATCTTGCATTCTAAACCCTCAAATACCTCTTCCATATTTTTTGACCAAATAGATTACAAGTATTCTTTAACTAGTGCAGTCTATTCATTCCAAATCGTTATATACTGTTCAAAAAACACACTGGTCATGGTCTTCTCATAATCTGTTTTTTCTTGCAGCTTATAATTAGTTACATCAATTTGTACAACAATACCTCTAACATATTATCTAAAAACATTTATTAGTCAAAACAAAACGATTCAAAGTATCGCTGTGTATTAAATTCCGCTTGCTACTTTTCCTTATACTTTTGTGGCAAGATTCTTTAATATTGAAAAAAAGATTAAAAAAAAAAATTATGATGATAGTTATTAATTGATTTTCAAATGCAAAAAATGTTAGGTCGAACCTTTCGTTTTAGAAATTGAGTCTTCATGATCACGAATGCACAATTATATTAAAATGCTAAAACTAAATTGAATCTTTTTGATCATTAATTCAATTATATTAAAAATGCTAAAACTAAATCGAGTCTTTTTGATCAATAATTCAATTATATTAAAAATGCTAAATCTAAATTATTGAGTTTTCTTGATCATTAATTCACAAATATATTAAAATACTAAAACTAAATTGAGTTTTCTTGATCAATTATTCAATTATATCAAAAATGCTAAAACTAAGTTGAGTTTTCTTGATCATTAATTCAATTATATTAAAAATGCTAAATCTAAATTATTGAGTCTTTTTGATTATGAATGCACAATTATATTAAAAATGCTAAAACTAAATTGAGTTTTCTTGATCAATAATTCAATTATATTAAAAATGCTAAAACTAAATCGAGTCTTTTTGATCATTAATTCAATTATATTAAAAATGCTAAAACTAAATCGAGTCTTTTTGATCATTAATTCAATTATATTAAAAATGCTAAAACTAAATTGAGTTTTCTCGATCAATAATTCAATTATATTAAAAATGCTAAAACTAAATTGAGTCTTTTTGATCATTAATTCAATTATATTAAAAAATGCTAAAACTAAATTGAGTTTTCTTGATCAATTATTCAATTATATTAAAAATGCTAAAACTAAATTAAGTTTTCTTGATCAATTATTCAATTATATTAAAAATGCTAAAACTAAATTGAGTTTTCTTGATCATTAATTCAATTATATTAAAAATGCTAAAACTAAATTGAGTTTTCTTGATCAATTATTCAATTATATTAAAAATGCTAAAACTAAATTGAGTTTTCTTGATCATTAATTCAATTATATTAAAAATGCTAAAACTAAATTGAGTTTTCTCGATCATTAATTCAATTATATTAAAAATGCTAAAACTAAATTAAGTTTTCTTGATCAATTATTCAATTATATTAAAAATGCTAAAACTAAATTGAGTTTTCTTGATCATTAATTCAATTATATTAAAAATGCTAAAACTAAATTGAGTCTTTTTGATCATTAATTCAATTATATTAAAAAATGCTAAAACTAAATTGAGTTTCTTGATCAATTATTCAATTATATTAAAAATGCTGAAACTAAATTAAGTTTTCTTGATCAATTATTCAATTATATTAAAAATGCTAAAACTAAATTGAGTTTTCTTGATCATTAATTCAATTATATTAAAAATGCTAAAACTAAATTAAGTTTTCTTGATCAATTATTCAATTATATTAAAAATGCTAAAACTAAATTGAGTTTTCTTGATCATTAATTCAATTATATTAAAAATGCTAAAACTAAATTGAGTCTTTTTGATCATTAATTCAATTATATTAAAAAATGCTAAAACTAAATTGAGTTTTCTTGATCATTAATTCAATTATATTAAAAATGCTAAAACTAAATTGAGTCTTCTCGATCATTAATTCAATTATATTAAAAAATGCTAAAACTAAATTGAGTTTTCTTGATCAATTATTCAATTATATTAAAAATGCTAAAACTGAATTAAGTTTTCTTGATCAATTATTCAATTATATTAAAAATGCTAAAACTAAATTGAGTTTTCTTGATCATTAATTCAATTATATTAAAAATGCTAAAAGTAAATTAAGTTTTCTTGATCAATTATTCAATTATATTAAAAATGCTAAAACTAAATTGGGTTTTCTTGATCATTAATTCAATTATATTAAAAATGCTAAAACTAAATTGAGTCTTTTTGATCATTAATTCAATTATATTAAAAATGCTAAAACTAAATTGAGTCTTTTTGATCATTAATTCAATTATATTAAAAAATGCTAAAACTAAATTGAGTTTTCTTGATCATTAATTCAATTATATTAAAAATGCTAAAACTAAATTGAGTCTTTTTGATCATTAATTCAATTATATTAAAAAATGCTAAAACTAAATTGAGTTTTCTTGATCAATTATTCAATTATATTAAAAATGCTAAAACTAAATTAAGTTTTCTTGATCAATTATTCAATTATATTAAAAATGCTAAAACTAAATTGAGTTTTCTTGATCATTAATTCAATTATATTAAAAATGCTAAAACTAAATTAAGTTTTCTTGATCAATTATTCAATTATATTAAAAATGCTAAAACTAAATTGAGTTTTCTTGATCATTAATTCAATTATATTAAAAATGCTAAAACTAAATTGAGTCTTTTTGATCATTAATTCAATTATATTAAAAAATGCTAAAACTAAATTGAGTTTTCTTGATCATTAATTCAATTATATTAAAAATGCTAAAACTAAATTGAGTCTTTTTGATCAATTATTCAATTATATTAAAAATGCTTAATGTAAATTTTTGAGTCTTTTTGATTATGAATGCACAATTATATTAAAAATGTTAAAATGTCTGAAACAAAAATTATAATTGTACAAGAAATAAAAAAATAAAATAAAAAACAGCTCCGAAAAGGCAATAGGATTCATTAAATCCCAAAACACGAGGAAGGTGTTTCATGGTTTGGATTGTGATATTTTGAGAAGGATCATAAGTGAATCTCCATGAGATTTCAAAATGAGGAAATGAAATCAATCATAAAAGATTATTCACCTTGTCACATGACAGGGCTGTTGTGTTGTTACATCAAACTAGTCTCTTTGAAGTCTTCATCATTCTTTCAGAGTCAGACATGAAGTTCAAAAGGTATAATATTTTCTCAAACTTATAGTGAGATGAATTTTTTTAGAAGTTGCTCTTACCATTGAGCTAAACAGTTCTCATGATCATGATACAAAGGTCTAAATAACTGCTTTAATATTTCAAATTTCCATTTTCTTTAATTGTTTATTCTTTTTACACTGTTTACATTGACTGTGTAATGACTGGAGATCATCTCAAATGAGTTTCTATGTAATAAAACGCAATTTATAATTCATATATATATACACACACACACATATGTATATTTATATACATACATATATATATATATATATATATATATGTACATACACACATAGTGACTGTGTACGTGTGAGAAAGCCATTACTTGCCTACTGCCTTGTTTGTATTCTCAGAAACCAATTCCAATTAAAACTAAGTCTGTAACCACTAACCTCTCCAAGACACTGACCTCTTAAAACTTAAGAAATAAACAAAAGTTCTAAACAAACAAACGATATAAGTGAGTCTGGAAGGGAAGCCAAAAATTAAAGACAATCAAAAACGGGTCTGGGTAGTCAATCAATAGAAACTGCAAAACAACCAACCACCTCTGGAAGCATGCCATGTTGGGGGTGATCAGTAAAGAAAAATTGGAAAAAAAAAAAAAAGGTGATCAATGAATAAATTACATCTCTCACCTTTTGTAGGGCAGTGACTACTAAGAAAGACCAAATTTCAAAAAACATGCAAGAATGCTGCTGGACAAAAACTAAGGGAATAATTTAGCATAAACTTACATTGAAAATTACGCTCTACCCACTAGAATCCGATAGGGTGCGTCAAAAAAAACAAAAAAAATATTTACTTCAGACATAATGAGTGTATGTTCAAACTTCCAGCCAGACAAATTAAAAACTGATGAAATCTATGGTGACAGTTATGGTTAATGGTTTCTAATTAATAAGTGGGACTGCTGGAAGTCTGACGGGAAAATGGGAAAGATTAAAATGGAAAAGTAATTTCTTTCTTGTTCTGGTTTCTGGGAAGGTTTTTTTGGTTGCTAAATGGCATTCTGTCTGTCAGTTGGTTTTCTCTGGGGACACGGCCACTAATGGCCAAACTCACTGACAATTTCTAAAGACCTTTGGGAATTGGCAGGAAGAGATTTCAAAGAATGTGCCCCACAGGGAATGGGCAAAACTATTGGAGTTAGGGAGTACTCAAAGAATAAATGATTGAGGATCACAATTCTTCAGTTAACCTGCATTTCTCACGTGGGTTTATATATATATATATATGTGCACATACATATGTAAAAATTCATTTATGCATGTATATATGTGTGTGTGTGTGTGTATGTATGCATATATTCATGTAAGTATATATACATATGCATAAGTATACATATATCTATGCATATATGCCTATGTACATATACAAATATGCATATATATATAGTGTATGTGTGTATATATATATATATATGTGTGTGTATATATATTATAGCAATCAAATAATTGTGTCATCTACATATAAATACATGCATATACAAATATATATATATATATATATATATATATATATATATATATATATTTATGTACATATATATTATATATATATATATATGCATGAATTATAAATTGCGTTATATTATGTAGAAATACATTTGTTATGTCGTCATTGTATCATTCTATTCAAACAACATAAAATAAAACAAATAATTAAAGAAAATAGGGCTGCGGAAGGTATCATACCTGCCTCTGATAGGGTCCTGCTTCAACGAAGCGATACTCTTACCATTGAGTTTAACAGTCACCAGTAATGCAAAGGTCCAGATGAGTGCTTCTAACCCCAAAATCTCATCTCATTCATTCTTAGTCTATTTGCTTCCTCCAACATGACAGCAATGTATTCAAGAGCTGGACATATCAGTCCAACAAAATGAATTAGAGATTGCCTTTTATTACATAGAAACTTATTTGAAGTGATCTTTGATTCCTGAAGCAGCCCCATTTTCCTTGATTGTTTATTCTATTTACATCATCTAAATCGAGTGATATATTAACCATGTAATGACAGGAGATCATTTCAAATGAGTTTCTATATGATATAATGCAATTTATTATTTTGTCAGACCAAATTCATATATATTCATGTATATCATCATCAGACTTAACGTCCGTCTCAAAGCCAGTATTTTCTGATTCATGTATATATAATCGAACAATAGGGGATGAAACAGTGTCAGGATTAAAATTATATGGAGACTTCATTTGTTTATTAATTAATTCATAAGGAATTCAATTTGTAACCTATATATGTTTCCTGAGGGGTTCTTATCTTCAGAAGCACGTGTCTCCCTTTCAGTGATCAAACAGTTTCTATGTATTTATATATGCGTATATATCACATCTCATCTAAGTCGAGCAATCTCAACGTACTTAGGTCAGACTTCTACGGATAACATTTTAGTGGCTACAACTTAGATGACCAAACTGACGGATATTCTATAGACTCTATCTCGCATTTTGTTAATGACATTCCTTTCCTTTCATTCTTCCAATCTCCTCATCCTTATCGTGGTAGATCCCTCCAAACATATTCGTGTTGGTAGAAACTACAGTCCTCCTTTTTATCAATTCACTCCTGAATTAAAACTTATCACTGTTGTTAATCTATTCGTTTGTTCTTATTTCTGTGTTTGTTAACAATCAAACTAACTGAGTACTAACCTTGTTTTTGTGCTTAAGCAGTGAACGCGCTATTTACCAGAATTTAACTTCTTAGATCAATTCTGGTAATTTATTATTTGGGGGCTAATCTTACTAACAGCCCAAAAGTATGATCTGTATCCTTTATGGTCACTGTGGAGGTTCTGCTAAGTTTTATGGGTTAGAGTTGTACAAATCAAACACCATAGATAGGTTTATGTAGGTAAGGGTCTGAGCGATCGAGTGAAGTCCCCAATATTGGGTATACATAAAGGGGGATTGGGTGTGATTGTTGGGGAGCTGTGGGGAATGAGAGAGTATGAATATTAAGGGGTGTTTGGGCTTAGGTGAAACTATAGTCCAGAGAATATTGAGTTGGTAAGTATAGAGTAATTATGATTGAGAGGATTTTGGTGTTAGAGATCGGTGTGGTTAAGATCGTTAGGTTCAGTGTTGAGTCCGTTGGGGGAGAGAGTTTCAAGTTTGTTAATCCACACATCTTCACAATGTTCTAGAAGTGTCATTGTTTATTCTACATACATTGTCAAAGTTGAGTGATACATTAACAGTGCAATGATAGGAGATCATTTCAAATAAGTTTCTATATAACAAAACAATTTATAATTACATACATACATACATACATACATACATTATATATATATTCAGGGCAGACCTGCACACACCAATTAACAGAAATTAAGGTTGGAATCAGCCTTTTTAGATTTATGCCTCAAAATGGTTATAAGAAAAAAAGATTTTTACAAATTCCCACTTCTCAGACAAATCACTCACTAGCTTCCACTCACAAAAAAACTATAAAAAAAAAAAAAATGGAAGTTCCGATTCAGTGAAAGCAGTTCCATTCATGACTGTAGTGAGACTACATTAAACAAGATGAGCTCAGGTGAAAAAAACCAAAAAAAATCAAAGAACACCTCTCCAACAAAATGTTAAAAACTCAATGAATATGAAATTAGGAGATAGGAGAAGATAATCAACGGTTATCCTGGATTTGAGCCACTTATTTGAAAATATCTGGAATATAGATTAGTTAATTCATATTAATGCACCGAAATTATTGCAGATGTTTCGATTTAATTTGATATTAGATTTAAGTTAAAATTGTGATAGGCCAAGGAAAATGTGTTTATATTTTAAAAGAATTTGAATCAATTTAATTTGTCTATTATAATCAACCTGATGTGGGCTAATGAATTTGCTGATCAGAAAAACTAGAAGCTGCATTATACACTGAATCATGATTATTTTTTTTGTGTAAACTGTTTAGAATATATTTTGAAGTTAAATACAAACAAAAAATTATGTGAATTTCTTTTTTTTAAGACAAATTTATTTTTTTTTAAATATTGGGCTTCTTGATATAAGCGTGGTGACAGTGAAATGTTTTATTTGATATAATAAAACTGAAAACCCACTATGGTTTTTTATTAATCATTTTGATACAGTCAAATGTATGGATGTGTAAAAGCCCCAGACATTAGTTTATAAAATGCAAAATTGGCCACATTACATCCTTTGTCCCCGCACCCTTTCTTTGCCAATTGAGTATTACTACAGACAACTGTAAGATTTTTAGAAAGTCAACTTGTGGACTGACTATGTTGGTTACTCGTAAAGCAATAAGTGAGACTTCAAAGCTATTAATGAAAATTTGTTTGCTTTTATCTTAGACGAGAATTTGGTCTTTTTCCTTTTAGCAAAAAAAAAAAAAGCAAAAAAAATACAGAACAACAAGTTCTTCGAAAAAGATAAAAATCGTTAGTATTACTGAGAAATGTTATGTACCAATGAATCAGTAAGGTAGAAAAATATCGCAATAAATCAATGAATCATTGCACCTCTAACATATATATATATATATATATATATATATATATATATATATATATATGAAGCAGAAAGTAAGTGTTAAATTTGGCATTATAGTTACTTCATAAATGGACACTCCCAATTCTAAAAGCATTTAACAATTTTTTCTCACAGATGATTTATTTGATAATTCAAAGGAAAAAACAAATTGATGGAAGCAAGATAATATACGACAAGGAAAAATCAATTTTATGGTTACCGGGAGAACATTTTCAAATCCTTCAGTTGAATATGTTGGCAGAAAATCAACTCAAAGAAGTTTTTCTGTGTAATTACTATTCTTAAAGATGATATCATAAGTTAGTTTGTTACATGGTAAATAACAGATGATTCCAATAAGAGAAAATTTATACATTGTACCCTAATAACAAAGTATGTATAGAACAGGGGGAAAAAAAAAAAACACGGAAGTAAATTACATAAATCACATTAACAGAGTTTGAAAAATCAGTGTAGTAATGGTTTACAAGTTTGTGACCCATTGTGAAATGGGATTTCATTAAATTACTGAAACGTCCAGGGATTTCACGAAATCCCTAGAGATATTTACAAGATATGAAACCAAAACTGAGAACCATGCAATGCGCACAAGAGAGATTCTGGTTCAACCTCACATGGAGAGATCACAAGACAGCACAATACTTAAGAGGAAAAAAAATAAATCAGACATATCATAGAATCCATTAAAAAAAACTCAAATGGCAAGGGGCTGATCATGTTACAAGAAGGTCAGACAGCCACTGGAACTCACAATGTGGATTCCAAGAGATCACATGTGAATTAGTGGCCACCTGAAAATAAGATGGTATGTCGTAGATATTTGCACAATGCTGCCCACGATCGAGCGATCAAATGAATCTTGGGAATGATCTATGTCCAACAACGGACCGTATCCTCCTTATTCATAATTTCCAACTACTGACTAGCATAGCATCCCCAAGAGATAAAACAGAAAAAACGTAACAAGCAACAACCAACCACGAAACAAAAGAAAAAAAAAACATATATAAATAGAATAAAAGGAAGATCCTACAAAACTAAGAAAAAAAAAACCCCTCCCCCAAAATGTTGTAGACAGGAATCTAAGATAAACCAAATCATTTGCCTGAAACAAACATCTTAGGGTAGCAAATCCTGACTTCATCATATTTTGAGCTTTAATTTAAATCAACCTAATGTTGAATGTATCGAGCTCTTTATGAAATAAACCCATCACACATCAGATATTGTATTACATTTATATATTATACTATACTTCTGATTCGTATCATATATATATATGTATGTACACACACACCCAGATAGAGAGAGTCTATGAAATTATCACAAACTCTGCCAAGAGCCGCCATGGTTATTCATTATTCATTTCCTTAAGAAAAGTTTGAACAAGGGTAGATAACTCCTGACTGAAGCCAAGCAGCATAAGTTCACAAAATAAATAAATTGAATATAATAGAAAAAATAATCATTGTCAATCTTTGTGTAGTATTTCTTTTCTCTCAGTTTTAGCTGCTTTCTATCATGACGGACAACTCAGAAGGTTATTTTACAGCGGTGAGTAAACATTGCACATTGGAAATAAAGAAGAAGCTTTCGACCGGGCTTGAACTCACATCCTTTTTACAGAATTCTGCCCATGTACTGCAACTGCTCTTCAAACTGAACTACTGGAACACTCACAGGTAGCAGTAGATTAAATCCAACTTTTAAATTTATATTTCAATTATTCCTGATTGCTTAGAACCATATTTGCTATTTTTTTTTTTTCATACACAAGTTATATTAGTAAAAATAACATTATCCTGATTTTTTTTAAAATTGAGCTTTGTCAACCTTTGTTAATTTTTTACTAGTAATCGAAAGCACACAACGATCAAAATTGAAAATGCAAAGCTGGAGAAAGTAGACCATTACATCTACTAATGACAATAAATCTCCATGGAATCCTCAAAAGAAGAAGAAATCAAGCAGAGAATTATTCTAGGATGGCAAGCCTTTGGCAGAGCAGCCTCAACCTTCAACAACAAGAAAAAGCCCTAAAAAGAAAGGTATACTACTGATGAATCCTCCTGATAGTCACCTATGGAGCAGAGACATGGAACTCAACCAAGAGACAGACCTGTAAACTGAGAACCATATAACGTGCACGAGAGAATCATGCTCAACATCACATGGTAAGACCACAAGACAGCAGGGAAAACAGAAGTCTGAGACTGAGACATCATAGAATCCATTGGGGAAACTCAAATGGCAATGGGCTGGTCATGTTTTAAGAATGGCAGACAGCCAATGGATATCACAACTCAAAGCATAGACCCCAAGAGATTAAATGTGGAACCAAGACCGTCAGGTTATGAGATTGCTAGACAAACTGGACAGGTTCAGAAAATATTAGCTCTGCAACGTCCACAATAGAGAGACTGATGATGATGACAATTTCTTTCATCTCAATTTCATTTGTTTTTCATTGCAAGAACTCTGACTGACAGGCTATGACAATGAATGAACAGGGCAGATCAGAAATAAAGTTGAGACTCAAGCTTATACCTTTTTCACTTTGCCTTTTAATACGACAACTGCTCTAACAATCGTGCTACTGGAATGCATCGGTTGGTAAGTGGCAAGAATCAAGAGACCACAGAGACATTCCTCATGAGCAACCATTGCAGGGTAATGGTAAATAAGCCAATCTAATATATCATTCCTACCCTGCAATGAATTTGTGCCCTACATTCATGACCTTATGCCAGACTAATGTGCCCTACATTCATGACCTTATGCCAGACTAATCTAAGCTTAGTAAATACCTATAAAGAAGTGTCAATGTAAACAATTATTAAGTTTGAATTTATGAGATGAGATTTTGTTACTACTCTCTTAGATGAGTATCCTCATCTTTGTTGTCTTTAGATATTGCAATATTTTGGTTGATATACTCTCGGGCCTCTCTCAAGTGTATACTACATACCTAACTCTGCATGATCAGTTCGAAATTCCCTGATTATTGATTGGGACAAACACCTCAGATAGGTCAAAAGAACATAGGCCAAAATGTTGGGATAAAAAAAAAAATGATATTGTTAGTCTGAGAGAATCATTTAAAAAAGAGGAAGCTTATTCTGAGATATCAGGTTGGTCAGTAATTTACTTCAATAGAAAATGAATAATTGATTCTACCAAAATACACCAATATCACTGACAAGCTGACAAATCAGAATGTGAGTTATGTCCCTTGCTCAGTGTTGCCAATTTAAATGTTTTTTGTCCACATCTTAGTGTTCACATTTGGGTCTACAAGTCGGAAATTGCTATTTAGATGATTTTTAATAAAATGATATTTTTTATCTATTTTACAGTAATGATAATATTCTTTATAAATTCAGTAATATTTTATTACAATGAATGATGAAGATTAGAGTTACTTTTGATTTATTGAATAATATGTAATATTTCCTAGATTTTAGATATATATATCTGGAGAATCTGAATGTTTATAGGTATTTCAAGGTGTTTTATGGACTCAATTTTAAATGTTAACTTGAAAATAAAAATGACAACACAGCCTTGGCTAGATCTTCACACAAGAGAAGAGCTAGAGCATCTATGGTCTGACTTCCACGCTTCTTTATTTTGTAACCACAAATCAAGGTTTTCTTTAATATTTTTTCAAGATTTCTAGACTAAAATCTCAATGTTTTCTCAATAACTGAACAGATTGACTGAGTGGTTTTTTCTGCCAAGTTATCCAGCATTTCCTGTTTCTTGCCAGACATTTTACACAGCTTTTAAAAATCACTCCACCAAGAAATACAGAGCCTCATTTTTTTCTCAATCTTTTTGAGAGATCCATTACCACTTTCAGTTCCCTAAACTTAATTTTATTACAATTTTGACTCAGATTGTAATTCTGTTTATTTCTAGTCGCACAGTTATCTCGTTCACGTGAAAATCAAGATGGTGGTAAAAACTATACAAAATTAATCATAAAAATACGATTTGGTTTTACAAAAATTCATTATGATGAAATAAAATTTCAGTCAAAAATGTGAACACATGAAAAAATGTGAGTTCCTTTTTTTTTTACGATTAACTTTATACTATTTTCTTGGTGTCATAACTAAAATTGAACTTTCAGAAAAGATATTGTTCTATAACAGAATTGTTACCTATTTCACTTTACCAATAGTGGATTTGGATACTTAAATTGGATCCATAATACTTCAAGTTATTCAAATCCGGAAAAATACTTATTAATTTTTTTTTTAACAAGGGTTTTTAAACTAACAGATATTTAGCATATGGAACAGCATAACTTTTGTTCCTGAGTAAGGAAAATATCAAACTCAGAATAACATGGAGGACAATGGAAAGAGCAACGTTAGGAACAATACTTAGTGATAGAAAAGATGAAAATGGATCTATGAAAGGATCGGAATGGAGGATATCATACAAGTGAGAGAGAGGATAAAAAAAAGGTGGGTACATAGAGAGAACAAAGGACAACAGATGAGGGTAAAGGCTAACTGATCTATGCCTATGAGACAGTAAACATGGTAGGAAAAGACCACACACAAGATGGAACAAAAAGAAAGGTTAGAAAGGTTTGTGGGTTAAACATGGTGGAGATTAGCGTAATCAAGCTCATCATGGAGGGAGATAAGAAAGGCCTTTGACCAGCAGTGGACTTATAACCACCGAGGATTATGATGATGACACATTAGAGACCTGCCTTGTTAGTAAGCTTATCTTGAATAATATTAGTGTAGTTAGTTAGATCCTTACCAGGTGTTCAATTACTGTAGCCTTATGCCAGACTAAGAGGAGCTCAATTGATAACTGTGAGTGTATGTGTGAGAGAGTGTGTAATTATTTTGTGTCTGAAATTTAACCACAACACCATGTTGGGAAGTGAACTTTAATTTATGCCTTGAAGCAATCTTTGAAACGCTGAGGGGCATGAAAAATTATTAGTTTTTCGTATTAGTCTGTTTTGGTTAATTTAGGAAATATCTATTGACTACCTGACAAGGGAAACAAATAGATTTCCCTAAATGAGAGTTATTTCCCTTGATTCTTTCCGAAGACGACAACGAAGTGAGAGATTGTTTTTATGGGTAAAATAATGGACTCCTCCACTTAAAGGTAACAATACCGTTGATGAAAAAATACCTCTTACCCATCATTAGAAATAATGGAATCTTCCTTTCTGGAAATTAATCATTTCAAAGAAATTCAAATTGAGTGTGTCCTCGTTAAATCAGACCAATGGAGGGCGGGGAAGATGTCCATTTTAGCCGATTCTCCAAGTTAACCGATGGTAAGGATTAATACTGTATGCATATACGATATTGGAAAGGAATAAATCAAAAATTCTCACAGACTATTTTTAAAAAGCATCTCAATAGCACATCTTCTTTGAAAGTTAAATTTTGATTATAACTGCAAGAAAATAGAATAAAGTTAGTCGTAAAAAAAGAAAAATCATTTTGTGTAAAGAGTTTATCAATTTTGCCATAATTGACGGATCTGACAACATTAAAAAAAAATCTGCAATCTTCTTTTACTAATAACACAAAGATTATGACGATAAAATTGGTAGATTTCAAGTTGCAGACATTTTTCATTGACATGTTGCTTTTTGCTGAAAGTCTGTAAGAGTTGCAATTATAAACAGAACAAGATTCATTATATATAAGCTCCATATAATTATATGATGTAATTATTTAAGATATAATAGGGTTAATTAGTTCAGATCTGACTACTCAGGAAATAAATGAACCTTTGTAAGTTTGTTTACTTCTGAATGTGGAGAAGTACTTGGAGTAATTTTGAAATTGTCCAGTTCTAATACTATGCTATGAATAAAGGTGATCTTTCCAATCTCTCTCCTAACTCAAACTTTATCCATTTTATCTGATATTAGACTAACCAGGGTCCATTCTAGTGAGGGTTAACTGGACAATAGTCCCTCCAATTTCGCGGAATTGAAATTCGCAGATTCAATTATCCGTGTTTTTTCCCATCAATAAAGGGAAGCTACTCCCACGGGATTTCGAGAAAAAATTTTCAAATATTACGTTCAACTTCGTTCTTATTTTTGATTGTACTTCAATAGTTTTACTAACATAAGCAAATAGGATTGGAAAAAAACTTAAATTGAAAATTTATAGTTTCAAAATCACCCATGTACAACTTTAAATCAGTTGTCAGTGAGGAAAATATGTAACAACTTCACATTTTATTTTAATGCAAATATTTGTAAAATTGAATCGAGGTGTTTTTCGAAACTTTAAATAAACAGATAATGATGAACAATATGGCAAATAATGAATTATCAAATACTTGTCATTCAGTACAGTCACATTAGTCAGTTGTGTATGTCTATTCGGGTGCAGTTTCGTGACTGTAAGGCAAAGTATGTGAGGTGGGGGGGGGGTCAAG
The DNA here is from genome assembly GCA_963457665.1 of Thysanoteuthis rhombus. Classification (NCBI taxonomy): domain Eukaryota; kingdom Metazoa; phylum Mollusca; class Cephalopoda; order Oegopsida; family Thysanoteuthidae; genus Thysanoteuthis; species Thysanoteuthis major. The sequence goes on along the minus strand of OY735216.1, from coordinate 9,001,265 downwards.
TTATTTGCAGCCGTCTGCTAAATTCAAGGAACTATTGTATATTCATGACTTTTTTCACAGGGATTATCTATTTCATATTTAAAATTGCAACCGATGCATGAGTGTGTGTGTGTGTGTATTGGTAACAAATAGTAACTTAGAGGTGATTTCCATAGTGTGATGATTATCAAGTTAGTCCCACAGGCTATTAACAAGAGAGGCAAGTCCAGTTCAAAATGGATACGGCTCTATTGTAGCTTTTTATTGGGCTGAACCTCATTCAGTATTTAAATAATTTTTCTAATATCTAGATAAATGGTACATTTTATTTAATAACTTGAAATTCTCAGCCTTTAATGAAAGAGCCAAAGTTTTTCAAGAAAGGTTTACAAGAAACAAGAGTATCTTGCCATTGATGCCAGAACTTGAAAATTCTGAATTTTGAATTTCAAACTTCTCAAAAAATTCCAATTTAAAACTGAAGTTGAATTCTTGAAGGAGAAATCTTGTTTTTCATTCAATGATTCTTTCAGGCAAGAATTTTTATCTTTGCTGTTTTCAACAACTTCGGCCAGAACAATAAGATTTTAAAAAATTGAGTGAAAAATGAGATTTCAGCCAACTTAAAGATTTTAGGATTTGTAACAACTAATTTTTTGCTTCTTGGTGTCACCCAGCTCCTTCACAGAGTGGGAAAACTCTTTCACAGCCCGATCCTAAGATTGAACCTACAACTCCCAAGAATCTATGTCTTTACAATTTGGCCATATCTCACAGGACATTTGAACAGAGAAATTTGGAACCATAAAATTAGTATGAGTAGTTTTCTAAGCAGAGGCTTCAAAATGGATCTTTTCAGTTCAAACTCTTTATTCCTAACTGCTTTTCATTGTGGTGGGTGTATCCCTTTACCTTTTTATGTTATATACAATTCCTGTTTTCATAGTCACCGATGACTATTAATAGGAACTGATTTTAATGCAATACTTGACACTACTCCCTCAATTGATACTTACTATAAAAAAAAAAAAACACATTTTGACAGAAGGAATAAATGAATAAAAGGCATCATTTTTTTATTCCTTTTTTTAGCCAACTAAAAACAAACCCCCAAAACAATGGTCAGTTTGAATCCCAATCCAAAAACCTTAAAAAATGAAATGGCTCCAACTCTTCTTGCTAGTTTCATCCACATTTTCTATCAAATATTTCTGCTTCTGCCAACAAATTTGGAAAAGATATATGTATTTAGTTGTGTGTGTGTCTGTCTGTCCACACAATATCTCTAAAAGGTCTTGATGAAATTTAGTTGAAGGCTGTGCAATGAAGTCAGAGAGAAGTGGTTAAATTTGGGGGTGGATCCAGGAAGATATTTACACATTTTTTTCCCCTACATATATATATATATATATATATCCACACAATATTCTTCCACACAATATCTCCAAAAGTTCAGCATCATTTTGCACTGAGGATAGACATGGACAAAGGAAGAGTAAGGAATTTTTACATTTACCTCCCTTGCATCGTAGGTACACATTAACCGATTTTCATTCAATACCGAGTGACAATGGCAGAGATACGCACTGAGAGCTTTCTAGTAATGGCTGTAATCGAATGTAAACAATCGAACAATAAAAGCCAATTAAGCTTTATTGAGCATAATTGCTTTAATAGAAGCCATCAATTATGAGCCAACAAAAACTCATTGACAAATACAAACAATTAATTGCAATTCTTGTTTCTCTCATTTGTGATTTTAATTAGTGCACAAAAAAGATTGCGGATATAAAACATACAAATACCTCTTCATTTCCACTTTATAGATCAATATTCTGGAGAAGAGACACCAAATTGTTTTGGTATTCTCTGATATCTTTCATTGTATACTATACGTGATGGTATATAGCAGACATTTAGTATGATACAGTAATGCCTTGAAGAACTTGGTTATGATTAATAAAAGATTTGATGCATTGCTGTACAAATAAATGTAACTGAGTATAAACGGAAAAAAGACAGTAAATTATCACAAGACCTTGAAGTGAGTTGTTTCAAACAGTATAGAGAATTTAGTGGAATGAATTAATGGCACTTATCAAGGTATAACTGGGTTATAGATGTCCCAGTGGTGTGCGGGGAAAGAAGACGAGATCAATATGAGAAAAAGATTGAGTAAGAGACAATCTTTGAAGAGCGATACATCAGAAATTTCAAAGTCCTTTAATTGGGAGTAGCTAAGTTGCATGATGATTATTGGCTTGAAGTATAGGTTTGTCTGACCGAGTTTGAGTTTTAGACAAGGTTGTTTACGTTCACTTTACGGTAATGCGCCCTTGAGAAAGGCATGAATCAACTCCTCATTTCAAGTGGGAGTGAAGAGCAGAAATGTTTAAGCCTTTGGGCCCTCCAAGAAAGTCCATCTAAGAAAGGGTTACTCTATCAGAAAAAATCCCAGAGCTCGGCAGTTGTCCAAAATCCAGATAAAGAAGGATTGTCAGGCATGGGGCTACCAACCTCACCCCATAAAAAAAATATACTTGCAGGAGAGTGGTTGCAGCCCTATACGCAAACTAAGAGTCTACACAAATAAACAACAATAAATACAAGCCATCACTTACCTGAGCAGATTAGCCGTCAGTCCAAATGACACACCCATGTAATCCAATTGCTCAGCCTCCCGTTCAGACAATTTCAAGAGTAAAGGTGGAAGGTTCTGTCGTGGAGCAATCTTTTCTGTTAAGAGATCAATTTCCTGCAAAGGGAGAAAGAAATTCGATCATTAAAATTAATTAAAAATAACACCAAAAAACATCCATGTAACTAATCAATATTTGATAAACAAAGAATCAAACCATCTTGAATTCCTAGATATTTCACAGTTTATTGCCATCATCCTCAGAACATTATCTACATCAAGAAAGGATTAAAACAACAGTGAAAAACATCCTTGCAGCTAATCAATATTTGATAGACAAAGAATCAAACCACCTCGAATCTGTAGATATTTCACAGTTTATTGTCATGATTTTTAAATTATCTACTTCTAGAAAAGATGAAAGCAACTGTGGAAAATATCCTTGGAGGTTTTATGAATAGAAAAAAAATGTTTGTAAAAGTCCACTTATACTTTTTAATTAGACTGAATTGTTGGCCATGAAGAATAATTAGTTATTATAATGCACGTAATATCGTATCAGAATCAGACACCAATTGCAAAGGAATTCTATTCCAGTTCAACCCATGATGTAGTAGATGGCCGGGAGTGCCTTGATAAGTCCTAGTCCAAGCAGCAAAGTGAAATTTGTCACCTGCCTCATTGGGAGGAGTGAAACTCGTCTGCTTTAGAGGCTTCTTTGGTTTGGATTCTGAGTTGAGCATCACTTAGACTGGTTGCCAACCAAGACTAGAGAGCCCAGCCTATCATAATATTTAGCCATAGCTGGTACAGAAGGGGGGGGACTATGGCTAGAACCCTAAGTCTGTCCTGTAATTTCCCCATAGTTGGAACAGAGGGTTGTATTCATGCCTCTCTCAAGGACATTAGTATGAACAGAACAGCAACCATCCCAGCTGGAATCTGAATTCTGTTGGCCAATTCCATTTTTCTATGCAGTTGACTGTTAGGCCAACTGAACCCTTGGATTGCAAACAAATATATAAACTTCGTAAATGGAATCCTCTTGAATTATGGGAACTCACCTCGTCTACCACAGGCTTGATTTCTAGTTCCGTTTCTTTGGTTTCTTCATTCAAATTGACAATTTGGCCTTTGTAGTACTGACTCAGCAACTGGATTGCCCTGCATCCATAACCCATCTGAAAAGAACACATGGCAAATAATAAGAGACAAACTTGTGAATAGTGAGTGATGTCTATCCTATCAACATCCTGGATGACAAGTACAAAAACAAGTGAAGCTCCTTTGGACGATCCTATTCAAAGTAGGAGCTTCACCTGTTCTTGTTCCCAGGTTGTCCATTTTCTGGAAATACATCTGCACAAAATAGGTACTTTTACCTTCAAATTGTTTGAGAAGAAAAGCAAGAGCTAAGAACAACACAAACATTGGACAAGAATTCCCTGTCTGTGCAAAGTGAAAAATAGACAACTTGAATATACAATGCCCCTCCCCTTTATCAGGTCTTATTTACTCAGTGGTCGACCCCAGAAATTAACTATTCATAAGTCTCATTTAATAATGGTCTCAAAGCACAAAAGAAGTGACGCTGACAATTCCAATACATTAAAGAGAAGTCGTAAATGACTTCCTTTGAATGAAAAACTAATTAGGAATAATAAAAATTCATATGCTGAGGTTGTTGAGATATATAAAAACGAATCTTCTGTTTGTCACATAATGTTCATTAGAGTATATTGTTATAATTGTTCTATTTTATCATTATTCTTTTCAATATCTTGAAGCTTAATTTGTAAACTAAACTTTATCATAAGTATCTATGTATAGTAAAACCAAACATAGTATGCAAGATGTTCCGTACTATAAGCAGTTTCAGGCATCTACTAGCGGTCTTGGGACATATCAGCCATGGATAAGGAGGAGATTACTTTATGGGCAGAGGCCAATAAAGAAACTGGAGTTAGGGTAGTTGGAGTTGAGTGAAAGAAAGTTTTTGGAGACAGAGGAATTGTCTGTTCAGAAACTCAAGACTCTGATGAAATACAGAATAAATATGACCTGACATCTGGGCTGAGAATTGAATGGTTCACTCTATTTTCCACTTTGAAGACTAAAAAAGCAGAATTCATTCCACACTTCTAATAAGGTTTCAAACTTTATGAAGATTTATGCTGACTTCATTATGTTTTCTGTTCAATTATCTTCGAGTTCACATACATCTTGTCGGGTTTTTTTCTCATTCGCATTAGCTTCTTTTCATAAATTTCTAGTCAGGTTGTGACACAACATCTGGTATTCCCTGACAACACTCTTAGCACGATTTATTGGTTATACCAAAGAAGGGACTGGGGCTTGTCATTAGCAGCAGGTAGGTGAGACTCATTAACTTCACTTTCTTTATTTGTAGCTTTGTACCTAACTTAGAAACTATCCCAATATTTCCTTTTGTGAAAATGACAAACAAAAAAACTGTCTGTTCATAACAAAATACTGTCTTTGTAGTTGATGAGAATCTGCAAAAAACTGTTGGGATGAATGTCAACATTCTACAATCCCTATGTGTTTTGTATTTGATAGAACTAGAAAAAAAAAATCATTTTTTCATGAATCAAATCTTCATTAATGAATACTAAAACAACCATTTCTTTTTCTGAAAGAGTTTAAGTCTCATCAATCCTTTAAGAAAAGTTCTTTAATACAGAATTTCAATTGAATTTTTGATATTGACCAAGTTTAGCTTTGTACGGCCAACAATCAAATCAAAGGAAATAAGGTAGGAAGATCATAAAATGAATCAGAGCATTCTCATCTCCTCAACACAGATATTGGAATAGCATCCAATTTAGAATGGTTCAATAAGCAGAGGATTGGGGGGGGGGGGGGCTGGTATTGAACCTCTGCCTCCAGACGTCATGGGGTGCACGACGCCACCCGGCCTTACGGGGCGCACGACACCACCCTGCCTTAGGGGGTATATAACATGTGCTAATTGTCTATTTCATAGTCAAACTTTCAAGAGAATGGCAAAAAACTAATGCAAAAACAAAGATGATGAACTTACACTTTGGTAGTCTGGGTGAGTGGCAATCCTAACAATTCGGACCCCAGACAAACTTCCAAAATCACTGTCTTGAAACTGACATGGTGAAGAGAAAAAAATAAAAAGACAATCAATTAATCATGATTACTTCTGAGCAATAATTGATCAGTGACAGTCAATCAGATGTTCAGATTAGATTCAGTTTTTAATGAAAAATAAAAAGTTTTGAAGTGTCATCAACCTTGGTATATTAGACACTGAGGATGGAATGGAAAAAAAAAAATCAAAAGAAATCATGAAATAGTATAAGAAAGTTGTTTCAAATAATTGCACACATGGTTGGCATTTATGGATTGAAAATGCCCGTCAAGTATCAACATATTGATAAATATGCTTAAAATATATAAGATACAGACACCTACGACAAAATAATCACTCTATACTTGTGTAAAATGCCAAAAAAATTAAATATAAAAAACCAGGAGGGTCGTATTATACTCAAATGTAAAAAAACTGATAAACACATAAAACCAATTTTTAGTAACGAAACCTGAGGGTAGCATTTTACAAGGATGTAAAAGAATGCTTACACTTATTGATTTTTAGTTACAAAAAGTCGGTGCAGCATTATATCCAAGATCACATTATACTCAAGTAAATAAAATAGTTAATGACTAAAAGATTAAGGAAGACGACTTGAAGAGAGAGGAAGAGCATTTGGGATGTCAAAGTATTAAATCATTACAACACTGTTCACGTGATAGAAAAGAACATGATGACTTGAATCAAATTAAATGATCATTTTTAATCAATCATAAATATGAAATTTTGATATGAAAATAATGAAAAACTATAGAGAGGAAGAGAATTTTACCTGTTGGGAAATTGTCCATGGTATTAAATCTCCTGATGCTCGTTTTCCTTGCCGCAAACCATTCATCACAGAAGCTTTGGAAATATCACCTTCTAGACAAATCTGAAAACAAGAGTAAATACATATATGTATATATTACGTATCTCACATAAATGAATCACCGCATCCCGTGTTTGTACCAAAACTAATTACCAAAAAATTAGAAAAAATTGATAAAAATATTTCTTCTATCTTATCTCTAAAATTTTTTTAGAAATTTGGGGGGGGGGGAGAAATAAAATAGAAATATGAGCACAAGATTTGGCCATTGTTGGTCTAATATGACCAAAGAGACCCTTTTTTTTTTTTTTTTAAAGAAGCAAGAAGACATTTCAAGATGAAGCCTAGTGGGGTACTCATTATTCAAGGTTGTTGCCCCCTAAATGCAACTGACTGAGAGGGGGCTAGTTGGTCAGGCAGATCATTTGTGGGACTACAGTGTTTCGATGTTGAGTTTTTGGGGTGCCTTGTAATCATTGCGTGTTGAGTGTAACTCCTGAAGCAAAAAGGGACCTCAGAGAATGCGGGGGGGGGGGGGGGGGGAGACATATATGCACAAAAAAAAAGAACACTCAACAATGTGTTATTAGATTTTTTTATGTGTATTAAACCTGAAGTTGTTTTTGATAATTCTCATCATTTCCGAAGGGAGAAAGGCATGAAAAGTTTCCTGAATTTGTTGGGTTGTCTACAGCTAAAGGAAGGCAAAAAAAAAAAATCTATTCTTGCTTATTCAATTTAGTGCACTCCTATATGCTCGATGAGGAGCATTGTAGTTCAATAACAAGTAGGCTTTACAGGGTGGGGTTGCAAGGCCTATACCCATGATACAGGGCGATAGGGCTCCAACTGCCCTGCTATTTACCCCTAAGCTGGGGGGACGGGGAGAAAAAGTGGATTCATGCCTTGTCCACGGGCATAGTGCAAGGTGAATGTAAACAACCTTGGCTGAAATTCAAATTCAATCTGACGAATCTGTTTCCCAGGCCAGTAACCATTAAGCCACTCTGCACAGATGAGCAAAGCAATGGCCGGGACACTTACAGTTTCCATTCAATCTATTAAGCAACAACTCATCTCTATCAGAGTGACTTCCAAAAGATAAATGAATAAATGCTTCTGATTAGTCGCTCAATAGAAACCGTCACATGACCAATGTCTTTCTGAAAGAGGGGTGATCAATGAATAAGTTATTCCTCTAGTGTTTTGTTGGGTGGCAATCACTAAAAAGGGCTGAATTTAAGAAAAAAACCAAAAAAAAACAAGCATGAATGCTGCCAGATACAAACTGAGTGACCCATTTAGCATAAACCTACATTGTAAATTGGAGTCATCAGTAAAAACCTATTTTGGGAAAGAATTTAAAAAAAAAAATTAAAAAAACAAAAAAAACACCAGTTTTTTTTCTAGACTTTATAAGGAGTAACTGTTCAATTTTTCAGCCCTCTAGCTCCATTGATACGACCTCATACAATTTAGGTTGATGGTTTCTAATGGATAAAGAAGAAATGATGGGACTGAACCTTTGAGGTATTAATACAAAATAAAATGCAATATGAGGTAAGCCTGGACTGACCTGTATAACACAGAGGGGTTCTGGTAAACTTTGCTTATGAGAAGCCATGGGTCCAAGGAGTACAAAGATGTGATGTGCTGGTGCGTCTGACAGCATCTGAAGATCATTTGGGGTGTTCTGGTTGAAAAAGGAGAGGAAAATATGGCATCATTCAGTTATCACCAATAGACACATGCAAGGTATGCTGATATCTAACATCTGAATAATAAGCTTTGGCAAGCTACTTGAAACTATGAAGAAAAAGAATCACAATCAGAAAATATTGATCACTTATAATCAATAGAACATAAACAGACTGATAGAGAGAAATATAGTTATTTTATTTCCTATTGAAAAAAATACGAAGTGGAAGAAGTTATGATAGTGCAGCAACAATTTTACAAGTGGGGAGGGCCAGCCTGTTTGTGGTAAACTTGTCATCCACTTTATTTATCACATCTAGAAAAACATTCATTAAATGAGAAAAAACTCTTTCAGCCTATTGGTCTTGTGTAATAAGTCACCGCATTAGTTGACTTTAAATACTTATTGAATTTCAATAGTTATACGTGCACATGTGTGTGTGTGTGTGTGTGCATGTAATATAGCAAATCATTATAAAAACAATTGCATTAAAAATTATTAAAAAGTTATCAATACAAAAATGTATTCCTTCATATAAGGAATCACAGAAAGAGATGAAATATTTTTTTAAGATTCTAATGCTCAAAACAAAAACTGAAGAGAGACTACATGACAACCTTTTCTCAGTCATAAAAATCTATGAATTTCATTTCACCCGTCCTTGGCAACCTACCTACTATTCGGATTTTACAATCTTTTTTAGAGATGCCCCCATTTTAGAATATTTGTAAACTCAGTGACTCTGACAGTGTCATGTTATCAATATCACTTGGAAAAGAAGAAAACTATCTAAGAATGGAATAAATAATCAGATACAATTTCATTAAAAAAATGTTGTCTGTACCTTGTAATGAGATGAGACATAGAGAGACATGATACTGTGAAGAAAAGCCTCGGATCCCTTATGGAAAGAGAACAAAGTGTCCCTGTTGACGTAGTAGAGGTCACAGTTCTCAGGCATCGGGCAACCTGCCGTTATGTGAGGGACAGTCATAACGTCCAGACACAAGAGATCATTCAGCCATTTCTCGATGGCATCACCATTTGCATATCTGATAGACTCATTCAACTTGACTTCATGAAGTACACGACCTGAAAAGAGAAAAAGAAAGTAAAATAAATTCTTTTTGATGAGATTTGAATTCTATAGTCCAATGAGATATGACCAAAGAGAGAGAAAGCAAGAGAGAGAGAGAAAGCAAGAGAGAGAGAAAGCAAGAGAGAGAGAAAGCAAGAGAGAGAGAAAGCAAGAGGAGCAGACAGGGAGGAGGCACATAAAAGGTGTAGATAAGTACTGCTCTACACATTCTAACTATGATTCACCTAATGTCTGTCTGTCTCAATCTAACAGCGTAAGTCAGGAACCATACAATTTGTCTCCATGAAATTTTCTGTACGAACTAATCAAACTACCAGGCGCATTTTTAGCAAATAAGTTTTTGAAAATGAAAAAAAATAAAAAATTCTGGGATCTGCATTTGCATTCCAATAATAATGATCTGAATTCCGTTTATCTATCTAACTATAATTCATCTATCCCTGCAAACAGCTATTTGAATTAAATGTGACTCAAGAGGTCATGATGGTAATGATTTTGAAATGAAGTATGATTCAATAAATACACAGTTCAAATCCATGATCTTTTAGTGTCCTTCAGGGTTTTCAGCTAGTTATTATAAGTCTGTGATGCAACAATAAGTCCTACCATTCAACCAGAACGTTTCCCAGGGCCAGGATAGATTAGCTGTTTGGTAAAATTATCAGAGGTCACACAGAAATAACTCAATAAAACACCTCCGCCCAAACTATCGTCTCAAGAGCCATTGAGTGCAGATTGATAGAAACAAATAGTGAATATGAATAAAACCTTTTGATTAAATTTTGCTTGGAATGAAAGGTCAGACAATAGGACTTGCACGTGGAGAATGGCTTGATAGAAAATCACAAACAAGTAAGAAATTTGAACCTTTTGATGAAATGGTGATCCATCAGAACAGCTCTGGCTATCAGGATGGTCTACAATCTTGAAAGAATTCTTTCACAAAGCACAATATCCTTACGGTCCAGTTAGATGAAAACTCAGAAGAAATATCTAGCCTTGATGATGCAAGATGAATTTTCATATTTTACACATTTTGTTATATGAACATTGTCATTTGCATGTTTGACTCATGCAAATGCTGGTATTAAACTGACTGGGTTACAGTGCTCCACAGATAATGCCAGAACACCGATGAAATTATGGGATTATTTCTTACTATTGTATTATTATGCTAAATACTAATTAATTCAGTTCATTTTGGACTCCAATATAGAAGCTTAAACTACTGACCAGTCTCACATCATCTTCTGTATAACTAAGCGTGAATTTTCAAAGTTTATTTTCAGCAAAAAGTGGCTATGTTTGAACATTGAAAAAGAAAATATATCTTAGTAGTTTATAAGATTCATTTTGGAGTCAAATATATAAACTCTAACTAATGAAGCATCAAAGCACTTTCCCTATAATTAGATGTAGGTCTATAAGCAAAATAATTTATTATGGAGTAAATGTTCGAAGTTCATCCTAGGAAAAGCAGTAGCCTATCTGAATATTGTGAGGGAAAATTCTTTCAAGCAGTCCATATGATTCATTCTGGGGTCATGTAGAATAACCCTAATTACTGTGTGGTATCTCTTTCTGTAAGGCCTACAGGAAGAAGATTGAAAACATGAAAAACTGTGACTCTACTTTCCACACAAGACAAATCCATACAGTTAAAGTATAGAAAATATTGAGCAAATAAACTCAAGTTAATAAATGCAAACTCGAGAAAAATAATTTTTGATTTTTGTAATAAATCATTTAAATTCTATACTTCATTCCTGCAAATTCAATTATCAAATTGAACTATAGAAGTAAAATAATTTCCCAAACTAATTCAAATTAGAAAATAATTTCTATTTTTTTTTCAATTCCAAATCGTTTTAACTGCATAGTTTTTGCTTTTTTGTTGATCCTTGCATGGATTTTTTGCATCCAGAAATGACAGTAAACCATGAAAATTAATCCTACCTGACATGGTTCCAGTCTTGGAATCAGTGTTCTCTGCTGAAGTGTTGGAAATTGTTGCTGCCTGTTGACGCAATTGTTGTACCAACTTTAAAGACAGTGAACGTCCTGTGCCTTCATACCTGACGAAAAAAAAATAACATAAGAACACTTCAACACATGCAGTTCAATACAATTCGATTCAATTTTTATTTCATCAACAATTTACATACTAATAACAGATTTAACTATACAAAATTATTTGAAACTACAGTTGAGAAAACCAATTAGGAAGACAAAATAGAAAGTAATAAAACACATTAACAGAGAAAGTAATAAAATACAATATTGATATTGAAAAGAAAGAAAAAAAGGGAAGTTAATGAATGATAACGGGATAAGGGAAGCCATGCATACACAAATGTTTGATAAGTCTCCATTTAGGTTGACAATGGAGGTAGCAGCAACTGCTTGGGCAGGTAAAGTAGATATAGGAAAAGTGATTCACCAATATGATACTCTACCCACACCAATCTATCAATTGTAGTGAAATATCTGTTTGCCTGACAAACAAAGTAAAAGAAACCATTAGTTTCAGCGGGAATTAGTGGTGGGATTGTTCGGCCAATTTTCGTCTCCCTTACTAAGATTTTCATTTCCCCGGCCAGTCAGTATAAGGCTCAAAAGTGGCTCTCTCTTCTCATTGGTTGGGAGGGTGAGTTCAGTTGTATCAGTGAAGTTAAAAAAGATGCAGAGAGCATACTGATCACTCCTCCAAGCAACTGGCTGATGAGGCAGTGAGGGAGAAGTAGAAGATACAACTATAAAGTTATTGTCCATTTTGTTTGTTTCTACTCCTGTCTCTGAACCCTTCATTTCCCCCTCTAACCTTATTTTCATACCTTTGTTTTCCAGAAGGCGTTCTTGCAACTCAAACAAAACTGTTCAATTCACAATTACATTTCTTCAATTTTTTTGTGTTGAGTGCAAATACAATTTGCACAGTTATACTTAACAATCATCATGGCATGTCAGTGACAAGACATTATGTGAAGATTGGAGCCTGTGTAGTTTAACAGTACTGTAATGGGAAAGTGATTTGCCTAAGTATTCACTCACTCATTGCCTCTTCTCCATTAGCCAAAGTGGTATGCCAGTGATGAAACCATTTTCAAGATCTCTGACGACCGGACAGACCACAGGGGAAGTGGGTACATGCCTTTCCTAAAATCATACAATGATTACAAGGGGGGGGGGTACTTCTTATGACGAAGGATTCTACTCAATGCTTTGAATGAATTTCCCTAATGACCTCAATTTTTTCCAGTAGGTAAATTCTATAACAGAGCCAAGTCAGGCACAAGACCAATTAAAAACTGATGATTCATTTGTGGTAATCGAGCTCACGGATAAATTAGGAAGGAGAGTCAAGAAATGCGATCACCAGCACTGAGGTTGTTGTTGATAGAAAACTGTCACTTACCCATTTACAGTGGATGACATAAATACAAGATAAGGTCCAATGAGATTTTTTACAAGGGGTAAAGGAATTGCAGCGGCTTCATCAATGCACACAAGCTCAGCTTGACCCAATTTATGAGAATCTGAAGGATGGATATACTGGAGATAAAAAAAAATAGAGATGAATGGTAAAAACAAACAGGAGTGATAAATTGAGAATAGGATACAACTATCTGTAATTACAACTGACAGTTATCATTAAGATAGATTTTGCTGTAGCTAACTAAGTACACACTCAGCTGTATGATTAGGGTGGAAAAAATTTGGAATAGAGTCACACCCTCCCCTAATTGAAAAGGATAGTAGGTAACAAAAGAGGAGCCTTCAGATCACCTCTCACTGCCAGTGCAGTACAAGTCTTTGATTTGCATCAACTTGTGTGTATGGTAGATGAATGCATATACAAGAGGCATTTGTGTTGGAATCTGATACATCTACCTTCAATGATAACTGATGTCAGTACAAAAGTATGATTTGGTAAGTAAAAAAAAATCCAATACAAAATGACATCAAATGGGAGTGTTGAAATGAAGATGAGGTCAGTTGTCTACTTGGACAATTGACAAATATTTACCAAAAAGAAAGGATAAAAGACAAAAGGCCTCACAAGAGAGAGAGAAAGGAAATCTAAATCTCTTGGGAAAAAATTAAAAGCTACTAATAAGTACAACACTCTGCATTGCAACAGTGAGTACAACTAATAATTAGAGAAACCACCATAGTCTCTTATTTCATTTACCAGTGACTACACTTAACCACCAGGAAATGGATATTCACAACAGTGTACATAGCTATGGTTCCTACTTCTGTTGACAGATGGAACCACCATGACGACTTATTTCATTCACTAGAATGGCTACCTAATTCAAAATAGCACAGGGTAGCCAAGGTAGAAAAAAAAAACACATTCTTTTTACAAATACAAGAAAGAAAATATAAATTTCTGATCCTTATTCTATAGGTGAGTATAAACGAATTATTCACAAACTAAAATGTCCAAATTTGAATAGCAATTCAAACAATAGAAATTGTCACTTCCTTACCTGAATTGTCTGCCTGTGGTCACGGAAGATATTTACACGTACAATGGCTTTATTGAAGTCGGGATTAGATGACTGGATTATCTCATAATCTGTGTGTTCCTAAAAGTTTCAAAAAAAGAAAGAAGTCATTACTTTCCACCTCTGTGAATCCTTCTCCTAGGAAGATATAGGAAATAATTGGAAGCAAATTCATGGATGATTAATATTTGATCAGTAAACTGCAATAGATAGAAAGTTGGTTTCATAAACCATTGTTACAATAAGGAGTTTGATTCTCACTGAGTGTCCAATATGTGCCGTTCTGATGGAAACTTAGTTAACATCAACATTTTGATGTTAATCCACACCTTGGCATCTTTTAAAAAGAATTCTCATGATAATAGAGACAATGTGGACACCAAGTTTTATTCTTATTTTTGTGTCATGTTTCACTTGACAGATCAAGCTTCCTTGGACCAAGAAAATAAAATGAAAATACAAGAGACCTAGGTGAAGAAGGGAGGAAGTTCATTTTCTTGGTCTGAGGAAGCTCAATCCGTCAAATGAAGCAAGTCTTAGAAAGAAGAATAAAATATATTTTAAACTCAGTTTCCACATTGTCTCTATAATCTTAATGTCGCACGCATCCAATTCAATCATACACCAAAAAGTCTTTTGAAAGAAAATCAAGACAATACATAGATATATCAATGAGTTATTGATTCATACTCAAATATAAAATTCTTAGCAACATTACAAACTTTTGATCTATTACAGCCTCTTCAATACCAATCTACACAGTCAGACATTGACATTTGATGAGTTCTTGTATTTGACAAATCTACTTTCTTCCCAAGTAGAAAAGTACTCTAAAGAAATGAACCCTTTTCTCCCTGGATGAAATATCTCCTGTTTCAGCTACATACCTAGAAGTGCTCAAGTAAGAATTGCATTTTGTAGTCTTGGAAACATTATTCCACAACCCCCATCTCAAAACTTTCAGAAATTCACCATATCCTACAGGCCGAAGATTACTTTCTCCATAGACCTATCCCAATCACAGAGAAAGGTGGTCTATGCTAGACAGTAATCTGAAATCCTGCTTATAACCTCTAAATTAAGTGTGTAAATTACACTTGGTACTAAAAGGTAAATAAACAAAAGTAGCATAGATGATTTTCATAATGTATGTACAGACAGAATTTTTTTTTTTTCATATCAGTATATACAATGGTAAATGAGCCAACAGACCAGTAGTAATTCAGACGATGTAAACTGTGTGTCCTTCTTGTAAGGGAAAAAGAAAAATGCAAACTTTAAATGTTAAAGAGGCTCTACATGTTGCTGAGTAACCCACAAAACATCTTAAGTAAGGTAGGTGTAAGTTCTGAGACAGTAAGGTTTATTCTCATTTTGGCAAATTTTTAAAGTCAAAACTTGGGTGTTCAGGGAAATACTGTAATTTGGAGGTTAGAGAGGGTGGATTTGGAAAAGGGAAAAAAAAAAAAAAAAAACTCACCTGGTACTCCAGGGCATCAAAACCTTTGAAGACAAACTCAAAAAGTGTCTTTAAATTTTCTGGACTGGGAGAAGTGACAAATATATTGGAATAGCTAAAAAAGATGAAATTACATTTTAATGGAAGTTTAAGGTGACATCACAGTTATCTATTTAGATAAAGGAATAACCAAATAATTAACAGCAGTGAAATTGCATGAAAATGGAATTAACCCTAACAGCTTTGACCAATGAGATCCAACTTGTCTTGGAGTGGGAAAATACACCAGGAGTCAAGACTCAAGTTCCCAAAAAGCCAGTGTAACATAACAGAACAAAAAAAAAATACAGAGAGAAAAAGAAATCCTTACCTAAATCCTACAGCAGTAGCCATGGCAAGACCCAGGGCAGCAGACTTGCCTCGCCCTCGAGCAGCAGTCATCACCACTGTACTTCTCAAGGTCTTTTCAGAAATAGCTTCAATAAACTTCAAAAGTCCCTTGGCCTGAAATATTGAAAAAGCAAAAATTTTAAAATACAGCTGAAAGTCGTGTAGTCTGACCATCTTTTAATCTAATCAAGATTTGACAAAAATCTTGCACCTTGAATCTTTAGAAGCCACAAGGGAGTGTATCATTTGGCCAAATATAAATTGGCAGCCATATTTGCTGAGTTAGGTTTATCTTGTAGATAGTGGAAGACACAAGGACACGTCGTAAATATGAAGAAATTAATTCAGATATACAGAAGAATTACTTACAGACAGAGTCAAAATAATTGAGCTTATGAAAATAAACATCTTTTATTCACATCTGATATTTATCAATCCACATTGTACTCAAAAGATATGGCAGGTGTATAATAAGTGGACCAGAAGTGCTTTGTTGAGTTTTTACTGTATAATTTAATTCAGTGACTGGAACCATCAAGATTGAAAAACATCAGAGTGAATAGGTAGTCTATGTCAATAATCAGTGAATCTTCAGTCCTCCTCCTTTCTCTCCCTTTTGTTGCATTTGGTGGACCATTATTTAGAACTCATGCAGAGATGCAATTTTTTTTCCAAAAAGATGGCCAAAAACATACACAAATTAAAAACTATTTGTACTTTTATCATTATTTATATATCTGGAAAACAAGAAACTAACATGTTGACATTTCTACTAATTCTAACTGAGATAAATATCCTTCATCCAATCAGCCCCTCAGATTGGAGGCTGATCATCATGAACCATCTGCTCCTATTTCTGGCAAACATTTAGTTCCTTCAGTCATTTCTTATGCTCTGACCAAATGATCACTGACCCACTCTCTTTTCTGTCAACCATCTTGGCATGCCAGTGACGAGACATTTGGTCAAGATAGCTGGCAGTGGGATAGAACTCAGGGAGAAGTGGATTTGTGCCTTTTCTAAAGGAATTATAGCTAAGTAAGCAACATCTGTTGAAAATTCAAACTTGGTTTACCAGTCCTGTTGTTCCCCAGACCAATTTCATCACTTGACTCCTTTGTAACATACACATCATAAAACGCACGTGTGAGATTTTTTGACCTCCCTATTTAGTTGAAGAGGTTTAACATTTGTAAATCCCACAATAAAAATCATTCGTCAAAAAAAGTCTGAAATATATTTGTTACCTGATCCAATGTTCTTGTACAGTTGATGATCGAGCCAACAGGTTGCGTATCTTGCAAAGATTCCTTCAGAGATGCCAACTGCTGCTCTGATGGGGTCAGCGACTCTTCCTAAAACAAGCATCAGGAAAAAAAAATTTAGAAAATTGGTCCCAGAGAAAATGTCAGCCTATTTGAATGGAATCCATCAGATCAGAAATCCAGATCCTGATGATAGGATAGTAAGGCTCATTATCACAACAGCTTGAAAATTATACTAAATGAATGTAAGCATGGTCCAAAAGATAGAGCGCTTTCAGCAGTGCAACCTGCCATTTTCAATATCATGGTAGAATTGCATCTTCTTTGTTTGATATTTTGACTATTAAATTCAACCATTGAATTCAGCATTTACAGTTTGTTATATGCTTTCGTCAGGTCCTCTAAGTGTTCTAGTGACATCATTAGGTGATATGTGAGCATTCGAGGGTTCTTGTTAGGAGTTTTTTTATTTTTAAATCATTAAATATATTTGATTAAGCGTTAGATACATTTAATACATTTGCATGAAGAACTACTCTCCTATTTACAAAATACTTGCAGATAATATCCGAATAATGTGTATAAATATGGATGAAGTTAATCCCTAAAAACACACATTTGTAGTCAATATTCAATTAACAAACAAGAGATTAAAGTAGATTTGTTGATATTTCAATGTTTATTCACATCCTCAGAAAACATCATAAACAAAATTATTTGTTAATATTGATTACTAACCAGCAGGTTTTTTTTGTAGTTGCCTTCCTCCTTTGTGCATTAAAACAGCCTGATGGCAAGGCATTGGTACTATTTGACTGGTCTTTCTCTTTTCCTATTTCTGTTGTTTTTTATCAGGCAACGTGATATTGTTACATGTACTATTACGATGTGGAGACAAATGATATGGAAAATCAGAAGAGTGTAGCTATATGATAAAATCTGAATGACAACTCCTGATTGGCTTCTGTAGCCTAATTGGTAAGGAGCTGTCTATGTTTTGTTCAGCGGGAAGATGGAAATGAATATAAAAATCTTTTTGAAATCGTGGCACCATGACGAGAAGGTTACATTTTGACAAAACTTTGGTACATATATATATAGCAAGTGTCAACCATGAGTTGATGAATAAGAGAGGAGGGAACAAGAAAAAAAAGTGTTAAGAGAATAATGTACTTTGAATTTTTAGCTACATTTCTTTTGCTAATTTTTAGCTGTTTTAGAAATTTAAAAAAAAATTTAGCTATCATTTTGAGGGCAAATTTCAATGTTGTAAAAATTGAGGTTCATGCTCGAACCAAGTTATCATCAAGCGATGTTATAATGGGTCAACAGTGTACATTCACTACTAATAATTGCAGTCAAGGAGCAACAAAAATAAGATGAAGAGAAAAACTAGGTAGAAATTAACACTGAAAACAATGCTTCATCTAAGAAATTTGAACAATGCTGCTCTTATTGACGATATGTTTGTGGCAGAAATATGAAAATACTGAACTTGGGTAGCATTATATGAGCCGCAGTTGGATCAATCACACATTATATCAGGTTGTCGAATGAAAGGATGAAATGCAATTTTACTTACCTTAGATTTATAAGGCAAAGGAGTAATATTTGAAGTCAGTGACGACAGGGGGAGGATACGGTATTTATGATCAATAACCAGACATCGATTACACGTGGTTAAAGAGAGCAGAAATCTGGAAAGAATTTGAAGACAAAAAAAAAAAATTAAAAAGAGACTAAATATCGTCAACCATTACCGTATTCAATTGTGTATACCACACACTTGAGTGTAATGCATGGTGTAATCCAGGAAGAAAATATATCTCGTCTATGATAAGCACCAACTTTGCCCAAATATCATTTCAAGGTGTCAGATGCAGAGATTGCATGAGCACACCATGTTAGATTTATCGTTCTTACTGAATTACTTGCATTATTATCATATGATTGTTTTACATTCACAGATCTTGCATCCTGAATGAAACAATAAATTTTAGAAACAAGTCTCAATATCTGAACTAGCAGCATAAAGAGCGGACTTGAGAAATATAATGAACATTTAGTATATCATTATCACCATAGAAAAATGTAACATTATTTTAGTGATTCAAACTCTTCGTTACATATCACTTAGCTTGAATGATAGATATAATTCACTTTTGGTCACTCTGTTCTGAATATGGCTGAGGAAAAAAACAGGAATTATTTAGTTCTTGAGTATATCACATACTCCTAATTTTTAGGTTTGGAAACCCTGGAAAAAAGCGAGTATAATACATGAATGAATATGGTAATCAATGATACTGGGGGGGGGGGGTTCTTTCAAAAGGTAAATCTGGTTTTGTGAGAATCTCCAAGAGGTTTCAACTTGAGATAATGAGACGTTGTTCTTTATTTTATGTCATTAATAGCAATAATCAAAACTACCAAAAAAAAAAACTACCAAATTCTGTGCTACCATACTTGAACTTACCACACATTTGTCTTTTATGGACTTGCTATGATCGAAAATATCGCAGTGATCCAAAATAATAATCAAAACAGAAGTTTTATAAAATGTTGTGACATCACCTAATTATAAATTTAATTTGATTTTGATTCATAGAAAATTTAAAAAAACAAACAAAAAAAACCCAATTCTCTCTTTCTCAATTCTATTGTGGAACCACATTGAAATGATCAGAGATGCACAGTGACATAAACATGACACTTTTTACAGGAACAAAATGTATTCATTTCAGTACAGATTTTTTCTTGTAAATCAAGCACCCCCCCCCCATATCAAGAACCAAAGATCCAAATGAATTCAAATTTTACAAATCAAATTTTAGACTCAATCATATTTACTCAAGAAGCATATTTTATGGCATATGAAACACATTCCAGGAAAATCAACTAAAACTCATCTTTTACCAAATTCTGGGCTACCATACTTGAACTTACCACACATTTGACTTTCATGGACTTGCTATGATCGAGCAGGGTCGGGGTCAGCCCTGGGAATACGACCCAAACTCAAAAACTGCTGGGTAGGGTCAAAGCAAAAACAGAGTTGCCTCCCATGTTACATGACACACAAGGCAATAATTCTGTTTACATTTCTCAAACAATCTATGAAGACTAAATCATTGTTTGCATAAATTGAGGTGTTTTGTGGGAGCCAGGCTGCTAGCCTGATGCCTAAAATGGACAGCCTTACAGGGTTAAAGGGCTCCAGCTCCTCTCCAGGGAAGGGGTCAGATGGTTGATTAATTAGTCAACATCTCTGTTCTCCAAGATATGAAGTTCCTATTTGCTGAAAGCACTGCACAACAAGTATCCTTGCTTGCTTGTGATTGTATGAATCCTTAATCATGTGAGATTTTAGAGAAACACATGCAGATTTTAGAGTTTTGAAGTATCTGAGAGAAAAAAATCATTGAAAAGGTTTGATTGGATTCATTTATTAAGAAGTTGTGCCCTTAAGAGCCGGCCATTCCTGCTCAGCTAAGCTCAACACCCTTCAGTTGATAATTTATTGAGCAAAAAGCAATTACCTCTCATTAAAGCGTCCAACCACATCCTGATGAGCTTCTGTTCGGAATCTTGCATGAACATCCTAGAAAAAAGCAAAGAAAATAAACGCAAAACTCTAAAAGCAGAAAGTATGAAAACTCCAAGTTGAAATTGACCATACTGAATTATTTGATTATCATCTTTTATTCGATAACAAGAGCGGAATTCTAATGAAGCATCCACAAAGCACTAAGAGGAAAACTGATAAGAGTGACCACTAGAGGAGAAACTATACAATATATCTAAAAGAAAAAAATTTAATCTATAATCCCATGCTTGTGAATGCTGATGACATAATTTCCTGATTTCATCTAATAGCAGACACATCTAAAAAATTTTGTATTCTATATCGCTTATATATAAGCTTTTGCTTATTATTACAACATAATATTAATTGTATAGATTTTATTTTATGTAAATGTACGAATCAAGACTTGCAAATTAGACTCATGGAACTGATCACACACTTCTCCAATGATATCCAGACAATAATTAACAAAAGTATTTTTCTCCTTACCATTGACATTGCATAAAGTTGTTTGAGAGAATCCATGCCTCGGAGTAGTAACACCACAAGGCCACCACCTTCAACTGTCTCAATTGTTCGGGCCAGTAAGTTGGGAGTTATGGCTTCAAAATCCTGAAAAGACAGAAAGAGAACGTCAGAGGTTGGAAAACAGGAAAAAAAATTGTTGCAAACACGGACTCCTTTTTTCAACACTGAAGTAAGGGATTTTATGGTGAGTAAGTACCTTATATGCCAGACAGTCTATTTACAATGGTATTTGGACAACTTCTACTAACAGCAACACACCCAAGTCCAATAAATATCTGTATTTAGCTTGAGTAGATGGCACCCCCTGATCATAATACCAGCACATTAGACACTGATATTTGGAAAGATTTTCTTCTTCAAATCAAATGTTTACCATAAAAGCATATACCAAAGGTAAAAAACTCATTCATTATGGCAGGACGGATATAAAGTGAGTGTACACTACGAGGGCATAACATAAGTATGAGCTATTCATAATCTCACATTATGTAAGTAATATAAAAATAAGAAACAAGGATTTATTCTATTCTTGTGTTTGCATAAATGCATTACATTATTCTGAAAATCTATTCAAAATGACCTTTCGTAATAACACAGTGAGCATATCATTTGGCCCAGACAGTGTGAATAGGATGAACAATTGAAGTGGGGTTGCTGCAACTGATGAGTAGCCATTTCAAAGTAGCCTCATAATAAACCATGAAGCTAAACACCCCGCAGGAAAGTCAAAGTTTCAAATTCAAACTTAAATTCCCATTTCAGAAACAATAGTGAAGATATGCACAGTGAATGAACAAGATGAGAAAACACAGATAAAACAATTATTTGGGCCTTTGACTAACCACCAGACTATTCAGCTCACTCGAAAGAGCAATGCTACATTAAAAGTGGCTACCAATTAGTTTCAAGTTCAATTTTTCAACCAGCCCAGGTTTTTCAATTGTTCATCTTATTTACACCACTAGGACAGATGACATATTCACTATGTATCGATGGGAAGTAATTTCAAATAGAGTTTCAAAATCATATAAGTCACAAGTCACAAGAAGAACACAAAGAAAGAGAAAAATCCCTAAAACCTCACCTGCAGAATGCACATGCCATATGTATTACCAAGAATCTTGTGGGTCTCCTTATAGTAACAATATCGGATGTCTGTGGCGGCTACAAACAATTCAAAAGGATCCGAGTCTTTATCACCGGTCGACAGTTTCCCACTTTTTATTTTCTTCTGCATTTTCCTCATCCGCTGTTTGTGTCCAAAGCTGATGGAAAGAAAAAAAATGTCATTCAAAATCTATAATCAATCACTGGTAACCTCATTCAGGGAGAGCAAGAGACCGTGCAAAGGGTTAACAATTGGTGCCTTCCTGAAGAAGGCAGTAGGAGAGAACCAGACAAAAAATGAAGGGATTAGATATCGTACTTTATAGCATATACTACATGTCTAAGCTCGGTCTTGCGAGACGAATGCTTCATCAGTTTTTCTACTAATGTAACAGTGCTATGCGAACAATACAAGTAGCCGCAGCCAGTATCAGGGTTGATAAAGATTTGAATCGATGAGAGCAAAATAAAATAGCCCAACTTTGATGGGCTATGATGATCAGAGGAAAAAGAGGAGAGGGTCTTTATATCTTAAGCTAAAATCATAGAGCATCTTATAAGGTTGTGCATTTTGAATGATGTAAAATATGGTATAAAGGTATGCAGATAAGACATGGCAGTGGTTAGTACGATCATAGTGGTGATGGGAGGAGCTAGGAAAGACTTTCGTCCAGTAGTGAACTCATCATGATTCACCAACTTTAGCTAGAATTCTAGAACAAAGCCACTGTGGTGTGGGTAACTATAGAGGATTGAACTCACTACCCTCATGAATTCATCTTCGAACCAAAATGTGTAAAGCATTTAGCAAAGATAGAGAACACCATCTAGGCAGTACAAGTAGAAAAGTATTCACTGAAAGTACATTCTAGAATACTCTATTGTTTACTGATTTTTTTCTAGTTCTGTCATTTTTGCCCAAAGTTTTAAAATAACCTGCTTTGTCTTGGAGACATATATCTTGATGTCTGCAACAAACCCTCCTTGAGAGAGTGCAACAAATATTTCTTTCACCAAGTTTCAAATGATCTCTTAATCTTTTCTTAAAAACATTGATATTATAGCTAACAATATTCTGTCATAATTCATACTACATTGAATTTTCTGTACCAAATGAAATTCTTATTTCTTCCATTCATAATTTCTTTTCTTCTCTTGGTGAATCATTCATTCTTTTCTCATTTTTTTGTCCACAATTTTTTCCTTTCCTTCATTCTGTGGGATTGTTCTTCAGCTTTTGCCAACATATCTGTCACTTTTACTAAGGACACTGATTTGAAAAGATTTTTGAGCATTTAAGGAGAGGCTTAATGGTACTTTTTTTTTTTGATATGAGAAAAAAAAACTCATCTACAATTTATTTCGATCAAATCTGAGAGAAAAGTGAAGGCAAGTCTATACAAGGGAAGTAATTTAAAGAAAAACACTAAATTACTCCCCTTTGTTCGGAAACGTCATAAGGCGGCCCGAAAAGAGCGTATTTTTCAAAGAAGTTGTGACCTTAAAAACATTAGTCCAGCATTTGAATCCTATAAAGAAGTAATGATCAATTGAAGAAATAGAAACCAGACTAGCAAATAAAGTTCAGCGGTAAAGAACAGGTCAAGATAGAAACCTTTTTTTCAGGTTCAAAATCACCGAGGGAGGTGTGAGGTGGCTGAGCAGTCAATGGCACAGCAAATAGGATTGGTTTGCACCACAGTTGCAAGATTTGGCCAGAAGGGGAGATGATCAAAGCTTTATCTCGAAGACTTACCCAACACAGACTTTGTCTGGAAATACAGGTTTGATACCAGCTTTCTAAGGCAGGTCAACCTCAAGGGACCAGTATTGAATATCTTCTACATTTGCTCAATTTCCTAATTCCAATTCTTGTGTTGGGTAAGTCTCCAGGATAAAGCCAGGATTATCTCCCCTTCTGGCCAAATCTGGCAACCCAGGTGAGCAGTGTCCAAACTTCATCTCACACAGTTCGCACTATTACCTTTGAGAATGCATAGATGCATCAATTTATCCCAACACAACCTGTCATGAGTGGGCATGGCAGGGTAAGGCCCATTACTGCAACCCATGTCTTACTTCGGCAAGGACTGTGTCCGACAATGGATATATGGTCATTTGCACACATAGATGTAAAATCATGGCTGCCGTAATTGTCAACTAAAGTAGCCTCCCTTCGCAGCTAAAAATGGCTAGATTTTTCCACATTAAGCTACTTTCAGCAAACTTCATAGCTAAAAACATTTAAAGCATTTAGAAACACTGAACACTAAAATCTTTGGATGCTTAAATTTTATATTCTAAATTATTTCATTCAAGGAATATCAAGTACGCTCGAAAATGCACAATGGCCCCCGAATTCTTTATAAAATCAAAAATTATAGAATTTTTAAACAATCAAAAACTAGACATTAATCATTACAGCCTGTATGATTTTTCGAATGTACTGATAGATAAGTAGACTTGAAAACACATACATAGGCTCCAATGAATTATGAAAATTAAGTATAATTATTATGATCTTTAAATAATATCTTTCTCTATTAAAAATTGGAACATAATTAATCATTAGAGCTTTCACATGATTTTTCAAATGTACTTCACAAATTAACATAATATCTAAAATAAATAACACAATAAAAAAAAAAGCAGTTTTATTCAACTTTTTCCCTCATTTCTGATTATCAAAAGAATTATCTGTATTGACTAAATATCTTTTATCCTAGGAGCCAGTACATTTATTTGTATGAAGTTAACCTGAAATGAAAAATGAAAAGATCTGGCAACTTTCAGCCACATCCAGCTAGCTTCAAGGAACAAAGGAAGGCTACTCTTTGTTTATTTAGGACAGCCAATTTACATCCATTCATGCAAAAATTACCAAATTTTCAAATCTACGAGGCTTGTAAATATGCCTTAGTAAACTTTTGGAGACACAAGAGAGGAGAAAGTTTCAAAAGAAAGAATAACAAACAGAATAATGTTGAACATACGTAGAAAATCCCAGTTCTTTTTTGTAACACCAGAGGACCGAGGGCCTTGCTTTCACTTCAGCCTTTGATAACATGTGATGTAGCACGACAACCTACAAAGGAAAAGGAAACCTTTATCAACGCTCATTGGTTGTATTTATGAACACAAGGGAAAAGTCAGTCAAATTTATTGAATATAGAACTGGGTCATCCTTTTTGTCAAGAATGTAATCATCATTATCAACAATGACAGAAGCCTAACGTGAAACTATCGAATCACCATAGCCCAATAAATGGCCCGCCCGTGCAACCAACGGGCCACGGTGGCTACAGATTCTTCTTTCTTTGCTCGTTAATGTATGCATGAGTATCCCACTAGGCACCATCTGAAAATGTTTTCTATTTTTGTTGTTTGAAGAAAAAAAAAAAAAGAAGAGCTCTTTGGGGTCATTTGGGACCAACAATGCCCAAATCTTGTGCAAGTAATTTTTTTAGATAATTTTAGCAAAGTTTTTTTTTTGTTTTTTTTTAATGATTCAGATAATTACTTCTGGTACACACAAGGGCTATGGTGATTCATCTATGCGATGTAGAGGTTTTTATTTCATTTTTTGTTGAAAGAATCTGGGCCTCTAAACAAAAGAAGAATTCACCTAAATACATCTATAATTTACAGGGAATTCTCAAAGATGTTCACTTGACGGATTCCAAAAAGATCAAAGACATTCAAGTAAAACAAAAAGACTTACTTGATCGTTGCTATTGCCAACGATGACAATCATACTTCGGTGTTTTTCCGCAACTCCATTTTCAATCAGCGTCCGAATACGATTGTCAATCTTTTTACGATTCATAGTTGAAAGAATTGGTTTTTGCTGCTTCACAAATACTTGTAAAAATATCTACAACAGAAAGACAGATATTTTTTAAACATATAGACATGATTAATAACAATAATATTTTAATGATAAATACTAAATAGAGCATAAGCCAAGTGGCCGAGAGGAAGTTTTGGTTTGTCAGGTACAAGTTTCCTCTATGTTGGCACGAATAAGGCAAGATCGGGTGTGGGTAACCTTTATGCATTTAAAGGTCACATTAAAATCTATTGCCTCCTGATGAGGCTGCACTCTAAACATTTTTAGAATGTTTACCATAAAATCTAGAGTAGTTAACATTTTTAGAACACTATTCGATAAAAACATCAAGACAAATGACATGTCTAGAAGTAGATAGGCATAAATGACCATGAGCATATATATATATATGTATTAAGGAATGGACATATTTGGTCTGAGAGAATGTATTATAAATTGCGTTATATTACATAGAAACTTATTTGAAATGGTCGGCTGTCGTTACATGGTTAACGTATCATTCAATCTAGACAACATAAATAGAAGCTTTTTTGCAAAAGCACTGTTTTCTTCAATAGTTTATTCAAGTACATTGTCTAAATTGAATGATATATTACCCATGTAATGACATGAGATCATTTCAAATAAGTTTCTATCTAACATAACGCAATTTAGCATTCATATATATAGATTTGAGTGAGACGATATGGTCCATGATTTTAAGATGAGACATAATCTCTCTGAGGGTTGATTCATTTCACTCTTATCCTTGTTATCACAATGTTTTTAGCAGATCCATTCTATGGCCTTCTTCATGTGAACCAAGATAAGGCATCAGATGGAAGGATAATGCTGGAGTCTGTTGCAGCCACTGATCAGTGAGACGCAAAATTAAGACAGTCTTCCCATTACAGATTCTGATGAATGGGAAGACTAAATTAGGACAGAACAAAGAAAAGTGAATGCTATTTATTCTACTAGACCAGCCCAGAATTTGTAGAAAAGATACAGAGAGGAGATACGGTTGGGGACAGAGCCACATCTACTTGTCATTCATGCATTTTCTGTTTGCTAGAGCACCGTTTTGTATTTTAAAAATGTGGTCTTGTGTGATCAGTACTGAGTATAAATGAAAGATATTCTTCAATACATTGTGCTTGTCTTGTTGTCCCAGCAAGAATTTAAGACGTGTTACATCCACAGTTTCACGATGTATATTTCAATATACAATCTTCTTCCTCAGCTGTACATTTACCCCGAGAAATTTCCTTCAGAAAACTCAAGGTTGTTTGATTCTGCTAACTCAAGAACGTGATAACGCAATGCATGTATACAAGCTGAACAGAAAAAGACAAGGTTATCTTTAGTACAAAAGGTGGCCACCAAATGAAAAAATAGTGACTAATATTTTACAAATTTTATCAGGTGGAAAATTATTCTATCCGATGCATTTTCAAAACATTGGGCTGAAACAAGGTACTTAGTTTTAATGTTGGACTAATTACCTCCAATGGTGTTCATATGCATAGAGGCATTATTTGGATCAACAAAGCTAAAATAATGGTTAACCACAGCAGGATTCTGTGGCCTATTACATACTTCCCGTCCATCCGTAATTATTCTCGGATAATCAATTCGCCAAGTAGGAGTGATCTCTCATCTTACAGATGTAAAACGAAAGATCGCCTGATTATTTCATAAAATTGATCTTTGAGAAGGATATTACATACATAAATATATTTGCTTTTTCTTCAACAAAGAAGGCTTATAGATAAGTAAAGTTGATCATTCATGAAATAAGTAGAGAATTAATTACATGGAAATCAATAAATGAGGTGGGTACTTCTTGAGAGGCAATAAGCCTAATGATCTACAAAAAGGATGAAAAATTATATAATTCAAATTGATAAGTCAAGTTTATTGGTGAAATGAATGATTCTATACACGCAGTTTTTTTGTTTGTTTGTTTTTTAAATAAGGGAATATCGAGCATTCAAATTTTTCCATTTCATTTTCATTGATTTTCAATTTTTCAACAATTGTGAACAATTTCTTCAAACCCAATTATCTTCAGTTCATCATCACACATGAATGATTTTTATACCAGAATTTTCTCCGGTTCCCCTTCTTTCAAGTAACGATTATAGAGATCGAATAAATACAAGATATGCAGTCGAAGGTTTTCTACGTGTCATCTGGCTCCACAAAATACGTGATAAGTCGGTTGTTGTTGGTTAAGAAAAAAGAAAAAAAGATGTACATTCTCATTAAGGAAATGTTTGTACTTCTTATTGGCCATAAGTAGGAGAGAAAGAGACCGCAAATAACAAACAAAAAAATGTTAAAAAGCACATGGCCGAGTCTGGGGAGAGGTGTTCGGCGACAGGCACAATCTATTCATTAAAAGTCGGAAGAGAGTTCATATTATCTGGAATTACTAGTTTTCGGCTGAATTGAACATATTTTCTTTGAACATTTTAACGAAAAAGAAAGATTTCTGTATCTGGGTGAGAGAAAGATACAGATCTCTAGTTCTACGGACCACAGAAAGGGTTCGTAAACACTGAACAGTAACACTTATTCGTGTTTATTGACAGAACGAAATTACTCATGATTTAAATATAAGGATGCCCAGTTATCGAATACTGCATTTCACTACCAAGGTATTTAAGATTATACTGCAGAAACGAAGCTTTGAAAACATTTACTTTTTCCTCCCAAGAGTTGCTATTTTCAAGAAGCTCATTATTTTCAGTTTACACCACCAAATATCAATGAAAGAAACATAAAAACTGGAACCTTTGAACAACAATAAAACCGTATGATGAATATACTCAACAATAGTCTTTACAATTATAAAATATCCTTTAAAAAAATTGAATTAAAACATTTTGGAAACTGATGAGGAAGTAACGTGTGAAACACGTGGTCGTGGTATCACTACATTTGTCTGCGTAAAACAAATTACTTAAAATTAGAATAAAAGAAAATTCATACTTCTAGAAAAGAACAAATAGTACCAATTCATAGAAAAATCAAGTTTTACATACCAAAATTCAACTGCACAGCCGGGTAAGGTAATAGTTAAAAGAATTTTTAGTTAGCAAATTACCGATCACAGTAACTATGTGTCCATGCTGGATGAAGCAGACTTGTGCGCCTGCGCAATCGGAAGTTAGTACTTTTCACACAAGGGTAATTTTAGCGTGCTTAGTTACGAAGTCGCGCTTAATTTTCCATGCATTAGTTATGAAGGCTGAGAATAACAAAATTAAAAACAAATCAGTTTTTTCATAACTTTTTTTTTTTTTTTTCACTTCTGCCGACTAAATTGGAAGATATATATATATATTTACACGTGTCAGTCCGTAACCACACCATATTTCCTAAGTTCTCAATGAATTTCAATATTTTAATTCTTTGGATGGTTGGTCGAAGGGGTTAGGAATGGTTAAATTTGGGGGCGGATCCAGAATTTGGCTATCTTTTCGAAGACACATCATTTAGCCATTTTGATATTGGCAACTTAGTGGCTGGAAATGGCTAGGTTATTTTGTTTATTGAGTTCTCGTTTTATTGCCTTGTTTAAATCACTTAGGTCTAGACATAGTCTTAGTTTCCAGTTTGATTTTTTAAACGATAACGTCGGAGTTGATCCTTTCAATAATTTCCTTTACAGACCCAAATATACATATTTTTAGCATTTTTTCCAGAACTTTATTTTTCAGGGCTAGTGGAACTTTCTTGCGGGGGGCGGGGGGTTAGTGACGTGGCAAGTGGGCGGTAAAGTTCTGATTCCACTTAAACCATACTTTTGTAAAAGATTTGGTAAACTTGAGTGATCAATTTGAACAAAAAAATTGTACTAAATCCAGTTCTTCTCATGTAGAATCCAGTACAGATTGATATTTTGTATCCGTCACGATAAAGAGTACGGAAGTTTAAAAAAACTTTATGAATTAGATTGGTCGTATACTTTCCTAATACAAGAATGTCAGTGCTATTATTTGCTGCCAACTTCACTGAAATATTCTTTAATTTGGCTCGGGTAGACGGATTGCAATAGTTCTTTGGGGGTAACACGTTATTTTCCAGCATCCGGATCTATTTTGAATTTTATTGAAGACTGGTACAGTTTTAAGTTAACTGTCCATTTTTTCAGAATGTCCGTCTTAACTTATTGTTTCAGGCGGGGATTACTATTGAGGTCAGATTTATCTAAGGAGAAGTCTGCAGTGTTAGATTCACTTTCCGAGGAAATTTGTATTTTATGTACTGACCTTTTTGAATTAACATATACTCGGAATAATGTCCCTTTTTTTGTCGTACATATATTACATATTCTGTGATATACTGGCAATTACTGCTTAGATGACTGTCAAAATTTGCATAAATAAATGTAGTTTGAGTTCTGGTCGGCTTTCTGTTATCAGCTGCAGTTTATCAATTCAGAAAGAAATTTTAGCGCCTGCCTTCGTCGACGATTTGTAACAGCTACATGCGTATTTTGAACTTCTGCTGAGGTAGCTAGGATGTTTGTCTGGCTTGTCTCTTCGATAACCCAACCTTCCTGTATGGCATTGTTTCGTTCAGATTCCCATAAAAGTTGTTCCCTTAGCAGTAATCTGAGATACCACATTGAAATATCATCAATAAGACTACCAGAAACGAGGTAAACAAAAAATAATTAATTTCTCCATACAATATTATTCTCAAACTACGTCTCTCATTTCAAATCCTTTATCAATAGTTCCTGCAAGGGGTATTTGCTAACTTTAGCAGAACAAGTCCGCCTGAAATGGTTTTAAATTGTGTTATATTGTATTGAAACTCAATTTGAATGATCCCCCGTCATTACGCGATGAATGTATCATTTGGCCTAGACAACGTAAATACAACAACAATCAAAGGAAGTTGGACTGTTGCAAGAATCGAACCTGTAGCTGCTTCAACGTAGCGTTGCTCTTACCACTGAGCTAAAACGCTGGTATTGTAAAGGCCCTATTTTAAAGACTGACTCTAGTTAATTAACGTGAAAAGAATTCCCGGATATACATTTCTACGCCCCCGAAAGTGGAGTATTCCTGCAAAATCCACTCGTAAGTTAAGATGACGTGAAAGGAAGAAACAATCACCGTTTATTAATCATATATTCAATTGCCACTCCAATGGACTACGGGAAATTTGCCTTTTCTTTCGTTGAAATAAGACGAAAAATCGATCTTTTACGTTGGGGATCTTCAAGCTGTCAGTCGAGAAAAAGGGTTTACGGTGTAAGTACGCCTTATCATTGGAAAGGAAACGTTATTGCTTAATGTACGATTAGATTACAGGTGCTAAGTGACGACAGCTGATAAAAAGCACCCCTCTACCTTATCGTATCGATGTCAAAAGGAATATAATTAGTTTTTAACTGCAACGAAAGTCTACAGTTGTACGAATGTCAAAATGTTTTCCGTTCTGAACAAATTTGAATAAGTTCATAACTTTCATAAGAAAGGAAGGATAGAGAGAGTGTCGGGAATAAAAAGAGGAATGTTTTTTCATGTAACATACGTTATACAATTAGAAACCGTCAACTAAAACTGTCACTGAATCTGTCAACAAAGGTTTCTTCTGTTTTCAAGTTGGTTCGGCTGGGTGGCTGGCTTTGCATGATACACGGGTACAGGCTGCTACAATCGAGCTAGAGGCATGAAAATTTAAACATTTACTCTCTATTATATCTGGATAAAACGTTTTCTGTATTTTTTTTCACCAGCCCCTTAGGGTGGTTTCAGTGGATGGTTCAATTTGCAATGTGAGTTTATGCTAAATTGGTCTCTAGTTTGTGCCCGATAGTTTTTGAAATATCAGACCTTTTAGTAATGGCTGCCCAACGAAATGCACGAGAAATAACTCACTCATTGATCACCCGTTTTTCCATTTTTCTAATTGATCTCCCCCAACCCAGCATGCTGCCAAAAGATGTTGGTCATGTGACAGTTTCTATTGTGGGACTAATTAGACCTGTTTGTTTTGTTTGTTTGTTTTTTGATTTTTTTTTTTCAAATAAATTCTCGAAATAAAAAGAAATGTGACGTTAGAAAGAGTGTTCGTAATTTGAGAAGCCCAAATATTTGTCAACATCTCTTATTGCCAGCGTATAATTTTGACTAGTAGCTTATGGGAAACATAGATGGATACATCTCTTTTGGATACAAATGAAAATGTAGCAAGGCTCGAGGCGACCAGTCAGAGTTCAATTTTGGAAACATTTGAAAAAAAAACAACCCAACATTATGTACATTATTTTTTTTTTTAAATTAGTGGAAACAGATAGTTTTATTACAGAAACAAATATTGAAAAATGTTACCAAGCGCTATCAGAAATTGTCTGTTCTTTTTCTTGTTCTTTGTTGGGATGCGAAATTGTCCGAGAAAAATATCACTTCTGGTATCGGGTGTGTGAGACGGGGCTGCATGTTTCTACTCCAAAAGGTGGATCGAAATCAATCATCACTCTGGACAAACGGAAAACCCTTATTTTTCAATCATTTACTGCACCGAGCTGGCCATGGGATCCTATCAACCGGAATAAAACAGATTATCAAAAGAAGAGAAGCAGTTGGTCTTGTATACTTTTCGTGGCAACTCTCTGTCTGGAAATCAATGTGCAGTTCTCCGATCTACAAAACCTTTTGTGAACGATATTTTCCAATCCTTGATAAATGTCTTGACCAGTGCAAGGTCTTGATGGTTATCGTTTATGTAGACTTGAAGAATCGGTGTTTGTAATGGGATGGCTCCAGTGCATATTAGGAATACTGCAAAAGTGCTCAAGGAGGCCCTGGTAATGGAGGTAGATGACTCAGGTATTGACACCATACAAGAGGTACGATTCCCTTGTTGACTTTCATTTTTGTGTCTTTCACCAGGCTTCTATTATCACTGGAAAGCTTTGTAGTCAGTTCATTTTTTTTTACTATCAGATGTTATTCAAATGTTGTATCAGTTTGATACAATGATTTGTTAGTGGTAAAATGAACTGTTATATTCGATACACTGACTTGTTCCATTCCTTACTCGTTTTCAATACTGACTCCCGAAACAGGCACCTCCATTAATAACACAGCTTTAGAGTACAAGAAAGCCAAAAACATAATAACTGAGCCGCGATCACTTTTGTCATCTTGGAGCTAAATGTAGATACTTTAGGGCAAGACTACCATTTTTAGGTTCACCATCCACTCGCGTTATATCGCTAACCGTGCTATAACGAACTGCATTATGATGAGGAAGGCCTGCATTATGGTTATTAATCTCGTAATCTTGTACTATCTCATACTACTAGTAATTCACAGCATAAGTCTAACACTACCCTTTTTTAAACACATGAGGATGGTTGAAAGAAAGGTGGTAGCTGACACCAGCAGAGGTCGTATCAAAATGGCTGTCACTCTTCTATTCAATAACCTCTTGCATCGGGGAATACGAAGCGTGGCGTCTAAATAAAGTTGTAGCTTCTTACAATGCTTGAACTCGTATCTCATACACGATCTCAGTATGTGGTATGCCAGTTCAAGTCTCATCGAGAGCTATTTCTTCATTCTGATTTCTCGCAATTAAATTCAAGTGTTGATATTTGACCAACAACGTTGCGATAGAAAGTCGCAATAAGATGAATAACTTGTAAACAAATTATAATGAATATAATTCATTTCATGATTCAAATTACCTGAGACTACTACTACTACTACTACTACTACTCGGGTGTCCAACAATAATATGGTGAGAAACGGGAGGTTGTAGCGCATTTTTGTTCACGAAATATCTTTGAAATGTTCCAGCTTAAAGGATAAAGCGATATCCACCCCAATCAGACTGCTGTTTATCGATTGATTTATTTGATTAATTATAAAGTGATGAAAAAATGTTTCTCTTAGGGACATGAGTTCAGGTATATAAACTCCTAATTACAGTTCTTCATAAGAAAATAAGAGGAACGAGTAAATAATTATAACATAAATTCTATAAATAGGAAATGAATTGACACTATAGGCGGCTTTCAAGCGAATATAAATAAGAATACAATATCTTCCTATAACTATAACTCACCAAATGTCTGTCTGTCCTTTCATCCGTTCGTCTGTCTGTGACAACCTACTGCAAAAACCACTCGACATAACTGCATGAATTCTTCTGTGAATCCTCCTGTGGTTCCTACGCATGTTTTTGGCTAATTGGTTTTCGAAAATCGAATCCCCCTGAAGCATTTTTTGGAAGTTATTCGATTTTCGATGCAAATTCATGCTTTTCTTATTCCTCGCCTTTTAGTTAAATCAGTTTGCTTACCTATTGACAATCTCAGAGCGAGTGGATATGGTACGGTTGTTAGAGAGGAGTTGAGAGTAAAAGTGAGATATCTCGCTACCAATGGACAGAGACTGAGAGAAGAAGCGATGTTTTTTAGGTTTTTGTTTTTTTGTTTGTTCATGTTTTTATTTTTCTTCACAATAATAAGACTTTTTACAAATACAGCTTTGACAGGCTATACTCTCTCTCTTTCTTTTCGTCTTACTCTTTTTTCTCTCTCTCCATCTCTCCCCCCCTCTCTCTCTCTCTCTGACTGGTCTTCACGAGCCTTGCTACATTTTCATTTGTATCCAAAAGAGATGTATCCATCTATGTTTCCCATAAGCTATTAGTCAAAATTGCACGCTGGCAATATGAGATGTTGACAAATATTTGGGCTTCTCACATACACGCACGCCTATAAATAGTTATTATTGCTAATACGTTTTTCTTGTGTCAACTTCCGTTTAACCTTGTTGATTAGTTATTCCTTTGACTTGGAATAGAATTATTTTCTCGGTATAACACTGTCATTTCAATCAACTTCTGAAGTGTATCTATGTATTTTCTATAGTTTTCTTCTTTGCATTTTCTGAGAACGTAACCGAGTATAACATATCACTTTAAAAACAAAAAAATACCTTCAGCAGACCCCTCTATCATGGAGGTCACGGAGCAAGTACTTTATGGACTTATCTGATACGGCACGCCATATAACTTTTTGTCTGCCACAATTTCGCATATGATTTCTTGGGGATCCACGTTGTCAGTCGTGATTTTTGCTTCATGGTCAACCCATTGCCGTTCGAGCTTTCTCATTAATTCAATGATATCTCTATTTTTTCTCCAATATACTGTGCAATCTTGAGATCTCTCCATGTGGTTTTGAGCATGAATCTCTCCAATTTACGTTACATGATTCTCAGTTTGAGTGTCAATATTTTGGTTAAGTTCTGTTTCAGCTCCACAGGTGACTATCAGGAGAATGCATTGGTTGTATACCCTTCCTTTTTAGGACTAACGGGATTGCTGTAAATGAGAGAACATTGAGGGAAGCAACAAAGTAAGAGAAATGAGAATAGTTAAACTTCACAGAGAATTTTAAAGACAGATTTGAGGAGACTTATTGTCACTTACTCCTGGTGACAATTATCTGACAAATTAGCAGTCAACTTTTATTTCAACTCAGCCCACTGTTGAGTGGTGAGATCGAACCTCACACGGTATCTGATGCTTGATTACCTTGGCCAAAACTAAACGAGGCTTAGCAAATAACTCTTTATTTCATTTATATCCTTACTGTTCGAAAAAATTAGTTTATAATTGAAG
>OY735216.1:8943053-8960553 GCA_963457665.1 Thysanoteuthis rhombus | reverse complement strand
GTCTACCTCTCTCAATAGGTCAGGCCAAGGATTACTTCCTTTTGCTGGTACCATTTTAATTATAGATTGTATCTAGTTCAATACCTTGTTCAATGTGCGACTAGTATATTGTCGGGATGCCATACAGAACAAAACCCCTTCATAACATTTCTTAGGGCAACGGGAGTTACTTGGCGGCACCCATACCCCCCGGTAACATACGACAGATTGTATTGAATAACATGGTACTAGAAGAAAAAAGTATTCCATGACCTGTCTTATTGGAAGAAGTGTAACCAGTGTCTCAGGGACTCCACTCAGAAAAACTAGAGTCGTTCGTCTCCAAAACTTGTCACCAGCCAAGGCTAGAGAGTCTAGTCTTCCCTTCTATTTTCTCGTAGCATAGGGTGAGGAGAATTCATGCCTTTCCCAGGGATATTAGCATAAAGTGAACAGTAATTGTGTCAGTCGGAATAGTTGCATAGTAGATAGTTGCATATTTCCCACAGGAGCCAGAGGTTATTGTTCCAGCCTGACTAAAGTAAAAACTGCATTTCAAATGGAATTGAAAAAAAGCTTCCCCTACATCTTGACACGTAAATGTAAAAAAGATTCCCCTCGATTTTGACCCATACAAGTGAAAAAAAAATACCCCCCCTTAGTTTTGACACCTAAAATTGAAAAATAAAACTCCCCTTCGATTTGGACCCCTAAGAGTAATAAAGATGAATTCCTCTGTGTTTTGATTCTTAAAAGTGGAAAATGAATCTGGGATTGCTAAAAAAACAAATGTATGCAAAGATACTTCCACGTATCTTTGATAACAAAGCAAAACGTTTCGATGGAAGCGTAAACCAACTGCTGAAGCACAAACGAAGTCCAGGAGCGAAGTAGCACATCACTGGCTTTGTTTTTGTTTTCTTTACGGAAATAAATATTGAAAAACTGTTTTTAAAAAGATGCTTTAAAATTAGTGGAATTTGATTTAAATGTTCATATTCCCTCTTGATTTCGACCCCTAAAAATGAAAAAAAAACCAACAAAACAACAAAAACAAACTATTCCACGATTTTGATCAATAAAAACAAAATCCTCCGCAATTTTGACAACACAACAACAAAAAAACAAAACAAAACAAAAAAACAAACGAAGAATGAATGTTAATTTTATAATTTGACACCTATAGGGAAAAAAAAACTTAGAAAAATAGTATCATCTAAATACGAAGTCAAGTAAGAATAACATCTTTCAGAGAATAAAAGTGAACGGAATGAGTATTCTAAAATGACATCACGGCGTTTTCTAACTTGAAACACAAACTTGAGGTTGAGTTCAGCATTTTAGTCATGTAATAAATAAAACCCCGCCCACCCAAAAATATTACAAATCGTCCCAGATTTTTTGCATGCTTTAATCCTGAACATTTCAGCGATACCATGAATGATTGTCTTTTCTGTAATGCATCGTTTAGGGGAGAAGGTGAACATAGTCACAAACTTTCACAAATATAAGTTTAAAAGAAAAGCAGAAGACGATACTATCCAAAAGTTTCAGTTTTCATCTTCAGTCGGAATAGAAGTTGGAAGTAGAGTTTGAACCTGTAGCGTTTAGGTTCGTTTTCCTTTTCTTTCAATTCTCTGTTCTCTCTCTCTATATATCTCTCTTTGACTTCTCCCTCTCCCATATATCTCCATCTTTATTCCTTTTCCTCTGTTCTCTCCCCTTTCACGCTATCCTCTTCCTTCCTTTCAAATTCTTTTCCTTCTCTCCTTTTTCTTCACTCTTAATTCTTCTCCCTCTTCTCTCTATTTTTATTTATTCTTTCTTTTCTCTCGCCTTTTCCATCCTTTCTCCTCCTCCTCGTCCCCACCTCAATCTCTCCCTCTCTCTCTCTTCTTTCTGTCTTTCTTTCATCTTTATCCCTTCTTCTCTACCAATCTTTCATTTTTTTGTTCTCTCTACGTTCTTAATCTTACCCTTCTCTCCACTGTTCTTCTTCCTCTTTCCATCCTTTCTTCTTCTCTCTTTCCTTTTCTTCCTCTTCCTTCGTCTCTAGTTTTCTGCTACACCTCTTTTTTCCTCACAGATCTCCCCCTTTTTATTTTCTCTTTACTCCATAATATCCCCACACGTTTTTTCTCCCTTTGTTTTTCTCCTTCTCTCTCTTCAATGTCCATCTCTCTCTCCTTCCTTTTTACCTTCCTCCTTTATTTCTCTCTCGTATCCGTTAGTTTCACTATATTTTTTTTTGTTGCCAATTTAAATGTGTCTTTTTTTTCTATTTTTCGAAACTCACCCCAGAATTTAAAAACTTAACAACATCATCAACAACAACAACAACAACAACAACAACAAGACTTGCAATAGTAACACTGAACTCATAAACTCGGAAAAAAAAAATGAATAAACAATCTTAATTGGCAAAGTTCATGTTTTTGGCTTTTTATGCTTTCTTATACTTTTCTCAGCAAAAAAATCCCCTGTATGATATGAATTCCGAAGTGGTCAACAACAGGCGGAGATTGATCGAATTTATTTATTTTTTTTTTTTTTAAATTTTAATTGATCTTTCAAACAATATCCAAACATCAGAACGAAATGGATTCAAAAAGAAAAAAGAAAAAAAAAATCAGAACGAACTAATTGAAAGTCACAATAAACAAAAAAAAAAAAGTCAATCCCAGAGAGTCAGGAAGATAGAATCAAAATGGCACCCTAATTAGCGTGAGGACTAATTTTTTTGGATAAAGCAGATGAAACGAACTCAACCTCCCCGGAGCAACATGCAAAATGATGATAAAGTTCTTTCAATCAGAAACGAATCCCTGGATCCGCTCCAAAATGTAATTACTTCATCCGTAACCGATCACTCACCTTTCCAATCGAAAATCATTGAGAACTAGCCAATTCTCTGCAACTACAAAATATCTCCAAAAGTTATCTCTCGGTCCATATGATATCTCCAAGAGTCTTGAATAAATTTCAATTAAATTATGTAGAGCAATAGACAGTAAATGAGGAAAAAAGGGATTTCTTGGAGTAGATCCATGCACAATTACCCTCATCCCAACATCTTACCTAACTGTACGTAGCCACAAAATATATGTCTATTCAAACGATATCTCCAAAGGTTCTCGATGAATTCCAATAAGACTTTGTGAAAAAGTAGTCAATAGGTAAGGAAAGAGGCAATCAGATTTCGGAGTGGATCCATGCACAGCCCCCCCCCCCGGATTGTAGCTATCTGTCAACAGCACACAATATCTTCAGAATTTCTCTGCCTGTCAACACGATATCACCAAAAGTTCTGAAAGAATTTCAATGAGATTTTGTGGAGAGGTGGAAAATAAATTATAAAAAAGTGATTAGCTTTTCGAGCGGATCCATGCAAATTACCCCCTAACTTCTAGCTAACCGTCCGCATCACACAATAGCTCCAAAAGTCCTCTCTTTGTCAACACGATTTTTCCAACAGTTCTCAATCAATTTCAATGGAATTTTATTAAAGGGTGGTCAACAGACTACGGAAGAAGTGATGACGCTTTGAAGTGGATCCATCGACAATCACCTCCCCAATATAATAGCTATCAGTCTACACAGGTGTTCCGCTTTAAAACAAGGGTTAATAGCATTTGATTGTAAATAGCATGGCTATCTCCGAGGCATATGGTTCTTTTTTAAACTTTACTCAGCATGAAACTTATTTTCCAAAGATATATAATCTGCCTATATTTAATGAAATTCTTTCTTTGTCTATGTCACCACAGCTAAAACCCACCATTATGAAAAGTAGCGCTACAATTTTTTTGGCAATTGATCAGGAATATCTACTTATAACTTATTTTACTGACTGAAGGCCCCTCTCTCATGTCAAGTTGGCTTAGTCAACTGAAGAATTCCCACGGGTTTCAATTATAGCACTAGTGCTAACGGTGTTAATTCACCTTCGGACTTCAGTTTGCAGTTCTTACCACTGAGTTGGCCATCGAGAATCACCAACACAACTTTGGTTTTTTTTTATCGAAGTTAATTTCAGTAAATGAAAAAAAATGAATGGATATATAAATAATAAGAAAGTAAATAGCAGATAAGGATCCATTTCATATTTCCTTTCCGTCTTTGTTTGTCTTCATCCGGTCGACCGTAGTGTATGAGTAGCCGACTGCTGAACACTATCAGTCCCTCCTCTCAGGCCACCAAGGGAAAAAACACCTCCGTTGAACGTGACTGCCCTGGGGTGTGTCGACCAGAGTTACGGATGCGTTCACACTTGCAACTCCAAAACGAACGGAGCAATCTTTTGGCACAGTGACCCTAGCACATCTTTCGGGGATCGGGGGGCTGGTGCTGTTGGAATCTGGTGCCATACACGTCCCTAAGGCCGTCACGTGGCGGCAGTGGGTATAGGTAATTTAATTTGCAATGTCAAGTTTAGCATTTGGGGATCTGTTATTTGGGAGAGGTTGAGTAGTTAGGAAGACGTTTGCATGGTGGTGATGCTGGCAGAGCCAAATTGAAGTGGGAGAAAATAATAATTGTCCGTATCTCTGATAAGATAGTTATTCTCTTGGTCATATATATATATATATATATATATATATATATATATATATATATATATATATATATAAATACACACACACACACACACACACACATATATATATATATATATATATATATATATATATATATATATATATATATATATATAATGCTCTTCCAACCTGGAATGGAGCACTCTGGTGGATGGGGAATTTATGCATGAGTAGATATATCGCTTTAATTCAACCTTACCGACCGTCCAGTTCTGTGTGGGGCAGAGATAAGATGCCAGCCTCTGGGTCGGAAGCTAAGGTCTCGATCCTATCTTGTGGTACTGGATGGGATAATGGATAGTCTACAGCTACACTGAAGAGTTGTAATACAACGAAACTGCTATCTGTGGATGACACAATATTAATAATAATAATAATAATAATAATATATATATATATATATATATATATATATATATATATATATATATATATATATATATATACTTCTTTCGTGGGCGGAATGTTGGAGTGTATTGAGCGTAGTAGCAGGTTGTACGCTCGAATTTTAGCATGGGTGTCACATCAGGTCTACGCAGTCTGCACAGCTTTTCATGTAACCGTTATTGAAATGTTTGAAAGTGGAAGTTTAAGATCTCGATGATCCCGATTTGAAAATCATAAAACAATTTCTTT
The DNA here is from genome assembly GCA_963457665.1 of Thysanoteuthis rhombus. NCBI lineage: Eukaryota > Metazoa > Mollusca > Cephalopoda > Oegopsida > Thysanoteuthidae > Thysanoteuthis > Thysanoteuthis major. The sequence goes on along the minus strand of OY735216.1, from coordinate 8,955,340 downwards.
CCACCCTGAAAGACATTTTTTTTCTCACAAATAACTGTCAAGTTCAACATTAAACGTACAATATAGATAAAACCCCTTTCTGGTAGGCTTAAGTAATTGTAACCTAATCTTTTTTGGATATGTTGCCGACTGATGTCAAAAACCTGATTTAGATAATTTCTTATAGAGCACTTCTTTGACTTAAAAATTGTCTAGTTTGTTAAGAAGTGATGTAAATTAAACTGCATGTTCAGTAAGCCCATATATTCGACCGGCTATCAAATATTTTTATTGGATAAATTGGAAACACAGATCTAGGCAGAAAAGGCTAATCCAACCAGTCTGCTTTTGCCCACCCCGTCAATACTATCAGCCAGGCCTGTTTTTTGTCTCCTTCGTCATTGACGGACCTTTTTGCCTCACCCCCTCAGGACCGTCAGCCAGGCCTTTGTAATCTGCTAGCAGCTTCCAACCAAACGTTGACATCGGTTAACACATTTTTTGACATTTGTTTTTTGGCATTCTTGTCAAAATTACAATATTTCATTAAAATTTCAATATTTCATCAAAAATACAGAATTTTACTAGAATTTCAAGAAAAGTATAGAACTTGATATTCAAACTGTAACAAATAATTTCATTAGGGAAACAAATGTGGTTATATGCTGATAATTGTTATCAGATGTGGAAAATATCGATGCTTTCAACTTTTTTTCTGATTGGTCCGTAAGAAAGTGAATTTTACTCACATAGACCTAGCGACATTGCCTCTCCCAGTTCCTCATCGTGTCTCAAACAGTAAGCTGTTTCTTTCGTTCCTCTCTTTTTTTATGAAGTACGTAACCCGTATTTGAAAGCAGTTAGCAGTTTCCCAACCTTCTTCAATTCGGTTTGGAAGAAAATGAATTAGTCTCTTATAGACCTTTCAGGCTACTCATCTCTTTGTATGGATCCTTTGAAACTTTTTCAGTTTGGTCTAGAATCTCTCTCTCTTCTTTTCTCTCTCCCTCTCACTCTTTCCCCTCTCTCTTTCTCTTGCCTCTCTTCTCTCGTTCTCTATGAATGCTTTCCCCCTTTTTTGGTTGTGTTCTGAAAGAAGATTAAGCTTTCATACACCTGGTAACGTTCGTCGCAGAAGAATACTAGCTGTTGCCAAAATCAATCTGATGTCTCTATAACACAAAACAAATAATACATCCCTTTAGTTTGATGTTACTACCTCTTCCTTTGAGTGCCAGTTTGAAAATGTCATTTCTTTTAAGATTTTTGATTGAAAAAAAATGTTTAGGATTGCATTATGCCTTAAAACCCAAACAGAAAACAAATACAGTTTTTGGTCCTTTAAGTTATATCATTTAGCCGAATAAAAGTTATTTCAATCCAAAATTAACTACTTGCAAACTCTAACGATCTTGGAGGGTAGCACCACCTATCCTAACATTTCTATCTTTTCAGAGTTGACCCAATGTATCGATTTACCTCCAAGAAGGTAATTGTTTGGCTGCAGTACGTCGAAATAAACATATTTTAATCTGAAATTGAACTCCAGTGACCTTACAGGTGTGTATCGCCTTTCATATCGGATTTGAACTCATCTTCCTTACCATTTTTTAGGTCAAAAACATTTTTGTACTTCATAACAATCTCAATATCATGCTAGAAATGGTTTCAATTGGCTAGAAATGACCACAAATGACTTTTGCTGACCTCAGATTAACTCCATACTCAACCTCACAAAGTCCATATCATAATCCGATGTCTTGTGGGTCTTCATGCCAAAATTAGCTCAATAGGCCTTGAAATTTTTGCACGAAAGTAGCAGGGACGAATAAGCAAATACACAGTTCATATATATATATATATATATATATATATATATATATATATATATATATATATATATATATATATATATTGCATATTTTTCACTGACGCTACTGGTGTTTTTTTTAGCCAAATCAATAAGCTTGAATTTTGCAAAGTGATTTTCAAGAGAAGAAAGTCCTACAAACTTGGTAGATCAGCCTAATGCATACTTCCTATAACTTTACTTTATGCCAGACTAGGCCAGGCTATGCAAATAATTATTCCACATGGACATTTACTAATTCTAGCTTAGTCAGGTAGAAAGTCTAAAGTTTTGGGCACCTAATGTGGATCGAACTCAATACAATAGTAATGGTTGACGAGAATAGCTAGTTGAGCATTGTCGTAGGTTGATTGAATTATAACCTCTATTTTTATTTAGGTTTACTAATTTTAGCTGAGTCTGGCACAAGGACACAAGTGATGGGCAACGCATGAAAAGTTGTGCTTGTATCTCGCCTCTGTGGCACTCATTTACTTCAGAAGGTTTCTGCTTTTTATATCATTTATTTCTCATATTCATCCTTATTTACTATTTTCGTTATTAGTATAGCTGGTTCGTGCTGTACTAGTGAGTTTCAGTTATTTGTTATTCTTTGAGAGAAGTACTTTCTAGTTGTGAGCAACAGTAAGGATCGAACTAAATATTTCATTGAATATCAATCGTAACTTTCAGGGATATCATGTGGATAAACAGACGGGGGAAAGTAACAGGATTAGACAAATACTCCTCCCAACTTCAATGGCAGGGGTAAGTGATGTGCTCACTGACAGCTGTGCATGCGCTGAAAGGGACAGAAACTGTTACAACCTTATCAGCGGATAGAAAAAGTGATAGCTGGACCGATATTCGTCCGACGGAAACGTCAGTTGATGGTATTCAAGCGAGTGGAAAATTTAATCGGGATAAGAAGAGAGGAGAGAGAGGAAGGATCGGGCTTTGAGGAAGACAGGCAGTGGCCATGAAATCGTTAAAGTCGGTTGCGAGTAACCGATATCAGATGCCTAATTTCCAGGGTTGACTTCCAGCTTTATACATTTTTGAAGTAAACACGTGTTACATTCGGCGCAGGAGAAGAAAAGATAACTTTATTTTTTAAATGTAAATTATGAAATCAAAAGTAACTTCAGATCAGTATATCTCTGAATTTTTGAGATGAGGTATTATTATTCACTCCCCTCTTAGCATTAGACAATAATACTACTACTAATGCTAAGAGGGAAGTGCAGTCAATATACCCCCGTCGGTTAAATAAAGGGTTCGATTCGTTACTTCCCCACACCTACCAGATGATACCTGATGAAGGCCGTAGAGTACAACGGCCGAAACGTTGTTTGAAAAACAACCAAGATGAGGATGGTCCAAATATTCATAGAAATAGTAGAAATAACTTCAGATCGTTAAGGAAACACCAAATACCGGAAAAAATAGAAATAATTGTTGGTGATATCACTCGGTTACGTCCAGTTATCCGGTTAGTTTTGAATAAAATTAAGATTTTTTTTTTCAATTCTAGTATAACGAAACACGATCATTTTTTTAAAAAACTTTGCAACAATGAATTTGATAAGATAACAAGCCTGACTTCTGCTGGTTCAAACTCGAATCCGAATTCTATTCTGACTGAAGAAGATTATTCCAACTTTTCCATTGTATAAATATGACTAAAAAAAACATAAAAGTATTTATGGATATGAATTAAATAAGCCCGTGAGTATCTGTATGATAAAGTTTTGTTATTTTCAAAGACTTAGCTCAATCAGCAAGAGAGCCTCTTGGCAATCAATTCAACATGAGTTCAAATCGCAAAAAGGAATTGTTATTTTTTCCTATCGATTTACACCCTCTCGATTTGGTGAGGATTGTTCCTGTTGTTTTTATTACGATGGGAAAACAAAACCATCCAGAATTTGTACAGGACTTTTGATAAAATTCACTTTAAATCGATTTGATGAAGTTTATTTTGTGATACGAAATATCCATATCCTGAGAGAGATTCCCAAAATGTCAGTTCGACGTGATAGTTGGGCGGCAGGTGTAACCTACTTTGCACATTTTGTCAACTCTTGTTCCTCATGTTTTCCAACCTATTTACATCCAAATGGATGAACGTTGTTACCAACTTTCAAAATGACTTTCACTCACAACTATTGAAGAAATCTCTGTGCGCGTGCATCGTGATTACTCAATAACTGATAATTGTACGGAGTTGACTTCTGTCAAATATATATTAACACACATGGCACTACACTGTCGAATTTGAAGTTATTTGGATCAGCAGTCGAGATCACAAGACATCACAGTATATCCGTGAGAAAGCGGGAGTCGGGGACATCATAGAATCTATTAGAAAACTTGAATGGCAATGGGCAGGCTATGTTGCAAAAATGGCAGACAACCGATGGACATCACGATGCACAACATGGATCCCCAAAGATCACATGTGAAACCGAGGCTGGCAGAGTTTCATATGGAGAGACGAGCCAGACAAAGTCAGAAAATACTGGCTCCACAACGCCTATGATAGAGAACTGTGGCGGATCCTGGGGAAGGTCTATGTCCAACGACGGACGATAGAAGACTAATAATAATGATGATGATGATGATGGATCAGCAGTTCTCGAGAAATCAAATCAAATAAATAAGAAATTCAAAATTACATATATTTCTTCTCAGTTTCTATAAATCATCTCCTGTGGCTTCTGCTATTTTGAGTAGATTTTGCTTTACAGAATTCAATCCAACCAGGCAAGCTGCTTCACATAACATGAAGTCTGACCACTTAAAATCATGCACCTTCGGAGCGGGCACTGCACTGGTAGTAATAATCACAAAGGTCGGGCAAAAATATGGTATATGCAAGAATATTCAAGAAAACCTCAAATTGCCGAGTCTACAAATTCATTTCACCAGATTCAAATTTCGTACGCCAATCGGCTGATCGATGATTTCGATAAATAAGAGAAATCGACAAAAAAAGGTTTTCAGCGAAACGTCCGTGAGCGTCGACAAAGCGTTCTTTTCGATGAGGGTTGTTCTGCCTCGGGTCATCCAATTTGGGGCCTCACATCGCCTTCTTCTTCTTCTTCTTCTTCTTCTTCTTCTTCTTCTTCTTCTTCTTCTTCTTCTTCTTCTTCTTCTTCTTCTTAGTAGTAGTAGTAGTAGTAGTAGTCACTGCATACTTACTTGATGATAGTCTTCTCAAATCTCCAGAAGACTACAAAATAAACAATATTGAATGAAATCGAAAAGATGATAAATAACTTGACCTTATGAGAAAATAGAGAATAAAATTGGAATTTGGTCACAATTCTCTTCATTATTACTATGAGACTCAAAGAGCCTTTCAAAAATATGGTAAGAATTGGAAATCTAATGATAGTTGTAATGATCCAGCGTGTACGAAATAATAATAATAATAATAATAATAATAATAATAATAATAATAATAATACAGGACCTAGCAAGGGAGTTAAAGAAAATGTGGAACATGAAAACCAGGGTAGTACCGGTCATAGTGGGAGCACTAGGAACTGTCCCCAAAACGCTGAGGGAGAGACTGGAGGAGATCGGGATTAGGGGGAGGATAGAGACCGTACAGACCACAGCACTACTGGGAACTGCACGGATACTGAGGAAGGTGCTAGAGATATAAGGACTGCAACGAATCGTAGCTCTGTCATGATATGCGAAAGAGAGAGGAGACGTTAGCTGAAGACCTGAGGAGACTTATTGTCACTCAGCCTTGAGCGATAACCACTGGGCAACCGGTGTGAAACTGTAAATCGCAGAATTACTGCGACCTATGAGTACTAGGAGAGGAGGGCTGGAGACTTGAGGAGACTTGCTGTCACTCAAACTCCAGCGGTTACCACCAGGCAACTGGTGTGAGATTCCAAATAATAATAATAATAATGATGATGATAATAATAATAATAATATCCGTAGCCTTCATAAATGAATCACTGCATTGGTACCAAGACTAATTATTTAAAAAATTATCGAAAATAACCTAAAATTATCTAGAAAATAACAAGGCATTGTTGGTTGGTCCAAAATGACCATAGAGACTCCCCAAAACGCACTTCTTTTGAAAATACAAAACAAACGTTTTTACGTGGTGCCTAGTGGCGAACTCATGCAAATTTTTAAGGTTGTAGCCCCGAAAATGTGACCAGGAGCGCCCAGAGACACGCATATGCGGACATACAAACAAGCAAAAAAAAAGAAGAACCTATAGCTCGCTTGGCTGGTTGATTGTTTGTAGGGCGACGGTGATTCGATAACAACATGGATATTGTCCAAAATAACATACATTGAATCTTTAGTTTGACTGTTTGTTGTACCATGAAAGTTTGCGTATCTTCTTTATTGCCTGTGTACACTCTTGAATATTGTTTGTGAAAAAGTCATTTGGAAAAAAGTTGTGGATGAAATATGAAACAAATACTTAACATGTTTACTATTTGTGTTTAATCTGTGTATTCCAAACATATGTAGTGGAAGCTAAGCGATGGATCATTAAAGCTGTGGGCATTTATACAGTAGGTGCAAGCATGCATCAGGATGGTTTAAAACATTGAGCTCAAGCTCGACGGAAAAGCGAAGGCTTATTTAGGTTATTTAAAGCCTTCACCTTTCCGTAGGGCTGTTTAATTGATTATTCTATGTGCGCTGTTTTGGTCAAGTAACTAATTCTCTGTGTAACTGCAAGAGATAATTTCAGATAGAGTTTCAGATGATATAAGGCATATATATATATATATATATATATATATATATATATATATATATATATATATATATATATATATATATTGGGAGAGAAAGAAAAGTCGCTTTCTGTGATTACCTTGGGACGGGGTCTTTTAGATATGAATTACCAACTGATAACACAAAGGAAAGGATATGAAAATTGGAACAATTCACATTCATTGTTAGGTTATTAGATTCGTGGATAGTGTTGTTCATTGCGAATAGTGCAGACTCGATGCATTTGCGTGTCTTTTTGTTGTAGATGTGTTTGATCATCTTTGATATCATTAGTACACGCGAGTGTTCATTTATCCCTTTTTAAAGAGTCTTCTTGAAGTTTCCCCAATGTATATTTTTGTGCAATTTTGGCTGTACCACTTTCTGGTCTCCTAATTATGTCTCTTAGGGTTTTAAACGTTTTCGTTTCGACCTGCAAACTTGAGCGTTTTAGATGTTTTAGATGTTTTCCGAGCTGTGTTATTGATGAGTTTGCCGGAAGGATGATGAGTGTATCTATGTTATTAATTCCTGTTATCTATTCCAGAGTGGTGTATTTAGTGTTGTAGATCCTATGTGCTTGGCGTTGTGTATGAAGGGATAGGGATAGTGGAATCTTTCTAAAGATGTGTTCTACATATTTTTCTTCTAGGAATCAGGCGCTACATATCCTTTTGGCTCTCAGGTAGAAGCTCATGATTATATCTGATTTTATTCTTGTAATATGATGTGATCAGAAGATGAGATGGTCATTTTTGGTGGTGGATCTGCAGTATACGCTTACTAGTAGTTTTGTGTTAGGTCTATGTATTAGGATGTTGAAGTAAGGAAATGTGTTGTTGGATTCTATCTCGTGAGTAGAATCAATTGTTGGTTTTAACTGGTTGAATTTTTCTATTAGGTTCGATAAATTTGTACTTCATAGGTATATTAGTAAGGCATCGGGCGTACTAAGCTGCTATAGGTATGATATATGTGAAAGGGCCCAATTCGAGGGATACCAAGAATGGATAAGCCAGAACTCCGCTGAAAGGCGATTCCAACTTTATATTATAAAAAAATTGTTGTAAAATTTTATTTAACAACAACAACAACAATAATAATAATAATAATAATAATAATAATAATAATAATAATAATAATAATGATGATGATGATGATGATGACAACAGGTCTGTTTAGTCACTCAATAGAAATTGACATGTCTTTTGGCAACATGTCGTGTTGGGGGTTATCAATTAAAATATTGAATAAAGGATGATCAATGAAAAAGTTATTTCTCTCACCTTTTTTGTGCAATGATCACTAAAAAAGTCTTAATTTTTAGAATAGGGACCAATTTAGCACAAACCAAATTGACCCTTTCACTAAAAAAACCCTTTGGGGTAATTAAAAGAAAACAAAAAAAAAATGTTTTTTCTGGAACTAATATGGAATAAATGTTTAAAATTTCAGCTCCCTAGCTTCATCGGGTGCGTGCTGTACGTACGATAGATACATAACCTGCCAGCCAGACAAGCTAAAAAACTGAGAGAAACCTAAGTTATTGGTTGACGATTTCTAATAAGTATTTAATTCGTTTTATGAGACCGACTGATTTTACTACTAATAATAATTAACGTTTGATAACGTTATCCATGATTACAATAAACGGCTTCTTTTAGTAAAATTAATAAATAGTTCGTATTTGTGAAAGTTGCCTGCTCTAATTGGAAGCTTGCCTAATCTGTTAACCCCCCAGCCTCTACCAATCCCGGAACCCGGCACATGAGTAGGAGGCTTCCCTTAGCAGCTGTTCCGAAATCCTGTACACTGTAGAGGAGCCCGCATGTGGGACCCCGACCACGTGTTCGCCCCCGCTGCGGCAGCGACCCCCCTCCCCCAACCCCCGCGAACGATATCTCGCATTCGGCAATGTCAAGTTCATATTTCTACATTCATGTTCTCCGATCGCACGTGTTTGGCTTTGACAATGAACTTCCAATTTCCATGACCGGGATGTTGAGGTTTTTTTTTCCACGCTTTATGAAAGTTTCCCTCGTCTGGGGGTGAAAGCGGGGTGGACATACGGATGGATTAACGGGTGGACGGGGATATTATCAGTTTGTTTTCTTAACTTTGACTTCGTTCTTTGCTTTCTCCTATCTCTTCATTTATAGATTAGTCTATCGATGCCGTCAAAAAAGTGACGATATTTGTATGAACTAGGTCCTGAGTGCGTCCCAAAAGGTGGAGGTTCTGAAGGGACTGGATTTAATGTATGAGGAGCAACCTACCATAATAGTCATGTAATATAGTCAATATGATATCCGCCTCGATATATATCTATATATATATATGTGTGTGTGTGTGTGTGTGTGTGTGTGTGTGTGTGTGTGTGTGTTTGTAAATCAGACCGTCTATTTTTTTAAAAATGTGATTTAATACTCAAGTCCGAAAAAGACGGGATAATGTTAAAGAGGGCGCTTCAAGTCGAATTCATACATATGTGTTGCAATAGTGCATTTGCTCCGAATAAAGTGCTGAAGACCGACTGATTTTAATAATAATATGATGATTATGATGTACGGCTTCTTTTAGCAAAATGAAAAAATAATTTGTATCCGTGAATGTTGCCTGTTCACACATCTCAAAGTTTCGCTAGTTTTTAGTTAAAATTTAAAGTTAAAATTGAAGTTATAGGTTAAAATGATATTTCAGCTTTGGTTCATTTTTTTTTAGTCAAAAAAGGAATTATTCTTTCTTCACACTGGTGGAAATCTTCCGCAGGATGGACTAGGAGAAAACAATTTGGGGATACATAAAAGAAAACATTTGGGGGTCAAAATAATTTTTGCTTGAGGTGGGGATGAAATATTGCAGTGAAAACATTCATTCCTTCTATCTACTCTCTATGTCATAGCAGGAATATTCTCCCTCTCTAACCTCTCTCTATCGTAAAAAGATAAACACACTCTCTTCATGCCAATCTTTCTATTGTAAAAAGATAAAATGATAAATATTCATTTTTTCCCCTACCTCTCTATCGTAAAAAAAAATTCTCTCACTTTTTCTACCTATCTATCCATCTATCTATCTATCTATCGATCTCTCCACTCTCATGATAAATAAACATCCCATCCTTCTGTCTCTATCGTGAAAAATAAACATCCTTTCTCCCTCTCTATTTTCTATATCGTAAAAAGATAAACATCCATTCTCTCTCTCACACACACACATACACAAATACACACACACTCTCTCTCTCAAGTCTAATCCGAAACTACGTCGAAATGATCGCATGCTTTCGAACTTGACACTGCATATTCAGTGCACAAACCAACATACATGGCGTATATCAACTTTGGATAATGGCTAGTTGCCGACTCATCTTGGTGCATACTCATGAACACACACGTAGATTTCTAAAATTATAATGAAATTATTCTATTATAACGTAGTACTTGAGAATATCAAATACATTATATTGCTCTGTATTTTTTAGTTTTAAGTTCAACCAAAATCAATCCTGATTTGCAGAACGCAGACCACTCTCACCGAAAGGAACTAGACAGTTTTTTCAAGGTGAGCAGACTAGCTCATTTGGAAGACTGGCGCAACACAGTATTTCTATTTTCTAATTTCCTTTTGAATAGTTTCGCGTTGTAACATCTTGAGCTGACTAAACATCTACTTAGATGACACGCGACGTGATGGTCTATATTTTGTATATATATATATATATATATATATGGACACGTACAGTAACAAGCAAAATATAAGGAATAGCTACAACAATAATAGTTAATCATTTATTATTATTGATACAAATAGAGTAAACTGTTGATTTTTTCACAGCTTATTGTTAGGCTAAATGGCTATATTTCGTGGGAATGGTGTCTTTATTGAGGAAAAACAAACACGTATAATAACCAAAAAACATGCTTATCAAAAGTTACGGAACAAAATTTAATTGAAAAATTCATAAAAAAATCACACATTCAAAGTGTTGCAGCCCTTGTAAGCATCTATTTCCACATGGATCAATTATCTTCTTGCAATTTTCAATCCTGAAAAGATCGTTTATTTTATTCACTTAAACGTTGGGCACTCTCTCTCTTATCAACTTTCATGTGTATACTATTAGGCCAGGGCTTTAGGCAGATTATATTGTTATTGAAAGTCCACCCAGGATCAAGAAATGAAAGTTGGCTGTATGACAGGCTGCATTATCCTGCATGAATATGGGCGACTGATTCTCAACTGAACAGAGGTATAGAACGATAAGTTGTCGAAGAAGTCCTTTATAGACCTCAGCATTCATTTAGTTGAGTTGAGGAGTCAGAAGGCAAACGCCAGCTGTAGAGATGACCCACCCATATCATCACGCTGTCACTTTCAAGCTCAAGACTTATCTTAACACATTTAGGGACCAGCCACTCGCCTTGGCTACGCTTTAAGGCCTTTTTACCATTAGATCCTAGTGAGTCGGACTTTGATTCATCACTAAAGTGGACCTGGGCCGCTGTTCACGCGTCCAAAGAACATGTTCTGTTGGATGCTGAAGAGGCTCCTCCCGGTTCTTATGACTGATGAGAGTCTTGACCACAAAGGTCTGAGATTACAATCCAGCTTCGATCAGTCAGCGGGAAATGGTCTCAAGAACTCCTCTGGAAAAAAAAATGGCAGAATTGGGAATTCAGGTAAGAACTGAAACTACGTCATTATTTAAATCAGCTAGAATACTGAGGAGACTGCTAGAACATTGAGGAAATTTTCTACCATTCAATCCTTTAACGAAAAAACCCAGACACAACTGGTGTGAAAATTCATGATTATAACGATATCTGTACCTCGCATAAATGAATCACCATCGCTCACGAATGTGCAAGAACTAATTATCTAGAAGATATCTAGCATCATAATAAAAAAAAATGAATTTTTCAACTAAAATTATCAAAAAGAATACCAGTCCAAGATTTGGGAGTTATTGGTCCCGATATATAAAGACCCTAAAAAGGAAAATTATCAGACGGTGCTTTGCAGTGTACTCGTTATTCAAGGTTGCAGCCCCCAAAATGTGACCCAGAACGCCTGGATTCGAGCACACGCGCACACAGATAGGGATATAGACGCAGACCCTCAAAGAGAGAAGAAATTGGGGGCCACTTGGCTGGTTGGTCGAGCCATTTGGGGAGCTTCAGCGATTCGATTATCGGGACCTTTCTGAAAATGGACAAGAGAAAACTAAAGACTTTGGTTCAAAGGATGAAAGAATCAAATAATATGCATGAATCCCTAACACCTTTAAAATATCGTTGATAGAGAGAGAAGTGGACAACTCGTCAGCATTGAGGACTGTATCGTTTAATCATCAAATAAATTAACTACAATGCATGGTAGAATATTGAATGATAATGACAGCCGACCACCTGCAACCCGGTTCCTTCATTAAATCGGTAATGATTTCAAAATTCCAGGATATGAGTGACTATAGTGAAAGCTGGATGCATCGGTTGAAGCAGCGGGCTTTTACAGTACATGACTTTATTGAGATTCCATTTAATGCTTTTGTTTCGTTATTATTTGACTTGTACTGATCTGCATTGACATTTTAGATGTGTTATGAAGTAATTAGCTACTGTTTAGGAGTAATCCTTCTGTGAATCAGTATTTTCACTTACCCGGCTCACATTACGTCCCAGCAGTG
>OY735216.1:8843053-8938053 GCA_963457665.1 Thysanoteuthis rhombus | reverse complement strand
GAGTTCTCATTGCCTCAATTAAGATGGGATGGTGAGAGATTTTTTTCTTCTGGTTTACAAGAAAACTGGAATGATATTATCCGAATTTTAAGAGTTGGTAGGCAAGGCAGATTTCTTGAGCTGTGATTGGTCAGTTTGAGAAAGAGGTGAAAAGATCGGAAATGTGAATTAATTGCAATTAGCAATGAGAAGAAGGGAAAGTGAAGGAAAGAGAAAGGAGAGGAAAGAGAAAGGAGATGAAAGAGGAAAGGGAAGAGGAGAGAAAGAGAAAGAATAGGAAAGAGAAAGGAGGGGAAAGGAAAGAGAAGAGAAAGAGAAGGAAAGAGAAAGAGAAGGAAAGAGAAAGAGAAGGAAAGAGATAAATAGAGATAGAAAAGTAACATAGAAGAAAGAAAGCGAAGTAAAGAGGTCAATAAATTAAAAGGGGTAGAGAAACGAAAAGAAGCAAGAACAAACATTAAAGAGAAGATATAACGACAGAAGAGAAGAATGGAAAAATATTTTCGAAATAGTAGGTTGATTCAAAAGTTCCCCAAAACATTTTTCCATAATGTTAAGGAAATCTTAGAAGCGTTTTGAGGTTTGCTCAATTTTTGATTGCTTGCGCATGCGTACTCTTTTCGAATTATTTGTTGAGAAGAGATGATTTTATCTTATTAGGTGAAAATCACAGTAAATACAAAATATACATTCCGCATGTTTAATAAAGGATAAGTGCTGCAGAAGCAAATCAAAAGATCTCCAAATTTTCTTGTGATGATACAGTAGGTGCAAGCATGTTTTGGGGATGGTTTGTTAAGATTGAGAGGGGATATTTCTTGCCCAAGCACTTGGAGAAAATAAGAAATTAATTCGTTCGCTTATTTGAATAAGGTATTGGAACAGAAAATAGCTTTGTTTGAGCAAGAAGTTGCCCGGTAAATTTATTTCTTGTTTGAACGAGGAAAAATCTGGATAGATACATAGATATAAATGCTAGAAGAGACAAATAACCTAAATCCAGAAACAGTTATCAAACCGGTCTGTTGTGGGTAGCAGCGAATAATAGTTTTGATCGGATATAGTTTACCTGCTATACCACAAGGGACCATATGACAATTTTACGTCAGACGTTTCCACTTGATCTTGAGGTTTGGAGACAATGAATGATCTCTAGACTTTTTGTCTCCTGGGTAATTATTTGTGAGGATGTCGGGAATTTAAAGGGAGTTATTGCAGAAGATGAATATTTTCCCTCTAATTTGTAACTATCCCCCTTCGAATGATACATGTGTTTTCATGAAAGGAATTAAACTTATGTTATATGGAGTTATATGGCTTTTTTAAAATTATTATTGGTCTCATGGTCTTGGATCACCCTTTATAATGATGCTATGATTCTATATGAATAAACGGGTTTGGTCAGAAAGAACACCGAAAACTTTTGTATAAACTGAATACAAAGCGAAAGAAAGAAATACGTATACCTACGATTTTGCAGCCCCCAAAACGTTAGAATCGCGTTAAAAATTGTTAGCGAATTTAGGGCTATTTTTGATAGCTAAAAACAGCGGTAAAAATTGCTCTCCATGTTAAATGTTCGCGTTGCCAGAGTGATAACGCCCTGAATTTAGCGCTGAAAGCAACACTATCCTTATACCTGCTTATACGTCAATTGAGTACTTTTTGATTGAAGGGATCCTATATTCATTTTATGTCATGCGTTTAGATCGAGCCCTGTTTTTTCCCGGGTTGACAAAGGTTAACGCAACGACAAATGTTATGGCATTTAGAAATCACATTTCCGCGAAAAAAAAAAAAATCGCCCACCACTAAATTAATTACTATTTCTGCTTCAATCATGAGGTTTCATCAAGGCAAACAAATCAGGTGTCATTTTTTTAACCAAGTATTTGAACATGCATAAATTTTACTTATATGGCCTAGTTTCGACGACTGAACACTTCTACCGAACTCCCGACTGAAATTGATTACTTTTGTATCCTACATATAATTATAATAAAGTATTATATTCATTTAATAGAATTAAATAAGCCCTTGTACATATCAAAGATAAATTTCGTCGATATGTCGGACTTTTAGCATAGTTCAGTCGGGACACCAGCCTACTAATCAGTCAGTCGTGAGGTAATGTTAATTTCTACCATCCAAGGAGACCCAAAGTCGACTGGAGCTGGACAATACAGAAAATATACGCAAGATAAACTAGATTTTATTGCAGTCAGCACAACAAGCCATCCATTTAGGCATGTTTTGTGGTTCTGAACTAAGTCATTAAATGGATGTTTTTTTTCTATCATGCTGAAGTTTCATTAGGAGTCAATCAAGATTGAAAAGGCTAAGCAATATTGTTAACAGTTGCCAAAAAGTTGGTTAAATAGCCAAAAACTAGAGGAATACATTTTTAGAAAAAAATGCAATCGTTGGCAAGAAACAAAAAGTGTGTGCTTGTTCAAATACTATGAACATATTTTGTAGATATAAACTTATTATCTAATTTATATTTGTAGATATGAACCGAATAACTAATCTATATTGATATAGTATACACACACACACACACATATATATATACGACTTGGAAAAATGATTTTTAAGGTTGGCGGGAAAAAAAATTGTCAAATTCTCTGTTCGAATATGTTGGTAGAAAAATCTGGTAGAAGAGGTTTTTCTGAGGTATAAGTATTCATAAATAAGATATCATAAGTTGGTTTGCACGCAGTCTGAGATTAAAACCTACACAACGGATTTGATATTTACGGAGGTGAACACATAATAGAAGTGACACGAAAAATGAGTCACGTCTATTGTTATACTTCCTGATTCCTCATCGTTAAATACGTTTTTGGGCAACCTTGGTGAGTAAGCCCTGTCTCAAAAAAAAAAAAGAAAAAATGTAGTATAAAATAGCATCCATGTACAATAGATTATGATAATACCTTATAAAAAAAAATAACTGCATGTATGACATATACATTAAAATCAGCTGCTGGGGTGCCATGTTGATATATCTGCCTTTTTTTTAATACCCGAAACGGTTACATGATGAGCAACTGTTGATCCCAACGAGAGACAATTTAAACATTGTACCATAATAACAAAGTATATGTAAAACAAGGAAAAAACACTGAAGAAAATTGCTCATATTGCATTGATAGATATCGGGACTGAAGTGACACACAAAAAGAATGTATATATATATATATATATATATATATATATATATATATATATATATATATATATATATATATATATATATATGGGAAGATTTTCTTTTGTTTATATAGAACTTGAAGCTACTAAGCTGCTCAGACTATATATATATATATATATATATATATATATATATATATATGTGTGTTTGTGTGTGTGTGTGTGTGTGTGCCTCTGTGTCTGTGTGTCTGTGTGTTCATATGTATTGGAATGACAAACTCTATCTATTTACTATTTTTTTAGATAACTTTGCCTACAAACCTTTCATTAACATCTTCGAATTATTTAAAAGAATGTTCCAAAGTTGTTAATTCTAAATTTTTTGACCATCGTTGGTCATCAGCGATGCAATGCGATAATGGTATTAAAAGTGTAATTAGTATTACGTTGTCAGAACGTTGCACAGGTTTCAGTTACACGTTTAAGAAAAAAGAAGACATTTAAAAACTAGTATGAATTACTCTTTAAATACCATTCATTGAAATTTAGTTGAAAATTTAAAAAAATAAGCGATGAAAATAAGAGAATAATGATGAATAATGAATATTTTTAGGACAAAAAGATCACAAAAATTTTAGATATCCTGGGAAGAGACCAAGTTCCCGGAGAAAGTGAGGGGCTTGGTCCAGACTTCAGGGTGAACCATCCTCATTTTCTTCTTAATCTTGCAACTATATCCAAGGATGGTTAGCACATCATTGAACTAATGGTTCAGATTTCATTTAGTTTGAGATATTGTTTTAAAATAATCTTTTTTTATCGAAAGCAAGAAAAGAAAAAAATGTGTTTAACTAACCGGTAACTGATGCTCGTTTCATTACGTCCATGTGGAATACATTTCCCAAGGGTTAAAGAAAATTTCCCCAGGCCAGTCAACAACGAAACACATTTAGTTGATTGCCCAAGCAATTAAGAGTCGAGTGGAGTTCTCCTAATATACCCCTAGCATTGAGCAGAAGATGACACAAAGAACAAGCTAGTCTCGACTATCATAACTGTCAACGAAGTTGATACACCCAGGATGCACAGAACTTCCACAAGACAAAGCTAAGTGAATATCAGTCGGACAAGTTTGTGGTCCGTACTTGAGCATATACCACCAGTGTGAGTGGTTGGTATTTGAGCCTGGGTAAGAGACCTGCTCTGGGAAGGCTGATGCAACACAATCTTCCTGCCCCCGTACTAAAAGAGAGGGAGAAAAGACGAAAGAATAAGGATAAAAAGAAAAAGGCACCGCAGAAATGACGAGAAGAAAAATGAAAGAAATACGAATAAAGAAAGGAAAGAAGAAAGAATAATTGTAAAGAAAGAATGAAAGGAAAGAACGAAACGAAAGAAATCATAAATATGAAAGTGGAAAGAAAGAAACGACGAGAACATCGAAGGAAATGAAAAAACAAAGCGAAGAAGGAAAGAATCACTAAGGGATAAAGAGATACGAAGAAAGAGAGAAAGGAAAAAAAGATGAAAGAAAGGAAAAATATCATTACATAAAAGGAAAGCAAAAAAATACAAAGAAAGATGAAAAGAATGATAAATACGAAGAATGAGGGGAAAAAAGAAGAAATATCAAGAGGGAAAAAGAAAGAAATTATGGATATGAAGAAGGAATCGGAGACATACAGTGAGAGAAAAAAAAGAAAAGAAAGAATGAAAGAAAAATCAATACGAAGAATGAGGGGAAAAAAGAAGAAATACCAAGAGAGGAAAAGAAAGAAATTATGGATATGAAGGAGAAATTGGAGACATAGAGTGAAAGAAAAAAAAAGAAAAGAAAGAATGAATGAAAGAAAAATCAATACGAAGAAAATAAGAAAAAGAAATGAAAAATAGAAAGAAAACCATAAAGACAGAAATACAAAGAGAAAAGATGATGATAATATGAATAATGATCAAAATAATATTTACTGGGCTTCTGTAATGGGATCAGGGCGTGACTCAATTTATACCAACAAAGAGCAAAGCATTTTTCATGTTACGGGTGATTTGCAAAGAAAGGCAACAAAAGGAAGCTTCACACTGGACCAATGCAGATCAACATCTTTAATTTCCGTCGTTCAATTTCTCTCTTTTCAATCAACTTATATATGATCTCATAGCTTTTAAAAATTGTGTTTGAAACTGTCATCAGTAGGAAACGTTTATCAACTGGAAACAGGGACAGGCTTGTAAAAAGGTGACATAGTGGAAATGAAGAGTTCATTTGTTTGAAGGGTGGTTTGCTGCACCGAGGAAGGGTTAAGTTGATTATGTGTGTAAAATACTGAGTAGGTGTCACGCAGGTGTTTCCCCACTGACACCAGAAGTCCATGTTCAAAGGCAAGAGTCAGGATTTCGAATGCTGAATTTCCCAGTTGAGTTCTCTCTATTAAGAAGATTGGCGCATTACAATCTCCCAGCCTACTCTGTGCTACTAAGTTAAATTTAATGGATATCAAAAATCTCTCACAAATAGATTTGATTCTCAACTTTATCATTATTCTATGATTCAAATGATGATCTGACGGCAGTGCCTTACCGTGAAACAATGTTCAATCAAACAGTAGTGTAGTAAGTTCGTTTCGCCCTGGGTAGCCGTACACTTGTGGCCTTTTGCTATACTAAGCTAAGCCCTGTAACTGCCTGTAATAATGGCGCCTGGCTTATGTTCTCAAGTATCTCTCTGCCTCGAAACAACTATCAAAAGTTCTGATTAGAATTACGAACGTGGGCTGATAATACACTGTCAAGTAGAAAGAAACTAAAAGGTGACCGTAATGTTCTCGAATCTTATCCAATTATAACCTAGAACTGTATAAAGAAATAACCATTGAGTCTGAAAAAAAGAAAAAAAAATCGATGGATATTGTCACTTGAGTTTTGACTCTCTGCAGTGAATGTTCGAGCACCAGAAAAACGTAGGTAAGAAATTTCATTTTGCACACCAATTCGCGAGTGTAGAGAGCCCGATTCTCATTGAGTGCCTACCTACTGTGCCAGACTAAGCTTTTCCTTGTAAATGACCGCACCTCGAGATGTCGTCCTATTTTATAATTATGTGGTTATAGCCCTCAGTTGGTTGATAATTTACCCTTTTTTTTTACTCAAGCTTTCTGGCTTAGAATCACGCACGTCATCATTGACCTCTGACTGCAAGTGTTTCGTGACACTAAGTAGCGGTCCTTTCATGTAAAATAACCAAGCGTTTCTTCGCTTCTACATCACCCAGCAATAATCCCCAATCAGAGGTCCTAAAATAACCAATAGGCATCGTCACGTTTTATCACAGTGGACTTGAATAATAAGCGATGTGTATAGGGAATCCTCGGGCTTTGTGATTGGCTAGTTTGTAACCAATAGAAAATTACTAATATCCGGTGATGGGAATGTTAGACTATTGCACATGAAATGTCATTTTTTTTTACATCATTGAGAATAATGCTTAAAGGGAAATATTTACTAGCATGATTTCATTGTTCGAGGAAAATAGAGTTATGATTTGTCGTTATTTAGGATTTTTGAGCCATTAGCATAAATGATGTCGAGCTAAGATGTTACGCCAATTTCCAAGTCCGATTTCAAATTAGGGCATAATTCAGCTCAAGCCACTGATGATGTCAGCAAAGCAGACTTCTCAGTGTTGATTAAATTTTGGTTCAAGCCTGGAAATATGGATATCTATAACAGACATTGAGGGAGGCCCAAACTTATTTTTAATCATGAAGAAACATCAGGATAGACCTCGAGAATTAGAACATGAAGTTTTGCAGTATCCTTCAGTTTAATCTGCCTGGCAAAAAAAGTTGCCTTTGTGTGGCTGCCAGTAAAGATCGAACTCATCCCACTTTCTGCGGTCCACGGAACCACGAGCTTGCTGAGCATCTAGGGTCAAGTTACCCCATTTGTATTCACAGCTGTGTCTTTTTTTTCTAGTGTTTCTCTTGTATTCCTGCCGATGTCATAAGGGAAACCTATTGTCTTTTGCGTTCGAGCTGACTCTTGAGGAGGTTCTCAACACTAGACAAGAGCGGAGAAATAGCTTTGAGCTAGGAAAAGAAGAGTATCGTCTGATTTTGAACAATAGGCGCCATTTGATTTTGCATCTGTGACAATAATTTTTTTTTCTGGTTTCTTTCTTTCTTTTTCGTTTTTCATTTTCCCTCCTTTCGGCTTCATTCCGTCTTTTTTTCCTATTTGTTAATCCCATTTCTTCTTTCGTCATTTTGAGTTATTTTTCCCACTTTTTGCTTCCCCCTTACATTTTGCTTCTTTCTTTCTTTCAAGTATTTTTTTCTTTCTCTTGGCTTTTTAACGCTAAAGTAATTTATTGGACACAAATTTGTTTCGTTCCAAAAGGTCTCATTTTTCTGTTACACAGCTATACAATATTAGTCACTAATTCATTTTACTACAGATATAAACAATTTGATTTATTCAAAATATTAACAAAATAATCTAGGTATCAACTTCTGTTTTTCTCTCATGAATTAACTAATCACTCACTCACTCGTTCGATGTAGAAAAAAAAGGTTTTCAACATCAAGTTAGCAAGTGTGTTAAACTTTACAATTGGCAACTGGGACCACCTTCTCTAAATTGTCTTTTTTCGACAAAATGAATGAATATGTGTTTTTGACTAATTTGAAACAATCGATGTTGAACAGTGTAACAGAAAAATGAGATCTTCTGAGGTCATATTTGGCCTTTTCTCTCTCTCTCTCTCTATCTATCTGTCAATATATATATATATATATATATATATATATATATATATATATATATACATATATATATGAGTGTGTGTGTGTAATTTGCATGCTGTCTGAGATTGGAACCGACACAACGGACTTGATATTCATTTGGGTGAACACTCAATAGAAGTGACACAAGGAGCGAGTCATATCTGTTGTTATACTTACTGATCCCTCATCACTAATACATTTTTGGGTAACCTACATAAGTAAACCCTGTTTCAGAAAGTTAAATGATGATTAGTATAAAATAATCTCCATATACATTACATTACGATAATACCTTATATAAAATAACAAACTACATGTAAGACGTAAGCTATATATTGAAATCATATCAGGAAAGGAGATGTTGTTAGATCAAGACTGCTGGGGTGCCATGTTGATATAACTGTTTTGTTTTCAAATCCCTGAAACAGTTACACAGTAAACAACTGTGGATCGCGTCAGGAAAAAAATTACATATTGTAACATAATGATAAAATACACGTAGAACAGGAGAAAATGCAAAATAAATGACATAAATTGCATTGATAGATATTGGAAAATAAGTTACTTTGAAGCTGTGAAGCTTTCTAGATTATATTTATGTATAGACATCATGCTGTCTAGATGAAATTGCTTGATTCACAAAATCTATTTGGGTGCATAAACTTTCAATCCTAATAAAATACCTGTTTAACAACCTTGTTTCGATTAGATGAACATTTGATCCATTCAAAATTACAAATGAATTAATTTGCTGTAAAGTAAAAGGTGAAACTACGTATATATACATATATCTTGTAAAAGAGTTCGACTTCAAAACATTTTGATTACTAAAATGTTTCATACCCTTGTTTTGATTAAATGAAGTTTTGATCACATTAAAACTGCATGATTATATTATTTCTTTAATAAAGAAGAGTTTAAATTCGGCAATTTCACCGATTCAGCATAACACACACACACACACACACATATACATATATATATGTGTGTATATATAAATACATATATATGTATATATATATATATATATATATATATAAACGTAAATATGAATATAGATAAATATTCATATATTTGTAGAGAGAGATGAATATATATATGTATAAATATGTATATATACATATATAAATATATCTATAGATATATAAATACATATATATATGTGTGTGTATATACACTTATATATGTGTGAATATAAATATATACATAGATATACAGATATATGTATGTATGTATGTATGTATATATATATATGGATATATAAATATAAATATATTTGTATGGATATATATACATATATGTAAATGTGAATATATATATATTTGATATATCTTATATACATATATATATATATATATATGGGTGTATATATATGTATGTATATATATATATATATATATATATATATATATATATATATATATATATATATATATATATATATATACACACATAAATATATATATGTGTATATATATACTCAGTGCAAATCTGGGATGCATTGTAATATAATATAATATGCGATATCCGATGTATGGTGTGCTTATTTCGTAAAGTGCTCAATATGTTCAACTTTGAATGTTAGGTTTGTTGAGAGTAGAGCTGGATATTTATTAGAATTGGGATTAGCTACACAAACACACCTGAAGACGCCTTGACAGGCCAGAAACACAAACGTGTTTGCCTAGTAAATCTTCATTCTACTATACATATCTTTATAGATAGAGAGAAAGAGAGAGATTAGCATGAGCCCATCAAACGTGTTGGGGTATTTATGTATGGAATGGCACTAAGAAGCATTGAGTAGATTCTTTTTTGACCAATAAACTATCCAAATGTCAGCATACTCTAGCATTTTTGGAAAGCATTCCAGTTTACAAACGATCAACTTTTGTCTGACATATTATTCATTGTTATATCACAACAGACAATCTCATTTTATCATAACCATTTAATTATTTTTTTTGCTACGTTAATTCATCTCACATTGACCAATGCGAGTGAATAATAAAAAAAATCTATACTCCTTTGACTTTTCCTATTATTCTCATTCAGACTTTTTTGTCTTCTGAAGAGAAAGGGGAGGGTCTACTATTCAAGGCTACGGATTTCAATTCCCATCAATTTTAAATCATTCTACCTCGTATCTTTTTATCCCAGACAGAAATGAATTGACAGGCCAACAGTATATCTTTTCCATGCTCACAGTTGCCAAATGTGAGTGAAGGCTAAGGGAAAAACAGAAAAAAAAAAAAACAAACGAAAAAACAAAAACAAACAACGAGATTAAGTTTCTCGCGCACGGGTCAGATATATTCGTTACGAACGTGATAAGGAAGCGCGGGCATTTCTTACAGTTTGTGACTCTCCAAGGAACTATACAAAAATATGTTGTTTGTGGGATTTGTTTGACTTTGAGAAAAAATCTGTTTGGATATCTTCTGATAAAGAAGGATCGACCACCTTTCCGTCTCAATCGTTTTGTCTCTCGATTTCTTTTCTACTTTCATGATATACCTATGTTATTTTAATGATTATCTTTTTTCTCTTCACTAACCTTAATATTTCAATCTTTCTTCCCACTCTCTCTTTATGGATATAATTTCTGAAAAATTATATACATATATATATATATACATATATATATATATATATATATATATATATATATATATATATATATATATATATATATATATATATATATATATATATATATATATATATATGTGTGTGTGTGTGTGTGTGTGTGTGTGTGTATATAAATTCAGAAAGATGTTTTATATATGTATATATATATATATATATATATATATATATATATATATATATATATATATATATACATATATATATATATATATATATATATATATATATGTGTGTGTGTGTGTGTGTGTATATAAATTCAGAAAGATGTTTTATATATGTATATATATATATATATATATATATATATATATACATATATATATATGTATGTATGTATATACATATGTACATATGTATATATATATATATAAATTCAAAAGATCTTTTATATATATATGTATGTATATACATATGTATATGTGTATACATATATATAAATTCAAAAAGATGTTTTATATGTATATATATATATATATATATATATATATATATGTATATATATATATATATATATATATATATATATATATAAATATATATATACATATATATATATATATATATAAAGCGCTATTGACTCATAACAAAATTAACCTTATTTCACTATCAACAAGATTATTTAAATGCGTCATTCAAATAATCTGGTTGGTAGTGAAACAAGGTTAACTTTGCGAAGAGTCAATGGTATCTCATTAATTTTACGAACAGAATCAAACTTAAAACGTAATCTGCGATGAGAGTAAGTCAATTTGATCTTAGACATGGTCAAGGGACAATTGATGCAATATCCATTGTGGAGTATATTATTGAAAAGGGCAGGAAAACCTGAAATTCCAATTCATTTTAACTTCAGAGATTTTTAAGGCAACTTTTAACACAGTGAGGAGAAGAGCACTATGGAAAATGAATAGGAAAATAGGCAGCGACCCCCTCCCAAATAGTCAACACCACAGAGGCCTTGTATAAAAACACAGAATGTGTTCTATAGTAATTGATGGACAAATAACTTTGTGGTTCGAAGAGAACATAGGTATTCTACAAGGGTGTCACCTATCGCCAACTCTGTTCAACATTTCCCTCGGATCAGTCTTGAAAGGATTGAAAAGATTCAACTCTAGAAATGAAGGTTACTTTCTCAATTGATAGCCAATATGTTGACGACACCACAGTCATCTTGGCAAATTCAGGGTCTCATCGCGAGAAGTGGAAGAAGCATGTTTAAATAGTATGAAGGTCAAAGACAGCAAGCATAAGACCATATTATGTTCCAACAACAGAATTTTGGTCCATGGCCGTAAGATTGAAAATGTTGAAGACTTCATTTTCTCATGGCAGTACAGTTCTTGACACATCTTGGGAACGAATCTATCTATCTATCTATCTATCTATCTATCTATCTCAGTGTTCACAGCTGACACCGAAAGGAGAATAGGACTACCTGCAGCAGCTTTTGACAGGATTCGAAACCCCACCCGGAACAGCTAAGAATCTGTCTGTACAATGTATTGATTCTTTCATAGCAATATATACCTTAGAAACATGGACATTGGAAGCAGAGGACTCCAGGAGACTGTACTTCTTTGAAATGAGATGCCTCAGGAACATCCTGAGTCTAACAACTGCTAACAGAGTCAGGAATACAGATATCATCAAGAGAGCTGGTATCACAGATCTGATCAAAGCAAGGAGGCTCAAATGGTTCAGCCATATCGCCAGACTTTCAGCTCAGAGCATCGTTCAATAGGCAATACAAAAAAAAAAAAAAAAAAAAAGATGGGTGACCCAGATGAAAGAGGATACTAGATTATCCCCGCCTGTTACTCAGGAAAGAAAAGCAACCGACAGGGGAAGGTGGATCAGCAGATGATTACGATAATATGGTTGTTCTACATTTCTGTACAGAGCACTGTAAAATTATACAATCACAATATATATATATATATATATATATATATATATATATATATATATATATATATATATATATATATATATATATATATAAGGTATGAGTAAAGAAGAAATAGACACATCTGTCTTCAAACAAGAACCGAGCCTTTATTTAACGATTTCAACACTCCTCTAAATGTAGTTGATTTTTTTTTTCTGATCAAGTTGTCAGAATCAATCTGGAAAGAAAACTGGTTTTTAATAAAGAAAATTTCAGTTCTTAGTCCCCACCCCACCGAATAATAATAAATCTGTTTCGTTACTTTTTAGTGATTTTACATCTTAAAAGTGTAATGAGTGATTGTTGCTGATCTATAGTCAGCAAACTAGTGTCATGGACCATTTGCTGAAGGAGGGACTCGTGCCAAGACTCAAAGTCAAAATTAGTAATAATCTGGCTTCTTGGGATATTTTTCCTACACCAGGGATAGTTTTGATTCAAGTAAAACACTGGAATCCTAGAACTCTGATATGTTATCAAAATGCTGGATGGGTGAGGCTTGTTGTTTAGAAACGTCACTTTGGGAAAAAAAGTGGCGTTTTCTTTAACACTAGAACTGAAAATTTTAAGCATATTTTTATCATAAACTTACATTGCAAATTGAACCCTCCTGAAATATATATTTGGGGATTTACCCCCCCCCCAATTTTTTTCTGGACATAAAAAGAATAAATAAGCCTCTAGGCCAAATGGTGCAACCTGTTGGCATGATACATACACAGATACATCGCCAGCTTGACCAACTTGAAAACTGAAGAAACCTATACTGACAGTTTCATTTGACAGTGTCTAATATTCTTCCAATTCTATCTGAAAGTGTTGCTTTTTTATAAAACCTTTTTGTGAGCAGAAATAGTGTAGCACGAAGAAACAATGGTCATCGGATTGTATTTCTAAAAAATGCAGAGCGTTCCAAGACTCAAAAAATGATGCAGATGGTGTTTTTGGCTTTGTCGTAAGAATCAGGGAAAGCAGGAAACAGGGCTGGAAGAGAGAACTGTTGTGCACGCTACTTCTGTAATGGCATGCCGCAGAGCAAACGTTTTTTTCCTTTCTTCGTAAAAGCGAAAAAGTGGCATATAGCAAACATTCGGAAGGCGAGGGAATATCTGAATTTTCTTTTCTTATCGATGGAAACATTTACATGTCACTATTTTTATTACAGTCTTTTTTTTTTAATGAAAAGACAGTTGTAAATTTAGTGGAATGGACACTGTCTTCTATAAAACAGATGCGTGAAGCTGCATTCATTTGGACTCAGCTTGTCTTCAGGATTTGTGGATCCAATTTTTTTTTCTCGCTTCGGCAAAACGTGATTTTTTTTGTTGACAATAAATCAGTTGTAGAATGAATGTGTCATGTTTTTTCTTCTTCTGGTTTATTCATTTGACAACTGTTTTTTTTTCTTTTTCTTTTCCAAGGTTAAATGAAAGGAAATACACACTTCAAATGTTTTTTTTTCTTGACTCTCTTTGTCCGACTATTTACACACACTTACACATTGTACGAGCACCTCCAACCCCACACATTCATTCAATCACTCGCACACACTCACACATGCGTATGGCTTTTAAATGAAATTGGATTTTCTGAATATCATTCTCAAGCTGTTAATACCCGAATTCCCACTATCTATCTATGCAAACACCGTAGTCCCACATATAGACAATCGAACCGACCAGCCAAATGGTTCACAGATTGTTTTCTCTTTGCTCGTCTTTGTCCATTTGTATCTTTCTGTATGTGTCTCCTGGCGCTCCTGGTCACATTTTGGGAGCTGCAACGTTGATAATGTGCACGAGTGTACCACTAATCACCATCAAAAAGTATTTTCTTGTTTTTCTTTGGCTTCTGTGGTCATTTTGGACCAACAATGCCCAAATCTTGTGCTGGCATTTTTTAAAGATAGTTTCAGATAAATGATTCATAATTTATACATAATTTAGATATTTTTCTGATAATTAGTTCGGGCATACGGGATGTTAACGGTGTTCCATTCGTGCAAGGAATCTATCCATCAATCTGCGTGTCTCAGTGCATTTATATCTATCCATCCATCCATCCATCCATCTATCTATTTATCTATCTCAGTGTGTTTATATTTATCTATCTATCAATCTAACTAGCTAGCTCTCTATTCACCGGTCTCAGTTGGTTCATATCTATGTTCTGTCTGCATATATCTATATTTCTTTATGAGTTTATCCTCAGTTTGTTTATATCAATCTCAGATTTGCAGACGACGTTGTCCTTCTTGCAAAGAACCGTCATGACCTCCAACTAATGCTATCTGAACTGAACGAAGAAAGTTGGCCTTCATATCTGTCTCTGTTTCTTCATGTCCACCTGTTTTTAGAAAAATATCAAAATTATTAATCCATGATTGGGGGTTTGGGCTAAAAATTGGCATTGTTATCACAACCTTACAATCGAAGGACGTATCGGCCCTCTTCCGGTATAAGATTATCCCATTTAGAATGCCTACAAGAATGTTTGACATTCAGAAGTGGTATTATTAATGGTGAGATATTCTACCTCTGAATGATCTTTATATCTAAGGAGGACTTAAGAATGCATCGACTGAAGTGTGATCATAAAATGAGAGAACAACTCATGGAACAGTCTATATAATATGCATATTTTTTCTCTTGTCCCAACCAGCTATTTTGCATCCCTACAAGGGTCAAATACAATCCCAAATAGAACATTGTTCACACATCTGGGTAGGCTCCATCCAGCAGGTATTATCTAGCTTCAAAAGGGTGAAGAATCGGGTACGTAGATTAGTTGGTGATGAGCTATTCTCATCTCTCTAACCACTCTCCCATCGACGAGATGTAGTGAGCCTAGAACTTCTCTATCACTATTTTCATGGAAAATGTTCAGAGTAGCTCCATCAACTAGTTTCACCCATGAGAAATTTTCCAATCAGGACACGGATTGCTATCTCTAGAGAATCCCATTCACACTATCTGACCATTCCATGCACCAGTTGCAATTCCCACTCAGACAGCTTCTTTTCCCGAACGGCTGTTTTGTGGAACAAACTTCCCCAAGAGTGTCTTCTTGCTGGATATAATATCTATCTTTTCAAATCCAGGGTCAATGAATATCATGATAACCTGAAATTACTTTAACCCAACACCTACAAAGGTTGCAAAAAGTACCTGATTTATTGATCACCCCTTATTTCCGATTTTGGACTGATCCATCCGAACATGGTATGCTTACAAAAACGTTGGCCATGTTACGGTTTCTAAAGAGTGACTAATCAGACCTGTCACTTTTATTTTATATTCAAATGCACGCAAAAACTCTAACCCCCAATGAAGCTTGATGACCTCTTCACCTTCTCCATGACTATAAAATTGTGAATATTTACAGAGCTGTATTTGCAACTGCTAAAAATATCAGTTCTGTGAATTCAGCTTGGATTTCACGTAAGCTTCCACTAAACCAGAACGGGTGAACTTAGTCACTCGGCGGGGACCATCATGTGACCAATGTCTTTTGACAGCACACCATGCTGGTGATGATTAATTAAAATTTGGAAACAGAGTACATTAGCATTTACTTATCACGCATTCTGTTGGACAATTATCACGAAATAAGTCTAATTTAAAAAAAAAACAAACAAACAAAAAAAAAAAATTTTAATGCCACCGGACATAAACTAAGGGAGCAATTTAGCATTAACCTTCATTGCAAATTGAACCCCCACTGACAACCTATGTAGAAGGATGGAATTTAAAAAACAAAAAAAGTTTTTTTTCAGACATGAGAGGGAGTAAATGTTTACATTTCTAGCCTTCTAACTCTTTTGATGTAGCTTGAGCGCGTGATACATACATACGTAGACAGACCACCAGACCAGCATGAAAACTGAGGAAACCTGTCATGCCAGTTTTGGTGACAGTACTGGTTAATGGTTTCTATAGGTATTTTTCATAATATGTACGGGACGGCAACTTTACTACACAACCGTCGCCAGGTGTTAATCCATCGAGTTAAGGAGTTGCCATTTCAAGACGTAAGCCTATGTTGTCTCACCCACCAGGTTCTGTTGCTATTGTTATCGATGGACACGCCCAATTTTCCCCTGGCCCAGACTCGCTTTAACATACGACTCGACGGAAACCACGGTCTCCATTTGTACCGATTAAACCTTCAAGCAAACATATTGTTGGTCTTAATGGAGTCGCCGTGATTTTGATTAATGACTGTTGGCTTGATCTACCTTAGTTCGTTTCTTCGACTTTTTCTGCTTTTTTGATTAAACCCTTTCTTTATTCATTTTTTTTCTTCTATTTAGTTATCCGATATCAACGTCCCGACAGTCTAAGATTTGTCCAGCTGGGTGGACTATCACTGGTCAGCGGAGTTGAGATATAATTTTTTTTTTTTTTTTTTTTTTTTTAAATTATCGAATTACCGTAGCCCCACGAATGACTCGTTCGACCGACCAGCCAAGTGTGTTACAGATTCTTCGACTGTTTCCGTATGTCTATCTATGTGTGTTTCCAGTGGCTCCTGGTCACATTTTTGAGGCTAAACAAAATGTGCATGAGTACACAAAACAGTGCTCAGTAGGTCTCCAAGGTCATTTTAGACCGACATTGCTCTGATTTAGCACTTGTCCTTGTAGATAATTTCAAATAAAAGTTCTATCTTTTAAGTCTTTTTTAAGGTATTCATTAAAGCGAGCCACGTATATCTTATTTAAATCTCTAAAATTGCCTTTTCGTCTTATTTTCCCGCCGGGTTCCGAATCTTTCACTTTGATCTACGATGATTCATTTTTTTCCAATTGTTTTCATTTATCTGGATTCACTGCTGGACAAGATAAGTCACATCCCCAAAACAAAACTGTAGTTCCCTATTCTTTTATCAGAGCGTTCCGACTGATGTGCCTCAGTCAAGTAAAATCAGAAATATCAAGAGTGTTTCAAATCAAAATAAAATTTAAGCTACCACAGACTTCCGACATTTGTGTAATGCAGTATACTTTTCATTTGTCTTCAATTGTTGGCTGTGAATAGTTGTTCGAGGGTTTTTCAGACAATTGAAATCCTTTTGTTTTTGTATTACTCTTACGATGTTTAAGCAGATTCATAATTTCGGCTGCTCTCCACAAATAACAAGGAGTTCAATTGATGTAAAAAAAAAAAAACTGTTTGAATGTTAATAATACTTAAACATAGACGATAAATACCAAAGTAACCTCAGATTTTCTAACGACATTGTCCTTCTTTGCTGAGAACCACCATGATCTTCAGATAATGATAGACTAATTGAATGAAGAAAGCAGGAAAGTAGGTCTCCACATTCAGCAAAACGAATATCATGTACAAGAAACAAAGACACAAAAATCAGAATTGAAAACGCACAGCTGAAGAAAGCAGACCTCTATATTTACCTAAGACGACGAACAGCCATGAAATTTCCTCAGAAGAAGTGAAAATCAAGCGAAGAATCACTCTAGGTTTTCAAACTCGACCTTCAAATGCAAGAAAACCCCATTAGTCCTAAATAGAAGGGTATATAACCAATGTATCCTCCCGATACTTACCTATGGAGTTGAAACATGGAACCTAAGCAAAAAATCGACTCCCAAACACAGAAACATGCAACGCGCACAGGGAGAATCATGCTCAGCGTCACATGGAGAGACAGTACAGTATATTAGAAGAAAAAAAAAGACTTGGAGATATCATAGAATCTATTAAAAGACTCAAATGGCAATGGGCTGGTCATGTATCAAGAATGTCAAACAACCGCTGGAGATTAGGACTCACAACGTAGATCTCTAAAAATCTTATGCAGGACTATGTCCGGCAGAAAATAAAATGATGCAACGAGCAAGAGAGAAATTAAGAACGTACTGAATACGTGACCCCTACGGCAGGGAGGTCAGTCGAATATCAGAGAAGGTCTATGTCCAACGACGGATACTAAAATGCTTCTGGTAATTCGGAGAAATTTAATTTTACCACCTGTTTTAAGACAAATATATGAAGCTTTTGAACTCTCAATTTTCATGTTTGATATTTGTACCGAACAACACTGGGGTTAGTGAGCAGTTTGGATTTCAAATATTTGCAAGCACATATCTCACTTAAAAAAAATAGGAGAGAAGTAGATCCGTCTATAATGCTCCGAACACTATGATGGGAATTGATAGGACTTGTATCAAACTTCAATGTATCTAACGGGGCTATTTCAAATCATTTCAGAGCAACTAACCAAACATGGACTCTGCTTGAATAGAGTTGGGAAGAAAATAACTTTGTATTTAGCAGATGCATAATAAAACATACAAAAGAGGGAGAAAAACTTTTCAGACTCGTTTCATTTAGAGTAAACAATTTCCAGCTTGACTGACCCTCATCAGAGGATGCCTCGTCAGAAAAATGTTCAAGTGTACTGTGTGGAAACAATGTTATAGTTTCAAACCACCAAGAGAATTTTCAGAAGAAAATATTTAATTTTTGAAGGTTGACATACACATACACTTATGTATGTATATAAGAAATGGACACATTTGGTCCGACAGCACAAATTATAATTTGCTTCATGTTACATAAAAACTTGTTTGAAATGATCTACCGTCGTTATATGGTTTATACATCACTTAATTTAGATCATGTAAATCGAATAAACAAATTAAAGAGAATGGGGCTGTAGCAGGAATCAAACCTGCCACCGATAGGGTAGCCACCTCAATGTAGCAATGTTCTTACCGTTGAGGTAAACAGCAGCCGACCAGATAATTGCTTTCAACCCTAATTCTCATCTCGTTTATTCCCATTTATTTGTATTAATATTCGGACCATCCTCATCTTGGTTGTTTTTCATACAACGTTTCAGCCGTTGTGCTCTACAGCCTTCATCAGGTATCATCTGTGAGACAATAATAATACTACTAATGCTAAGAGAGGAGTGCGGTCAATATACCCCCGTCGGTTAAATGAAGGGTTCGGTTCGTTACTTCCCCACACCTACCAGATGACACCTGAAGAAGGCTGTAGAGTACAACGGCCGAAACGTTGTATGAAAAACAACCAAGATGAGGATGGTCCGAATATTAATAGAAATAATAATAATACCTCATCTCAAAAATTCAGAGATATATCGTTAATTCTCGGTCTTTTTCGCCCCTTTCAACGTGACAGTATGTATTTAAGAAATGGACGTTGAAGGAACTATCCTATCGGTTGAAGGTTCGATTCCTGCAGTTGTCCTATTTCCTTGAATTGATTATTCTATTTTATGCTGTCTAAATTGACTGATAGACTAACCGAGTAACGACGGGAGATCATTTCAAATAAGGTTCTACATAAAATAACGCAATTTTTAATTCATATAAATATACATAAAGGCTTTGTACATTACTGCTGAAAAAGAATTTTCATTTTAGGGATTTCATAGATTTTACACAGTCTCAAATCCTCTTACGATGTTTGTAATTTTATGCAAATCTGTGACTATCCAATGCTATTATTGTGCTAGGTTCAGGCCATTACAGGTTTTATAGCGTATTTAATTTCATCACCTTTACCTAAATTTACACCATAATGTAGTACGTTCAAAGTCATTGTGGAGATCATAAGTTGTTTTCACCATGAACCTGTTCTAGGGATATCAAAAAGCAGTACAGGCATTTTTACCACGGCATCCCCTAGATGATTTGATCGGACACAACCTCACCACACGTAGTTCACTCCAAAATTTATATTATCATAATTTGTAATATTTGCATTCATTTTTATCTACTTGATATATATATATATATATAATATAAATTACAAAGGTAGCATATATATTTCAATCGTTAAAGCTATCCATTAGATCTGACTATTTATAGTAAGCTTAGTTAACATCTACTTCAGTCTGTTCATATCTATCATCCTGTCCACTTATAGCGTGATCAGTCACTATCTATATCGCTATCCCCGTCATTTCTTTCAGCTTTGCTGATAAAAGATGAAGGAAGGGGCAGGAGGCGGGGGAAGAACATATCCTGGCTATTTTGTTATGTGTTTTATTGGCGCTTACGAAAGAAAGAGGAGAGAAAGGTCGGCGTGGCCATGGAAAGCGAAACTTGACTCTACGTGACATGGTAGGGCTTGGCTTATGAAGGTGGGATTTGAACTAGGGCAGAAAGTTGTTCATGACGTAATTCGTTGTCATGGTCCAATTAACGTTCATAACTCCTAACCACCAACTCTTACAACATACAAGAAAGTATATATATATATATATATATATATATATATATATATATACATACATACATACATACATATATATATATATATATATATATATATATATATATATATATATATATAAAGATGGATATATTATCTGAAAGAAATAATTATGGATGTATTATATAACTTTGAAACACTGTTTGAAATGACCTCCCATTAAAACACGGTGAATATATCATTTAGCATAGACAGTATGAATAGAATGAGCAATTATAGTGAATGGGCTGCGACAGGAATCGAACTTGCGACGTAATAATATAAACGTTTACACTGAGACACAACTAAAGCAGATATGGACAGTGAATGATCAGTGTGTGACATATAGCAGTTATTTGGGCCATCACTTCAGTGTTGGGTTGTTTAGCACAATGGTTGGAGAGATACTACGTACTGCGACTATCAATCGATCGCAGGTTCGATTCCTGCAATTTTCTTCATTTGTTTATTCAACTTACGCTCTCCAAGCCAAATGACACATTCACTACGTATTCACGGGAGGTCGTTTGAAAGTGATATAACGCGCATATATATATATCACGAGGAAGCAATTACCATCAATTTGTATAAGAATTTCTCTTAACATTCCCAGACCAGAAAAATGGTGACGGTGGTATGCCTTCGGAGGTTGGGTGGAGTGTAGGATAAGGAAGGAAGAGGGTGCACGCTATCTTTATAACGTTTACCAAACAAAACGCATATTTTCACCCTTTCCACGACTGACTAAAGAGTGGTAGAAAGCGAACTCTAATAAAACAGGGAATACATAGAGACATATATATTATTATTATCATGTCATCCACAGACACCTGTTTAGATGTATTACATCTCTTCAGTGTGGCTATAAACTTTCCATTATCCCATCCAGTACCGCGAGGTAGGATTGAAACCTTCACTTCAGACCGGAGGCCGATATCCTACCTCTGGACTACAGAACTGGACAGTCAATAAGGCTGAATTTAAGCCATATATTTGTTTACACCGAAATTCCTCATCCACCAGAGTGCTCTATTCCTATGGAAGAGCATTGCATACATACATATGTAGGATATCGGCCTCCGGGTCCGATGTGACGGTTTCGATTCTGCCTCGTGGTACTGGATGGGATAAAGTCTATAGCCACACTGAAGTGATGTAATACATCGAAACAGCTGTCTGTGGAAGACACAATAGTATATATATATATATATATATATATATATATATATATATATATATATATATATATATATATATAACAGCACCAACAATACCGTATATAGTAACATTATCTGTATATGTATATGTGTATGTACGTATCTTTATGTGCATGTGTGTACATGTATGCATATGTGTAACTGTGTACATATATATGTATACATATATATGCAGGTACGTGTATATGTGCGAGTATATGTACATGTGTGTATCTACGTATAACTATATATATATACCAAGCAAAATACTACTCAAATATCTATTAATAATAGTCTAACCGCCCCGCCCCAATCAACTGATCAACCATTATTTACGTGTATGGAATGATCAATATATATATATATATATATATATATATATATATATATATATATATATATATATATATATATACACACACACACATACTTCTACATGAACAGAACCTCAAAGCTAAAAGGAAATAACCCCAAAATGATAACAATCTAAAATAAACACTATAATATAAAAGACTGAACCAAATGTAAATAAAATGAACACCCACGCAAAGAGTGTATATAAAACTGTAAGTAAGGATAGAATAACCAATAAGAAACTTATAATTATACGACAAATCTTCATGTATATGTGTGTAAGTAAAGATTTGCAAATGAGAGTATATATATGTGACTACTTGTTCGAAATTTGACATTATAGAAGAGGACACACATACACACAAAAAAGAAAAAAAAGGAAAACAGGAGAAAAAGAAAAAAAGAGAAAAATGGAGAAAAAATAGAAAAAGGATAAAAAGGAAGAAAAAGAAAAAGAGGAAGAAAGGAGAAAAAGAAAAAAAGGGAAAAAAGAGAAAAAGAAAGAGAAATAGATTGAAATAAGGAAAACACGTAATAATACAAAATAGATGCCGATATAAAGAAAGTAACACTGCTGCAATAACTACAATAAAAGTTAATTAAATCTATGATATATAAGAAATATAAAGAAAAAAGAAAAATGAATTACACACAAACATCTTAACAGACACATAGCAATTCTCAAAGACACAAACCAGCATGAAATTAATTACATTCGGATGCCAACACGACTCTTATTGTCTAGACTAAATAATTTTGAAGCAAAGAAGAAGGAAGAGAGAAGTGGGGAAATGAATATGTTCTCCTACTGTGGGAAGTCACAATAGTTACGAACAGAATTCATTATCTCGTATCACCATCCTTATGTATCAAATCCCTGAAACCATTACATAATCTCAAAAAGAAAATCTTTCATACATTACCTTAATATGCGATAATAAACCCACTGAAAAGATTACATAAATCACATTGCTAAATATTGGTAAAAAGTTGACTTGGATGACATTTTTCATATCTAGAGGAAAAAAAAATTAGTGTTTAAAGCTGTGAATAATTTCTTGACTATATATATATATATATATATATATATATATATATATATATATATATATATATATATATATATATAAGTGAAATTACCTTTGACAGGTTTTTTTTTGAACAAATGATTATTCTATTCTCAAATCTCATTTGTTCTCAAAAAGTCTTCCAATTTTGTCTCATTACTCTCATATTGTTAACTGTAATCTATACCAATACTTGGTTATATATATATATATATATATATATATATATATATATATATATATATATATATATATATATATATATATATATAGAGAGAGAGAGAGAGAGAGAGAGAGAGAGATAGAGAGAGAAAGATAGAGAGAGAGAGATATAGATATATATGTGTGTGGGTGTATTAAGGAATGGATATATGATCCGACAGAAAGATTATAAATTGTGCTATATTATATAGAAACTCTTATTCGAAATGATCTCCCGTCACTACACGGCTTAGATAATTGTTTGTGCTGTTTACGTAGTTCAGGACAAGTGATTTATTAACAGTGTAATGACTGGAGAAAATTTCAGATAAGAGTTTCAATATAGTATACTGCAATTTATGATTATATATAAGGTTAGTGGAAATTTGACAAATTCTCCACTTGAATATGATGGTAGAGAATCGTCTCGAAGAAGTTTTTTTTCAAGTAATTAGTTATCTTAAAGATAATATCATTAGTTGGTTTGCATGTAGTTTGTAATTAAAACCAAAACAAGGTATTCAATATTCTCGTGGGTGAACATCTAGAGAAATGGCACGAAAAGCAAGTCATGTCTGTTGTTATGCTTACTGATCCCTCATCATTAAAAACATTTTTTGGGTGACTTACGTTAGTAACCCTTGTTTTAAAAAATAAATGATATGATGTATAAAATAACATGAATATAGAATACACATAAAACCTTATATAAAATGACAAACTACATGCATGGCAAAAACTATATGATTAAGGGAAATGATGTTTGATCAACACTGCTGGGGCGCCATGTTAATGTAGATGTTTTGTTTTTAGAATCCCCGGAACGGTTACATGGTAAACAACTGATGATCCCAACAAGAGACAATTTATAAATCGTACAATAATAGCAAAGTATTGGGGAAACAAAGAAAAAAAAACAAAACAAAAAAATCATATAAATTGCATCGACAGATATTGGGAAATGGGTGACTGAAGTGACACAAAAAATCTCTTGAGAAAGTTTTTTGATATTTACAGTTTAAAGCTGTAAAGCTTTCTAGACTATATATGCTTTAGGATGTTCGGAGAGTAACCATGTATTTCACTACTCTAAATTATAAGCCAGCTAACTAAGTCCAGGTTTCAATGGTAAGAAACGACATCTGGATCTTGTTGATTTTCTCTTCTATCCATCAGTGTGTCGTTTGTAGTGTATAGTGAAGTCTAATCCCATGTAAGGCAACTACAATTACCTAGGACAACAATTCTCTATGAAGCCCACAAAAGAATAAATCAAGCGAAGAATCACCCTAGGATAGCAAGCCTTCGGCGGAGCAAGCTCAACCTTCAAAAACAAAACGATCCCAATAATCCTAAAACGGGGAGTATACAACCAATGCATCCTTCCGATAGTCACTTATGGAGCTGAAACATAGAACCTAACCAAGAGACAGACCTGCAAACTGAGAAGTATGCCACGCGCATATGAGAGAATCAAGCTCAACCTCACGTGGAGAAATCACAAGACATCACAATATATCAGGAAGAAAACGGGGGTCCGAGACGTCATAGAATCTATTGGAAAACTCAAATGGCAATGGGCTGGTCAGGTTGCGATAACTGATGGACATCACGTCTCACAACATGGATCCACAGAGATCACATGTGAAACTGATGCCGACAAAAGACAAGATGGAGAGATGAACTAGACAAATTCAGAAAATACTGGCTCCACGACACCCATGATAGAGAAATGTGGCGGATCCTGGGGAAGGTCTATCTTCATCGACGAACGTTAAAAGACTGCTGCTGCTGATGATGATGATGATGATGATGATGATGATGATGAGCTAAAAACCAACGTCAGAATATTTTCAATGAGGGATCGAAAATTTGCAATTCTCTTGGTCTGCAGTCATTGATAATAATGGTGATTACATTATTGATCAATGGTATTCAATTGAACTCAGATCTAGTTTCATCTCCTTTTTGGAAATACGTAATTTTCTGGTTACAAAAATACGCAATTACTTTCTGAACACGAAAAAACGTAATTAGTTTCCGAACACAAAAATACCTAATCACTCTCTGAACATGAAAATACGTAATTACTTTCAGAACACGAAGAAACGTAATCACTTTCCGAACACATAATACATAATTACTTTCAGAACAAGAAAATACCTAATTAATTCCTGAACATG
Organism: Thysanoteuthis rhombus; assembly: GCA_963457665.1. NCBI lineage: Eukaryota > Metazoa > Mollusca > Cephalopoda > Oegopsida > Thysanoteuthidae > Thysanoteuthis > Thysanoteuthis major. The sequence goes on along the minus strand of OY735216.1, from coordinate 8,912,263 downwards.
AAAATACCTTATAACTTTCCGAACACGAAAATACTTATTACTTTCTGAACATGAAAATACCTTATAACTTTCTGAACACGAAAATACCTAATTACTTTCTGAACATGAAAATACCTTATAACTTTCCGAACACAAATATACCTAATTACTTTCTGAACATGAAAAAACGTAATTAGTATCTGAACACGAAAATACCTAATAACTTTCTGAAAACGAAAAAACGTTTTTAGTTTCCGAAGAGGAAAATACCTAATCACTTCCTGAACATGAAAATACGTAATAGTTTCCGATCACTCTAATATATCTTGTTACGATTTGTACCTCACCTTTTCGACTCGAAACATAGAATTGGCAAGAAAGTGTTCAGTGGTAGTTTGAGTTCAATTCCAATTAATTTTCGGGGAAGGGATTTCCAAGAAAGATACACCATTTTCATCTCCTCAGCAATTAAACGCTACCCATTTTTATACAGCTTCTGAGGAAAACCTGCTTTACCCAAGTAAGTACTTATATTCATGTACCTTTGCCGACAGGTTTGGGGGAGATATATGTATTCACTCGTGTCGGTCCGCCAGTCTTGTCCATCTGTCCATCCATTAGTCCTCTCAGTATATCCAAAAGTTCTCCAGGATTTCAATAAAATGTTATGGGAGGGTGGGCCACGGAAGAAGTGATTAAACCTTTGGAGAGATCCATTCACAGTTATGTTCTCAGCAGCGTTGCTATTTATACACACTACACAACACCTCTCAAATCTCTCAATGAAATCCAATAATATTTCGTGGAAGGGGAGGCTATGTGCTGGGGAAAAAGCTGATTAAATCTTGGAGCACATCTACGAAATCTTTACAGTTACCTCCCTTGCATTACCACTATTTGTTAGCTGATTTTCATTTAGGTTTTTGTAGCAGTAGGGTTGTCAGAAGTATACGTTCTCTGAAAGATTTCTAGTATCAAATCATCGTAGTCCCGTAAATGACCCACCCGACCAACCAGCCAAAAAGCTTTCAGATTCTCCTCTCTTTGCTAGTCTATGTGTATGCCTCTGTCTGTCTGTCTGTCTCTCTGGAAGCTCCTGGTCACATTTTGGGGACAAAACATTGAAGATTTGCATGGCTACAACACCAAAAACCAAACTGAAAACGTTTTTTTTCAAGTGCTTTTTTTTTGTCTCTATGGTCATTTTGAACCAATAATGCCTAAATCTTGTACTGTTTTTTTGTGGTGGTAATTTTAGATGAAAGATCTATCTTTTAAGATAATTGTAGATCTTTGTTTTTTAAATGATTAGTTGTGGTACACGAGTGGGCTGCGATGATTCATTTACGCGAGGTACGGATATTTTCTTTTATGAGATTGTCCAATGTCAGCTAAAATACTCTTCTAAGATTTACCGCTGGCAATTCCAGTTTCTCTGAATTCTGTCACTCACCATCTGTTTCTACTTTTACGATCCCCACGGTACTGATCGAGGACATTGTGACCATTTCACCCTCTCAAATGTTTGTATTTTGATCAAATTGTCATAGTCGTTGCTAGGCAGGACAAAATGAAACGGTCGCTTTGACTACGGTCTGCACAAATATTTGACTCAAGATACTCTATTCCTCCTTTCTGGGGGATCATTTTCTGAAATTTCCTTGAACTTTCTTTCTTTCTTCCTTCCTTCTTTTCTTTCTTTCTTTCTTCCTTCCTTCCTTCCTCTCTTTCCTTCTTTATTTCTTTCTCGCTCGATTTGTCTCGTCCATGATTTCTTAATTCTTTTCTGGGTTGGTTCCCTTTACATTGGCGTTGCTAAGGTTATTCCTATCTTGCCTGCTTTCTTTTCCGATACTTCCCGCTTTCTTCTTTTCATTTTTTTCTCTATTTAGCGCTTTATTTCTTTCTCCTTTTTCTAACTTTCTCTCTCTTCATTCTTCCTCAATTTTACATATTTCTTCGTTGCCTTTCTTTCACCCTTTCTTTCTTTCTTTTTTTTCTTTTTTTCTTCCTTCATTTATTTTCAACTTGCTTTATATTCCCTTTCTTTCTTTCTGTAAGTCTTTTCTCTGTGGCGTTCTGTGTTTTTTTTTTCTCTGACTTTTTATCTTCTTTTCTGTCTACCGGTTTCGGGGCTTTCTCAATTATCTCTTTTTTTTTCTCCCTTTCTTCCTTTCTTTCTTTCTTTCTTTTGGTTGCCCATTTTCTTTTCTCTTCTTGTTTCTCTTCCAATATGATCAACTGCACTTCAGCTTTTGACCCCTTGATACTTGAAGCCCTCACGATGACTTTCCTGCATGTTAGACAATGAATCATGATGTATTTTACCGGCCCAATTGTTTGCCCAAATCATACAACGTTACTTAAGTATCAATTTCATCTGTTCTTTTCTTCGTTCTCTTTATTCTCTATCTTATTTCTTCTTTTTTTTTGTATATTATTTGTACATGCATATCGTCATCGTCATCATCATTTTGGTCATCGCTTGTCACTACAGTAAATTGTCCACACGTTCTTGATTCACTGTTTTTGCTGAGTTCTATTGACTGCCAGATCTTTCAGAGTTGTCAGTGTCCGTGGATTGGTACTTTTCTACCATCGATTTATATTTATATTCAATCGATTATATATTTACCCGTGTCTGTCAGCTTTTCTGTCCGTTTACCCACACGATGTGATTTTTGTGTACATAATTAACTTTTATCAATATAGGTAGATCATATGCAACAAGCTTGTTGAGGACAAAGACACAATAGAGAATAAACATGCACAGCTGAAGGAAGAAGACCACTAAATCCTCGAGAAAAAAAATAAAGAAATCAAGCAGAGAAGCACTCTAGGGTGGCAAGCTTTCGGTAGAGCCAGCTCAGCCTGGAAGAACAAGACAATCCCGTTTGCCCTAAACAGAATGATTTACGACCAATGCATCCTTCTGATAGTCACTTATGGAGCTGGAACATTGTGCCCAAGCAAAAGATTGACCCTCAACCTGATATCCATGCAATGTAAACAGGAAAGAATCACACTGAACATCACATGTAGAGACTACAAGACAGCACAGTGTATCAGAATAAAACAGGTGTCAAGGGTGTGGCCATCCCTAATTGTCTCAATCTGTGCTTATCGCACTGCAAGGTTTCAAGCAAGGCATTGACATCGGTTTATTGTAGGTAAAATGAAGTGCTAAGAATTTGCTTTCATCCTAGATTGACCTGCCGAAATATACCTTGTGCACAAAGTTTCAATTCGATGTCTTCGTCGGTCCACGGGTAACGAAGAGCCTGGAGTAAAGGGTGTTTCCTAAGAAGCTCACTAAGAGGCAGAAAGAAGCTTAGTACTGCTTTGTTAAAATGGTTCGCGTTTTCCAAGGCAATCACGTGGCCCAAAACTATGTAGAGCTCGAATTTAAGCGTGTTCGGAGGAGCTAATATTACGCTTCGATCAGAATATAAGGGTTTTTGAAAGTTGCAATCCAGGAAGATATAACGAGAACGGGATGGAAGATTACGTTTTGGGGGTCTGGTTCCTGGAAATGTCTTACAGTACAATCGTAAATCTCCAGAAGCTACTCATTTTAAAATCTTTTTTTCTCGTTATGTTGCTGTTTCTAAAAGGAAAACATGATTTTAAGAGTGAATAGTTATAGACAATGGATATTTGTTGAGCAACTGGACATAGTTGAATTTGAAAATATTCAGGCTACAAAAACAAATTTTGAAGGGAATAGAAGCTATTTTCTATACTTTTTTCTCATAAATTAGCAATTAGAATATAACGCTCATTTTCTACAAATAAATAATTGCGTTGCACAGTGAAATCAATTGTTAGCTTACGATAACAAGCAACCAAAGGATTCTATACGAAAGAAAATACTATCAAAAAAATAATGATGCTTTATTATTCTTCACTTGAAAAATTAAATAAGAATTTCATTGTTTTCTGAGAAAATAGATTTAACAAAACCTAGCAGACCATAAGCATTGATTAGACACTAGACATCTCCAACCAACAAATAGGCAAGAAGTTGAGCAACATCGATTTTGGTCAGTATATGGACGGGTGACCGTCTCAGAATACCAGGAGCTGTAAGCAGCCGAGGATCATGTAAAGAACACTCCATGTAATCCTCACAAGGAGGAGAGCAATCTCTACACTACGTTCAATAACGCGAACCGAAAGCCCCCCTCCAATTGACCTTACTGTGAGCAGAAAAGAACAGAAGAATCAACATTGCAAACCATTAGATATCTTCAAGCAACAGTTAAGCAACGTTGAGCTTGACCAGTGCGTAGATGGGTGACCGTGGGAGCTGTAAGCAGCTAGAATTATGCAAAGAAACCCCCCGATGCTATCCTGCTAATTCTCTCAAGGAGAAGACTGATCTCTACACTATGCTCAATAACGCAACCCAAAAGCCCTCCCACTGAATGGCCGGGTTTTACAAGTGACAATGAACGAATGAATGAACCCAGCAAACCGATAACGTAGGTTAAACGAAAAGCTGTCAATGAACTTTTTTTTTCTTTCTTTGTGGCGTTGTGGTTAAAAGCGATCTCTGTGAGATTAATGGCTGAATTATTTTGTGGAGATAACGGAATCCTTGAAACTTCTGAGATGATTAGTTGATCAAGTAATTAAGACTAATTAATCATAAAACGTGTGAAAAAAGCGAAACATACTTGCAACTCTTTGATCTCGCACACACCCAACAAACCCTCAGAGACGACATTAAACTTTTCTTTCTATGTTGGCTTACACATTCACGTTGCATACACATCTTTCTTTGCACACACATACACACAGGTACATACACACACACACACGTACATTCACAGACATATTCATTAATTCATTTATTTCTAGTCTCTCGCACCCAGGCCATTCAGAAGTTTCAAGGGGTAGGGAAAGGGGACTTTAGCTCGTGTTATTGACCGTAGTGTCAAGATCGTTTTCCTCCTCAGGGGAATAACTGGATCATCGTGGGAGGCTCTCTTCCTGACCCCACCCCCTTCCATTTGCTTACGGTACCTGGTATTTTGACTGTCAAGCATCTAGGTACTGAACAGGTTCAACGTTGCTTAACTTTGGTAATCGTACGAGAACTAATATAACCAACATGATTTAGCCATAAGACAGAAAGACGCACGCACTCTTTTGGGGAGTTGTGTGATGATGATGGTGGTGGTGGTGGTGGTGGTGGTATCAGTCAGTCTCGTGACACCGTGAATCAACACCCGAAAAGTCTTGCTTTCATGGGGTCTGAGCAAGATAAGAAGAAATACAGGGGGTTGCCTATGAGACAAGTTTCATCCCTAAGTTTGGCCCCAGTGTCGTTGCAGGTGTCGCCAGAACGAGGCTGAAGACAATGTCTAACTGCCTCATAGTCTTCAAGACTGGGTTTTCAATTTAAAATTGTCCTTCTTGTTGACTAGTTGCCCCTCTGGTTTAAGTCTCATATAGTAATTTTACCTATAGCTTGGGGTAGAAGAGATGGATTCATGCCTTTCCAAAGCAGTAGTGTATAGTGAATGGCTTCAACTGGAGTGCGAACTCGGCTCACCGATTTAATTTTCTGCGCTGTTAACGCCACTCATTACACACACTCACACCTCCCGAGGTGGGAACTTGTTCGTAAAAGAAATTGTCATTAAAAAAAATAACTTAGAATTGAATAGGTGTGTAAAAATTTTACGGTAAAAGATCCGAAGAAACAAAGGAAGAACGAAATTAGTTGATGAAAGAAGGAAGGAAGTAAAAAGAAAAGAAAAAAAGAGAAAGAAGGGAGAAAAAGCAAAGATGGAGAAAGAAGAGAAGAAAGGGATGTTGCGAAGAAGGATAAGCAGAAGGCGAAATAGTCGGAAAGAGAAGACAGTCGACGAAAGAAAGAGAGAAAAAAAGGAAGAAGATAAAAGGAAAAAAAGAATGAGATGAAGAAGATGAGAGAAATAAGAAACAATGAATGAAATGAAGAAATAAATATGGAAGAAAAGTTGTGAGAAGGAGAAAAACGAGGATCAAATATGGAAGAAAAAAAGGATTGGAGAGAATAAATAAAAAAAACTATTTGAGAGAGATTGACAGTAGAGAGGGAAAGGGAGAAAGAAAGAAAGATAATAAGATGAGGAGAAAAAGAAGGATTCGAAACGTAGAACCATTGCAGAGAGAGAGAGAGAGAGAGAGAGAGAGAGAGAGAGAGAGAGAGAGAGAGATGTTGACTTGGGGTAATTTTCGTTAGTCCCTAAGATCTATAATTTGAAGTACGGAACCCTAAAAAGACCAAAAAAAGATGTGCATTTTCTTTTTCTCGTCGAAAAAAAGCACCTGTACCAAACCCCTGTGTAATCCTCTGGAGGAAACCGATCTCTAGACTATGCTCAATAGCATGAACAAAACAAAAAAAACAAACTTCCCCCTCTCTGACTTACCTGGCTGCGAGCGACAAGGAATGAATGAATGAATGAATCATAGCGTAGATCAAACAATAGATACCACCAAACAACAATCAAATAAGAAGTTAAGCAACGTCGAGCCTGGTCAGTGCATAGACGGTGACCGTGGGAGCCACGAGCAGGTGGAATCATGTAATGAAACTTCTCGCTGCGATCTCGTCAATCGACCCTGGGAGGAGACCGATCTTCGCTCAAAGTTTCATTTTCTTTTTCCACCGAAAAAGACCCCAAATCTCGTTAGTCCCCACTAACTCTAACCCCTAACATCAACCGAATCCTCCCCCAGCACATCCATTAAAAAAAAAAATGCAATTTTTTTTATAAACATCTGTACTGTAAAATTATCGAGCCTTACCCTATGTAACCAGTGACAGGTTCTCTGAGTGGAATTTTATAAGACGGTGCGAAGCTGTTCGATAATCACCCTACCCCCTCACACACACTGCACCAACACTGGTCTTTTAGCCATCCTCTTTTCCTCAGCTATAGCCCTTTGAGCACGACATACTATATTCAACCATTGATAAACGATAGTCAACTTATTTTGATTTATGGGCAAATCGTATCGACTTGAAAGTTTCAATATTCAGCTCCCAGAGTAACTTAGCCTCTTGGGCCTTTTGGGTCCCGGTGCGATGCACTGGTTGCACCCCAATCTCATCGGCCCTCCCTGGGGAACTCAGCTTCGTACGGATATCTTTGGGCAACATTGGGCTGCTCCTTTACTATCATCCCCAGCAAAGTAAATTCATAGAAAACATGAATAAAAATAAAATAGAGGGGTTAAAGGTGTCATAAATAAATACCTGGGTAAATAATCAACTAAAAGTATAAAAGGCATGAACTCCTGCCAAGAAAGGGAAAGTCAAGCAAGTTGCAGTGGGTGAAGTCTAAACGAGGAAAAGGACAATTTCCTTCGACCACCTAAGATCCTGGGTTTGTCACAGATACACCTGAATAAATATTGATGAGTGCCCAGTCAGTAATGGATCATCTAGAATCAATTAATACATATTTGCCATCAAAAAATCCACGATGTGCCTTACCAATCGGTGAAAGATAACAAAAACAGCAGAAAGAAGTTTTACTTGCTTGGTGGCCGAGGAAGTTTTGTATTTATTACAGTTGTCAGTGGTCAGAAAAAAATCCAGGTGGGTCTGCCTTACTTGAAAGATTGACGCAATACAATCTTCATATCCTCATTTCCATCACAAAATTTGGTATATATCATAATGAGCTAAGCAGGTTAAATAATGAAATAGCTTTTGTTGTTATCTAGATCTTATAGATAGCAAAACTACATGATCTATGTAACTGGAATTTTGCACACACACGTTTTTAACCATAGGAATTCGTTAAGATAATTACAATCACTCTTTAAGATGAGTGTGTTATTTAATCCTTCCAGCGAAGCTTGAGAGGTATATTTATGACCCTATGTTTTCCTGTCAGTCTGTCCCCGCTTGATATCTCCAAAAGTTCTCAATGAACTTCGATGATATTCTGTGGAGAGATTGGCCATTGGGAAAGAAAGAAGTGATTAAATTCTGGGGTGGATCCAGAAATTCTTTCGATTGGGTTAGTGTAGAGTACTGGCAGAGCCATGTCCACCCTGAGATCTTCCCAGTTTAATATCTATGATTAAATAATTCAGTGTGTGTATGGATTGCAATTAATCGACAACTGGCCATTGTACGAAGTTGACTTTCGTCAGATATATTAATCAGCACACAAGATATTGCACTATCGAGTTTAAAGTTGTTTGAATCAGCGCTTCGTGAGAATTCTAATATTTTTCTTTAAACACAGACTATAGATTTTTTATCGGAAGTTATAAATTTATATAAAATATGGAAACTGGCAATAGATCGAATTAAGGATATTGGATATCGAAATTGTCACAAGTAAAAGGAGCAACCGAAATAATTCGAAACCATAGTTTTCTATGAGAGACGGAAAATATTTTACAAGACAATTATTACAGGCAGCTCAAAGTCTGGGCAACAAAACATTTACCTTTGGATCAGTTTGGAACTGTTCTAGCGTATCTAATCGATAGATTACCTGCCATAATACCTGAGTTACTTACTAAGCTTTTACATTCCACCCTAAAATCGAAGGTACAGCTCAATAGCTCTTTCTTTATCTTATTCCATGAATTTGTTTTTAACACTCGTTGGAGATTATCTTCAAGTCATTTTTGTCCTTGACTTCTTATTTGAGAGTATTTACTTTTGTTTAACTGACATTTTTCTGATGAGCTCCTTTTGCTTTTTATAGATTAGAATTCGAAATTGTCGGAAAATGAATCTTATCTGTTCAATGCAAGAGAAAAAATATATATTAAGTTATTCGCTAGAAAAAGAAATCGTTCACTGCTTTGTTCAACTTGTGAATGTGACAACCAGATTGTGCGCCGACAACCGTTGAAGCAAAGCAACTAGAAAAAAAAATGTAACAGGGAGATGAAATTAACATTCTTCAAAATGGCGTGCAGTTTGAGTTTGTTGAACAACATCACCCGCTAAGAACCTCTCTGGGATTCTCTTTCTGTAACCGTTACCCAATTTGTTTTTTGTTTGTTTGTTTTTTTTTGCATTTAGGGATAGAATCAGTTAGAAAGAAGTTAGGGGGAATGATAAAAGGAATCAAACGCAGATAGAATGCATAGAAGATGAGCAGTAATTGGGAAGGTTACGCAGAGGATATCTAAATAGTAAATCGTAATATTCTATCGTTGCAGCTCAGGATTAATACATCATGGTCGATTATAGCATAGAAAAACAGACAAAACACGCCATCAGAGTCAATATTTGAACAACCGTAGCGTCAAAAGTTGAAGTCATGTAGAAAATTCAAAGAATGAATATTGCCAGAATGAATTCTATTTATGTCATCAGTGGCTTTTTCATGGGGAAACATTCAAAATATAAAAAAAAAACCCAGCTAGGAACATATAATTTATAGAGCATCCAGATGTTAGTAATAAACTCGTCAAAATAAGGCCCAGGTCAAAAAAGTTTTTTGTTCAAAGATCTTTTTAGAAGAGGTCTGGTGGAATACTGATGCCAATTTTCAAGTCTGTGGACAAAACAGTATAGCCAGGAGCGCAGGAGCACACAAAGACACAAATCACATGAAGAACAGGATGGCACTTTGGTGGCTATGGTGGTTCAATAATAAATACTCCCTTTAACTGATAAACTAATGATGCAGATACAAACCAGAGTTGGACCGAGAAAAAACATTGAGATCTTGATCACATCATCCGAGGGAGAAAACTGAATAGTTGTAAACAAAGTAAAGGAGACTTGCCTGATCGTAGACGTGTTTATAAAAGGGCACCACGGCGAGAAGGAAAAGCTAAAATTTTGAAAAATACCAGGACCTCACTAAAGATCTGAGAAAACTGAGCGTCATGAAGGCTAGAGTCGTGTCGAGTTAAACATTCGAAGAAAAAAGAATTGAAACTCTCCAGAAGACGATGTTTTGGGGTCTGCAATAATACTGAAAAAAGAGTTAGGTATTTGACGAGACTTACTGTCAGTCGAAAACTACCAGACAGGTGCTCTGAAAATGCTAATGCATAAAATGTAATTCTGATTCTTCAGGGAAATAAAGCTCATTCTTCGCTGCTATTTACACATGGCCGGGGAAAGGAATGCGTTCTCGTTTTTCCTAAGTGTATGAGTAGAAGTGATCACTAACTGTCTCAGCTGGAATCTGAACTCGATTCGCCGATTCTATTCCCCGCGTTGTTAAGTGTTGGGCCAAGCGCACCACCTGACGACTACACAAGGCAGCAGAATGAAAGATTAGTCAAGACATGCAAAATCTGACCTAAAGCTGACAAGACAACGAATGGAGAATCAGAAAAAAAGAGACAGAAAAATAGTGGAGGAGATATCATGGACATGGTTACGCAGAGGACACTTGGAGAGCGAAAACACATTTCTATAAAAGATAATCCCTATCCTATACTAAGGTCAATATATGACACAATAGAAGATTTAAAGGAATCAAGTGACGAATTACTCTAGGGTGGCAAGCTTTCGGTAAAACCAGCTCAACCTCAAAGAGTGAAGAGCCCACTAGTGTTAAAAAGGTGGGTATACAACCGATTAATCATCTCCAATAGTCACCTATAGAGTTGAAGCATGAAATCTGACCAAAATGCTGACCTTCAAAATGAGGACCTTGCAACTTGCACGTGAAAGAATCATGCTCAAAATCACACGGAGAGATCACAATATATATTTGGGATAAAACAGGAGTCCGAGATATCATAGACTCCATTATAAAACTCAAATGTTAATGAGCTGGTCATGCTGTAAGAAGGTCAGAACCGCAGGACATTATTTGACAAGTTTTTGCCGTCTTCGTTCAAGATCTGTTCTCCTCTGATCATCTGGTTTGAATTGATTCGTCTATTCGAATCTCAAAGTCTGACAAGATTCTTTGTTTTATATTCCCTTTGACAGATTTTGGTTTATGGACGTATCATTGGCTTATATAATATAACTAATTGTTTATACTAGGTTCTGTCCCGATGTTTCCCCCTTTTATTTCCGTAGTATTATTTGCAATCTCACACCAGTTGCCTGGTGGTAACCGCTGGAGTTTGAGTGACAGCAAGTCTCAAGTCTCCAGTCCTTCTCTCCTAGTACTCATAGGTCGCAGTAATACTGCGATTTACAGTTTCACACTGGTTGCCCTGTGGTCATTGCTGAAGGCTGAGTGACAATAAGTCTCCTCAGGTCTTCAGCCAATATCTCTTCTCTCCCTCGTCTATCACACCAGTACCGTGGTTCACATTTCCGCTTTCATTTCCTTTGACCTGTTAGGCCACTACTAAGATTTAGTGTTACAGTCCTTATATTTCTAGCACTTTCCTCAGTATCTGTGCGGTTCTTAGCAGTACTGTGGTCTGTACAGTCTCAATCCTTCCTTAGTGGTTACCGCTGGAGGTTGAGTGACAGCATTATTATTATTATTATTATTATTATTATTATTATTATTATTATTATTATTATTATTATTATTGCCTTGACTTTGCTTTGTAAAATGCACCAGCCAGGTCTCTACCAGAGACCTAATGCTGACAACCTTGTTATGCAAGCTATGAGAACACGAGTGAAAAACAAACAGGCTTTTACATACACAGAAGATACAGAACTTTCATCAACATGATACATGCAAGACGCTTATTGACTAAAATCTTCTAATGATACTTGTTGTAGAGACCCCGAAGAAATATTTTCTGTGTTTCAAATACACTAGTCTTTCCAGGTTTGCCTCCAACAAATACACTGATTCTTTTTTTTTTTGGAGTAATTCATCCTCATCTTCTCCCTCAACATCATCATTATCATCACCCCTTCTCTCTCTGCAATTGGAATTCGCGTTGAGATAATCAACGCTGACAAACACAAGAAAGCAGTATTCGTGCTTTCGACGAGGGCAATTGGATTTGGACTATCTTCAAAATTAGGTAAACTTGTCTTCCACGTGAATCGATATGAGTTAAAAGAGAACAGTTTATCTGCCAATTTATGTTCAATTATTTCTCCCTGGCACTACGACTGTTGCGTACCTTCGAATGCGCATGCGCAACTGCGACCTTGTATACATCTGCATTAGACAAAGAGAAAGAAAGATCAGAAACGAATGATCGTATATATATATATATATATATATATATATATATATATATATATATATATTACCAGCAAAGTATACAAACATATATTTTTATTGCAAATGTGATGATTACCAACTGAAAGAGGCACACCACGAACAAAGTTCAACATCCGGTCGATTTTCTTCAACTATTTATATTCTCTCTAAATTTTCTGATGACTTTAAGACAATAGGGCACCGGAATTGGAACACAAGAAAGGAGACACCAGCAGCAGAAGTTTTAGTAACAGTGATATTACCAGCAGCAGTTGCTTGCTTACCTTTTCTTGTGTCGTCAGCATTCTGTGTCTGAATGCTTGTAGTAACCCCTCCTCTCTTTCTCTTTGCTTTAGCGTGACCGAAAACCAATAGACAAACAGAGGTACAAGGTATTTTATTTTATATTACTATTTCTATGTATGATCTAGAAAGCTTTACAGCTCTAAATTCTTAACACATTAAAATGTAGTCTGACACGAGATTGCAGTTGTAGAACCTTCAAACTACTCTCGTAATAATTTTGATTACGAGTTTGCAATCAAATGTATGTCATCAAAATGTTATTATTTATCTGTCTATAAACCATTAAGAGTCAGACAATCAAGAGGATTTTTGTAGCAAGAGTTTTGTGAATTAATAGATTTCTCAGAAAAAAGTGAGAAAAGTTGCCAATCCTTATATGTATGTGTATGTGTGAGCCTCTGTGTGTGTGCACATGCGCATGAGTGTTTGTGTATGTACATGTGTACGTGTGTGCACTTTTATGCATTCAAGAATTCTTTTTTCTGTGTTCGTGTTTTAGAAGTATTTATGAATGTATGTATGTATGTATGAGTGTGAATATATATATTCATTTGCGTTTATATGAATGCGTTTTCGTGTGTGTTTATGTTGTTGTTCGTGTGCTTGCATTAGTGTTACGTAGTGTGCATATCTATATGCGTGTGTTTTTGCCTGTGTATGTGCGTGAGATTTTTTTGTCTATATTTGCACTGTTTCTTTTTTAGATATTAAAAGTCAATAAAAAATACCGTTATTTATGTTATTATCTAAATGATGTTTACATCAACCTTAAGGAGAAGGGCAAGTTGCTATGATATTGTTTGATGAGTGTTTATCCGTCAGGTGCATTTAGAATGATAATTTTCATTTCAGTGAGAATTCAGCTCGATTCATACTCTCTCTCTCTCTTCTTACCCTCTTATCAAACTACCTAACTTGTTCTTTCTCACAACCGTCTTATCAAAGTACTCATTTTTTTCTGTCCTCAACCTTCCAATCCTCATTAAACTATCTAACTTTGTTATTATCAAAAAACATAACATTCGAACGCAGGTAGAAACAAACAGAACAATATTACAGACAAAATAACCCACTTGCCGTCAAATAATGATGACAAGAAAATAAATAATTTTGCGATTGAATTGTACGCATAAAATGTCGAAAATATTGTTCCACAACATTTTCCTGTTAACGTTCTTGTTAACGTTTCCTGAAAACCAAACTAAACTGAAGATAGAATTAAAGATACAATTTATCAAGTTTAACGTAAGATAAAATTCTATTTCTACTGATTTACGTCACCCAACGTCACTGATGACGTCAGCGTGGCAGCTGTCATATGCTCATTGCGAATTATTATATGTCTGACAGCAAGTTTGTTATATTTATTGTATCACTCGATAAGAATATATGCATAACAAATTTTATTATTCCCAAATGAGAAAATAGCGTAATTGTTTAAAATTGTAAAAACCTTCCTATCCCCTTCAGTTAACTACCTTCCTTTTTTTCATCCCTCTTTTTTTTACCTTCTTATCAAAATACCTGACGTTCTCTTCTGTCCTCTCTCTCTCTCTCTCTCTCTCTCTCTCTCTCTTCCTACCCTCATCGAACTACCTGAGATAAGATGCTAAAGAGACCATTGTGAATCGCGTGTCAGAATTCCGATTGGTTTGGTAGTGAAACCAGCAATTATCGCACAAAAGGCGCTGTTGAGATAGAGACAGATTAATCTTTGGCTTGAGCGATTAGGAATTGTGGCTGAAATTTGCAAACGGGGACAATGCTGCAATCGGCTGAGCTCGGATTAAAGCCACTTTATTTATAGGCACAAAGATACACGTACACATTCAGACAACAACATAACAAGCAAGTATAGATTATACATATATATACTAGCATATACCCGTAAAATTACAGGGTTATTTATAAATGGATATTCAACATTTCTTTCAGTCATTTACACATTCTTTTTTCTTTCATTTCAATTTGAAACGTACTGCGATTCTGTGATGTATTATCCATTGATGTCATGACAGTCATTTAATTTTATTACAACTTTATTTCTTTAATTGTTTTTTATAAGCTATGTTAATCTATTCCACGTGAACCGTTCCATTATAACTTATGTTATAGCAGGGATACCTGGCTCAGTGGCTAACGAAATCAGATTGCTATTTGCAAAGGAATCACTGCAAGTGGCAGCCCGAATCTTTACCGTTTGCTGGCTATGAATGGGAAAACCGGTTATTCCGTCCGGGCGTGCACTATCTCTTCGAGATAAACCGATGGGCTCCAACGAAGCAGGAAACTAAACACAGATTTCTGATTTTCATGCGTAACTGTCCAATCTAGTTTCAACATTTTTTTCATTGATATACATTAATTACTTAATTAAAATCAACCTTCGGTCAAAATTCTGTCAATTTTATGGCCATTGTTAAAATGAACTTTCTGAAAATAACCAGATATTTTTTGCACTATATATATCACACACAGACGTGTATATATATATATATATATATATGTATATGCCATACACGCACACACACACACACATATATATATATATCCTACTTTAATTTAAGGCTAGACCGTTCACTACTGCATAGTTGTTAATAGTATACGACTTGTATTTTCATCAGAGGTTTTATCAAAAAGTGACAGAATCTGTTTGAGAAGAAGAGTCCATTATTTCAAATAGTGGATAGGAGATACTTTTATCAGTGACATTGTGAACTTATAGTTAAATTGACATTCAAAAACACAAAAAACATCGAAACATCCGTTTATTGCAAAAATTTGGATCAGAAGTTATTCAGGTATTTTGTGCATATTCTCAGTTTGTATTTATGCTTTACACATTTTAAGTATATATATATATATATATATATATATATATATATATATATATATATATATATATATATATATATATATATATATATATACATGTGCGTGCGTGCGTGCGTGTATATCTGTGTATATGTGTGCTTTTACACGCTCTTACATTTTAGTTCAGATAGAACTGGCTACATAAAGCCCACGATAGAGAGGTTTGGCGAATATTGGAAAGGTTTATGACCAACGACAGACACTAAAAGACTGATGATTGTGTAATATATCATTTACAATATGAATTTCTCTCTTTTTATCTAAACTGTGAGTTTTCTTTTCACTATTTATTTCGGTTTATTTTGGGCTGTCAAATCAAAGATGAAAGAAACAAAGTTGATCAGTTTTGTTCAGAAGGGACACGAAGCAGCGGAAACTGCTTGCAATATCAACTAAGTATTTGATCAAAGGACTATCAACAAACCTACAACTCAAAATTAGTTGCGAAAAATCCAAAACTTGAAGATGTGGACTTCTTTCTGGGATTGACTGGATCCAGGAAAGAACCATTTTTGATGCGAACCAGAACAAAAACTTGAAATATTGTAGAGGATCTAAACGTTGATCAATCAACTTTTCTTTGACATTTCTTCCAAGTTTGAAAAGCCGAAAAAGCTCGGCATGTCGTGCAAATGATCCTGCATGAGAAATAAAAACAAAAACAAAAACAAAACAAAAAAAAAACCCACGTATCGTGTGCACAACTATGCAGAAATTAAACGAACTAGGCTTCGAAACTCTACCTCACCCAGCCAACTCAACAGACCTCTATCCGACGGACCATTACTTTTTCAAGCATTCCACCCACTTCCTGACAGGGAAGTGTTCAACAACCAAGTAACAGACAAAAATGCCCTCGAGCTATTCATTGTTTGCAGCGACCCAGAATTCTATTCTTTCCGAATAAATCGACTGATTTCCAGTTATCAGAATGTGTAGATTTTGATGGTTCTTATTCAGATCAATAACTTTTATTTTGAGACTTACTACTTTGAAGTTGATGGTAAAAAAAAAACGCAATTATTTTTGCAACAACCTCATCGATAGATAGATAGGTAGAGAGAATAAATTGGTTAATTCTTTCCTCAGTTTATTTTTCTTTCTTTTTTCTCTTCGCTGATTTCCTCGAGGAAATCAGCGATAAAGATCTTTTTTTATCCCCAGAAAATCTGTATCTGTCGGCAAAGAAAGATCTTCAACATAGGCGACAAAATTTATGGCAGAGCTTCTGTAGGAAAGAATGTAAAGATCTGTCTGATTGATTTAAACCTGGATTCATTTTTTCGACTGTTTAGATATTCAGATCATTGCTCAGAAAAAATAAATCATATTCCATAAAAAAACGTGTAAACTTCTTTTCGGCTGCTCTGTGTGTGTGTGTGTTTTTTTTGTTTTTTGTTTTTTTTGGGGGGGGGGGATTCTTTGCATATCGTAAACAGAATTTACATATTTCACGATTTTTTATACTTATTCACGCGGGATTCCATTTCCTGTCAAGTTTTCTGATCTAAGGCCTCGGGTTCTACTTCCAATCTTCAAGTTAAACAACCGTCTTATTTCAGAATATAGGAGTGTATAAATGCCTATAAGAGAACATGGTTTCGAATAAGTAATTCTATATGAGCAGAATTACATACACACATGTAGGTAAGTTATCACTATCATCATCATCATCATCATCATCATCATCATCATCATCATCAGTAGCAGCAGCCGTTAGCGTCTGTCGTTGGACATAGACCTTCCCAAAGATTCAACAGACCTCTCTTTCATGGGCTTCACGGAGCCAGTACTTTCTGAATGTTCAGCTCGTCACGCCATCTTACTTTCTGTCGGTCACAATTTCACGTATAATCTCCGGAGATCTACGTTGTGAGTCGTGATGTCCAGTTGTTGTTTGACATTCTTGCAACATGTCCAGCCCATTGTCATTTGAGTTTTCTAATTTTTTCTCTGTTATCTTGGACTATCATTACTCTGATATAATGTGCTGTCTTGTGATCTCTCAATATAATGCTGAGCATGATTCCCTCATGTGTACCTTCCATGGTTATCTTTTGGTTGTATTCCATGTCTCTGCTCCATAGGTAACTATCAGATGATTTTTCGTGATGATGAGTACCTGGGTAAAATGGAAAATTTCTAAGACAAACCAATATATGCAAAAATTTTAAAAATCCATGTAATCTCTGCCTAAACTAGAAATTTGAAATACTCAATTTTGCCGAAAAAACAAAATAAAAAACCCCAAAGTAAATTAATTGGAGAGGAAAAATGAAATAACACTAAGATGCCGGCCTGGCTCAAAGTTCTGATTAACAAACATAAATCAACAATCCATAGATTAGTACACTAAAGGTAACATAGACAGTTTACCCACGTACTTATCATCATAAAACCCCTATCTAATCAACATTATGTACTCTATCACATGTTTGAGTAAATAAAGAACAATACATCAATTACGGTCATAAAGGACATTAACATAGGCAATAGATTTAATGTAAAAATCAAGGTTGAGATCAAAACGTCCCTCAGAACACAATTCAGGATCCACTCCCACACCTTGTACAAGAAGCATATGAATTAACCCACTAACTGCGACAGGCGGGGAACAGTAACAGCAACTCCCACACCTTGCTCACACCCTTTGACATGTAAGTTATAACCAACAGCAGAACACACACACTACAAAAGCAATAGTAAAACAAGAGTAAAAACAAAATAAAAACTCCTCCCATCATAGCGACACCCTCAAGACCCTCATTGAATCACCCAAACAGGAATCAAAAATACATATAATCATTCGCCGAAAGAGGTCCCAAAAGGGCAGAAACAGAAATAAACAAAATTATATATATATATATATATATATATATATATATATATAGAGAGAGAGAGAGAGAGAGAGAGAGACAGACAGACAGACAGACAGACAGACAGACAAACAGACAGAGAGAGAGAGAGAGATGAATAATTAAAAAAAGGGCTGGAATAGAAACAGAGAATTCTCAGTGTGGGTACGTCGCTATCTCCTAAGTGTGCGACGGAAAAATAATGTACCACTACTATCTTCTAAGTGTAAAGAGTAATTTTCTTCCAAATGTGTTAACAGGTTTTCCGAGCCTTGAAAGTGACTAGTAGAGGTATTATGTCCATCAGTTTCCTATCCACAGGTTTTATCATTAAATTTTGTGAGATCTTAACCTTTTAAGCGACACATGAAAGGAAGATATAACAGTTTTGTTCATTGACTATAGAAATGCTATTGTCTAATCCACAAAATGAATGATACTTGCTATACACTTTACCAACGAGAAATACCAACTGTAAAAATGAAAAATTGTTCCCAAACTGGAACACTCACTTTCTTCTAGGCGTACCTTCAAAATATTTCAGATGATTTCTTTCCTCCCTTATATTTTCCCACATTCTCATGGGATGTTGTATATGCAATTATTTGCAAGTTTAGTACGAGGTTTGCAAAAATTTACCAACCAATACTGTAATGTAGTTAATGATGTATACACACACACATATATATATATGGAGAGAGAGAGAGACAGGGGGTGAGAGAACGAGAGGAACGTATATTTTTAAGTATATGCTGTAAATAAATAACTGAATAAGGGAGAGTATTCGATTATTTACACTTATGAGTCATCCCCCTTTACAGATGTCGCTGACAGAAAATGTTGGTCATCACGAAGCGTATTGTATCACAACATTGGGTTATCCATGAATGAAGAGTGCTCGATATCGGGGATAGAGTATGCGTCAGTAGGTGTGCATAGAAAATTCAGCGCTTTGCGGTGACTCTGTTTCACGTTAGTGGGTGCAATCGTTAGATCGTCTAACAATCTTGCCCACTATTACAAAACCCAGAGTCACCACGAAACACTGATTTTCCTATATATACACACATAGACATATACATATAACAAACAATGTTTTTTGTCAGTAACCATGGACTCTGTCACTTGAAAGTAACAATTATGCTGATGAAAACATATCGTACAAAACATTTGAAACAATTGATTCTTCCACTGTGCTTCGTACCATTTCTGAACTTTTTTGGAAAGGTAAAAAAAGAAAATAATTTTCAGTTTTTGTTTTGTATCATGCTGTTATAGAGGCAGTGCATACCTCCATCCTCTCTTTCTTCATCATCCTAGTACTTCTGCACTTTCCTTCACCGCAAAATCCGATGATTCAAACAAACCATTCTTACCATTTTTTTGGTCTGGGAACAATCAAAAGAATTTCCCACAGAAATAAATGGTAATTGTTTCTTCCCTTTATGCCCTTTCAACTTACGGAAGGATTTTACAGGAATACTCCACTCTCAGAGAGTATACAAATGTGCATCCAGGAATTCTTTACACGATGATTAACTACCCTTAGTGGTTAAAATAGGGCCTTTGCTTTATCGGCGGTTGTTTAGCCCAGTAGTAAGAGCAACGCTACGTTGAAGCAGCTACCATACAGGTTCAATTCCTGCAGCAATCTTATTTTCTTTAATTGTTTATTCTATTTACTTTTTATAGACCAAATGATGCATTCACCGTGTCGTGCAACAACTGGAGATCATTTAGATAAAGTTAAAAGTGTACAAGTATACAATTATTTCGGAAACTGCCCTTAATGCTGTCTTCTATAATATTTCATGTCCGAAATTTGACATTAATAAATCTATTAGGATAAACATTTGAAGAAGTGTTCTATAGCGAATTAGCGTTAAGTGGGGTAGCACTGAGTGGGTTAATACTGTACATTGTCAAAATACGCCTCCCCTGCACATCCACACCCACCAACGTCTGAGTAAATACATATGTATTTCAATTTGGACACGTGAAAAGCAGGAAAAAAAAATACTTTCGCTGGTCTTGGAAACGATTAAAGCATATTCAACCTGCGGATATTAGTAATCTCCCGTCTCAAATCTAACTTTTTGAAGCGGACTGATTTTATTTATGTTCTTTACGCCAAATAGGACATCCCTATCACGAAGACTTGGGAGACAGCTTCGTGTCTACAGTATGGGCAAATGAGACAGTGAGACCCACCCTTGCTGAGGGGGGTGCTTACAATTTTGAACGTCTCAAAGGAAATTGAGAACCGATAGACTTTTCCATTACGTTCTTTCACTTTTTCTTTTTCTGTTTTTTTTTAAATATCATTTTGTGTTGGGGATTGGATTTTCTCATGGAAAGCTCATGGGCGCCATTTAAAGGTTCAATCCAATTTATGCAACAAGAGGCAATGCCATGAACACTCACAAGTGTCGTTGGACGAAATTTCACCGGACAACAAAAAACAGAGATGAAATTAAGTCTCCCCATATTTCCTCCCTCCCTCTTTATATATATATATATATATATATATATATATATATATATATATATATATATATATAAACCTACTTTGCAAAATCGTATCCAGTAGTAAAAGACGGTAAAACTCGGTCTTAGGGTAATTTTTTTCATGATCGAATTCCTCAAAGTTTAGAGTTACACGTCATATATATATATATATATATATATATATGATGCTATCAAAAAGTTAAGAGAATTTGACTCTGAAAAGAATTACTTCACTAACATCTGATTAGTGCTGTCTCCTTCCTGCACGAATTCACTGAACTTCCGGCTAAGACCTTGTATGACCTGGTATTTATGAAGCTAATGCAAATTTTTCCAACATTCTTTGACAAAATCTTCCTATGGCATGTTGCTATTCGTTGTCTAGTTGGAGTGAGAAACAGAGGTTGACTTGTGCATTAAGCATATGAATTAACCCTCCAATTACGGCAGGGGGTGAAGAGTAACAGCAACCCTTGTCCATTGCAAGATAATTCATTGCAAGTTATCCATTGCAAGTTAAAAGCTCTGACTCATAGACAGAACTGCTACGAATCACAATGAAACAGAAATTTCATTGTTTTAACCATTGAACTGCAATTACGGAAATTCCTGTCGTTCGCAGTTGATGGACTAATGATTCTCTTGCCGAGAGCAACTGCAGATCAATACTCGAGTTTGACTCATACCCCAGTTCACACAGGACGTATGCAGAAGGAAACCTACATTCCTCGATCGGAAAGTGACCCGGAATTTCATCTTCAAATGTTTAACTTGGATTTGTAAAATCGGATTCAAGTGCCTTGGAGATTGATCAGTTCTATCGAACCTTTAAGACTGTTTCCACGGATCTGTAATCACCTGAAGATTGACCGTAAATAAACATCTGCATTTATAAAGTTCAATTTGTATACAGGCAGATAATTGTTTTTTGCACATGATACTTTTCATGGTGCGCATTGATGTTACAATCTGATCATAGACAGAAGTGCTGGAGAGCAACCCTTTCATCGTAGACATAGGAAGATATACTACGCCCTGGTCTGTATTTATTTGCTTACCCACAAAAGCAAAGTTTGACACAAGGTCGTTTTTAATAGAGGATTCCAGTGATGGGAGAGCTGCGTAAATTGCTCCAGTCTCGACAACTAGAGTTGCAAATGCGTCAGTGCAATAGAACGGTACTTCCCTGGCGTACTGCTCCCCCGAGACTTAGGTGAGTAATTTTTAGTAACCCATATTCGGCTACAGCATTGCACCTGCATAAAACCAAAGTGCATTCTGCGAACAGATACTATGCTCTGATCGTAAGCTGAAGTGTTGGAAATTATCATTGACTCTATGTAAATTGCACAGATACTCTGATCCGAGGTAGAAGTACTGATCCATTCGAAAATTATGTTTTTACAGGTACTATGCTTGTTATTGAATAATCCTAATCCAAGGAACGGTCATGTTGAATAATACTCTCTTACGAACACTGTTGAGGCCATCATTCTGCAGTCTATAGTATCAAATACTTCTGTAAATAAAAACTGTAGAACTAGAGTAACAGAGGGGTCTTTCGTATCTTTAGCGCTTCTGAGAGATTTTCTAAGGGGACTATGTGTCTTTGTTGGCTATTTAGAGTAAGCTTCTAGCGAGACCTTATGCCGAACTCTGCAATAAAGTGTATAGAAGTATGACTGCACAGAGTAACACTAACTTGTCTTACTATCAAACAGATATAACAACTTCGAAGAACATCTAAGATGCAGCATAATTCGCTATAAGGAATAGTATCACCGAATGTATAACAACTCTGGAAAACACAACAGCTGACGACGTGGATATCTCACCCGGTTATAGATGTACTAGCTGGACATATAACTACTGTTCACAACGGCTTAGTGATCCGATCCAGCTATAGGCGCGATCAGGATTCGCCAGCTAACAGTTTGGAGACGAAAAAACAATATTCGTTAAAATGATAAAAACAATGCAAAAAGCTATATTTACAAATCTCGGTGAAATCTGGCTTCCTTCGTGAGGGTCTTAGAAGAGATATACTCGGATCATCATCATCATCATCATCATCATCATCATCATCATCATCATCATCCTTTAAAGTCCGTCGTTGGACATTGACCTTCCCCAAGATTCACCATTATTCTCTATCATGGGCGTCGTGGAGCCAGTATTTCCTGAATTTGTGTAGTTCATCTCTCCATTTTGTGTTCAATCGGCCTCGATTTCTCATGTGATCTCTGGGGATCCATGTTGTGAGACGTGTTGTCCATTGGTTGTCTTTCATTCTTGCAACATGGTCTGTCCATTGCCACTCAAGTTTTTTTGATAGTCTCTATGATGTCTCTGACCCCGTTTTCTTCCTTAGATACAGTGCTTAATCACGAATAGTAAATTAATTCAAAATCCGAGAAGGTTTCATTACGCACGGAATTGGCTGTATTCACTTGATTTGAATGTTGTTTGTTTTCTTTTGAATTTGGGATACCTAAGTTATTGAACCTTAACTTGTGCAACAAAAAGAGATATTGAAACTAAGTAAGGCTGTCTTGACTTTGAGCCAGCGTTTTGCACCCATCCCACACTATCTGTTTGATAAGTTTGCTTGCATTCATACATGCATCTTGTTTACACAACCCCCTACCCTGCAGCTTGTCTTGCGTAAAGTCGAGTTTGAGGCTGGGGTCCTTGCTGGCCCTTACAAAAGGATCTTGTCCTCACAACTAGCACTTCAGACACATTGCAAGCTTAATTTGATCACATAGCTTGTCATTGCTTACACAAACCCATACCGCGTTCAAGTTGCCTTCATTATCGGTGGGCATTGCAGCTGCGACCAGTCGTTCAACCATCAGGTGCTAGGAACCGTTAACCTCTGTGCCAGGTGAGTAAATATTCTTACACGCAGGTTCTGTCCATTTGATTCTGATGAGATAATTCCATATTCATGAATCTTTGGTCTTCGATGTTTCGTATTTGTCGAACAGATCCCCGTCGCTTTGATGACCCAGCTATCAAAATCCACTCAGCTACAACTTTGCTCTTGATAATCAGCACCCCTCCGCTCCGTATTCTTCATCATGCACCATTCACTAATAAAGGGATAGAATCTAGAGCCGAGGGGCTTCCATACGAAGTCGCATACAATCAGGGTTTCCAATGTTTGCCAAAAGAAACTGCATCAGATGTAAACAGTCTTTATTCAATGACTAATATATTCTCATTTGTAATGTACAAACGGTATTTCTTCATAATGGGATCTAACTTTTGTTTGCGTATTCCTCTCCTTTGATCATTTATAGTAATTACGTGTGGTCCCCATGTGTGGATGGCTGGTATATTTGTATTCAAAGTCCACGAATATTTTACTCCTTGATTTCTTCTTGGACAGTCTCTGATTAGTGGTCATACCATCTTCGAAATGATAGAAACCAAACCACCTGCACAATTCCCTGTGAATGTACGTCCCCACACAGTCGTACCAATTTTTCTGATTTTTCCGGCCAGCTTGCTACATTTAATCATATAGTTTGCAGCCTCGTCTCTTTCTGTGCATTAAGGGCATTTACTGGGTATTTTTGTGTTTCATTAGTTTTCTTTTTGCAGTAAATGCTTCTGATACATTTATTATGGGCTACGATTCTGTCTCACATTTTAGGTGTCCACTGCAAACCCCACCTTTTCATCTCCATTATTCTGTATTGTTATTGTTGGTATTGTTCTTTTTCAATTTTTGTTTGCAACTCTCACTTTTTTACCATTATTTTGCTGGCCATTTCCAATACTTAACTTCTCTCTTAGAATATATTCCACGGACAGAAGGATTATCACAGAATTTCTATAAATTCTTCCTCTTGAAATCATAAAAAGACATTATTTTAATCCTTTGAATCAGACCTTAGCTTTTACTGATAAACTCGACACAGAGCGTTAAATAGACGAAAACCGGGCAAAAATTGTGGAAACAATAACATTTGCTTGAATTCCGATGATGAATTCATGCAACTCCTTGATCTTAGGAGTTAAAGTTATCAAAGATGATGTGAAGCGAAAAGCCGACGGACTTTTCAATCCGCCGATAAAAGGACAAAAGTGACATAATTGTTGAATGATCAGGCTATAATACAAGATTGGTAAATGCTAAAGTTGAGTTGGCCGCCTCTACAACAAACACCAGATCACATCGCCTTTTCAGGTTGGGTCGTCTGTGCGTGAAAAGTAGGATTAAGAAATTGTGCGGTTGTTTTATGCATGCATCTTCTTCGACGCTTAAGGTCATCAAAACGAAAAGATGTCTACGATCCACAATTACGAAATATACTTTTGTTACTGACAAACATCAATTAACAAAACAGTTTGTATCCGTCGTGGAGTCTCTTGATGCCCTCGTGATGGAACAATGATTAGCGGGCTAGTCTAGTAATCCTTTATTTCAGTGTAGTGTGCAGGGATGGTTATTCTGTGGGCCAGTCTCGCATGTTGCCAACTCTGAAGGCCAGTGGCTCTTAATCCGTGTGCTATGGCGTAAATTTTTCCCATTTTTGTGCCTCGGACGTACCCCATAACAGTATTATGTTTGTCTCTCTTCCACCACAGAGTTGCCAAGCTATAGGTTTTGTCATTAGATTTTGTTAGATCTCAATATTTTTTGGAATTGATGAAAAGGAAAACTGATTAGTACATCAGTATGCCGACATGAAAGTTCTGTTTATTGACTTCTTAGGAGTTTTCGTCTAATTCCCTTGAATTTCACCGTCGGTGCGTCGAATAAGCCGAATACATTTCTTAGTGTACCGTAATACATAAAGAAAACCACTGCTGCTGGCCAAAATAGTTATTGGCCTCTAACGTTTAGATATGACGGTGCAACTGACAAGGCCAGATTTAAGGTTGGTATTACCGAGTGAGAAACGTTTCTTGAGGTCCCTTTAATTTTTGTAGTTAGCCATAATTTTCAAACAAATAATTTTTTAAAAAATACAAAAATAGATTCTACATAAAATTATGCTTTTTGATTTAACGTGAATTCCGTTACGGATCAACAATATATCTCTACGCAACAAAATAAATCCTTACTTTAGTTGAGACATTTTACCTACAGACAGATCTCCGTCTATCTATACGATTTGGGGATGGGTGGTCATTAAAATCTTGGGGTCTTGAGAAGCTGCACACGATGCACTGCCTTACGTACGGCCTGGGCTACTGAGCAAAGTGCTGCAATCTTCATTACTGTTATCTAAATCGCAAGCGAAGAATCACACTAGGATGGCAAGCCTTTGGCAGAGCTAGGTCAACCTTCAAAAATAAGAAGATCCCGTTAATCCTAAAGAACATCCTCCCAATAGTCACTTATGGAGCCGAGATATGGAACCTAACCAAGAGACAGACCCGTAAATTGAGAGCCATGCAACATGCACATGAAAGAATAATGTTGGGCCTCACATGGAGAGACCAAAAGACAGCACAATACATCCGAGAAAAGACAAGAGTCAGGGACATTATAGAATCCATTAAAAATCTCAAATGGCAGTGGGCTGGCCATGTTGCAAGAATGGCAGACAACTAATGGACATCATAACTCACGACATGGAACCCCTGAGGTCACATGCGCAACCGAGGTCGGCAGAGTGTTAGATGGTGAGACGAGCTAGACAAGTTCAGAAAGTACTGGCTCTGCGACGCCCATGATAGAGAAGTGTAGCAAATCCTGGGGAAGGTCTATGTCTAACAACGGACGTTAAAAGATGATGATGATTATGATGATGATGATGATGAGGAGGAGGAGGAGGATAAACCTTGGTTTATTTCATAAGCAAAATGATTTGAGAACATTCCAATGTAAAATTATTTGTTTTCAATGTTTAGAAGCGGAGGATTGTGTCTTTGAAAAGTTGTTCACACTGTACAATGAATTGGATGTAATAATTTGTATTCGAACATTCTAGTCAAAACAGACCCAGATTTTGAAATTATATTAGAAATCGGCTGATTAATAAATGTTTAGTATTTGTTTATTTATGAGATGTGCATTTTCTAAAACAAGTTTGTGGAAATATTTTCATGTGGAAACTTCAGTCAGAGAAGTAGAAAATATGTCACGAATCGGGAAAAAACTGCAATAAAACTCAAATCTTATTTTGTTTGGAAAGAGTTGCAGATGCTTTTTTTGTCGAGCAATTCTCGTGACGTTTTGGTCGTGAAAAAAATTGCCCAAAACTTGAATTTTGAAGATATTTCAACCAAACTCTTGATTTATAGATAAATATGTTTTTAAAATTTGATATTCTTCAATCTCCGTCTAATAAAAATGTGTTTCAATAATCAAGAAATGTAACATTTAACATATTATAATGTTCTGCAGATTTTATCCAATTTTTCTCATCAAATACAGATGTTATGCATTCACAACATATGGAGGCCTAGAATGCAATCAGAATTGACATAAACTGGATGAGTTATGGTTTCTAAGTCTTTAATTGCTTTCATCACAGTTTACATGCGAAAAAAGATTTAAGAAATGTTTGCTCTCTTCAAACCCAGTTATTGGTAGTGGATTCGATTCTCATAGAGTGTCTAACACTTTTAGTCTCGCACTAGAATGGGTTACAGTCAAGTCATGCTGTAAGCACCAGTTCTCATTGGGTATTGAATGTTACAAAATAACTCGTTGGATGGAATGATTATGCTAGAGCCTCTCTTCTTGTCGAAGCCTCTACCAGTAGGAGGTACAATCAAGACTGGCAGAATGAAGAAAAGGGGGATGCAATTTATTAGTACAAACAAACCCAGAGAGCCCAGAGGAAATGCAGAGTGACAAAGCCACATCTATCCAGAGCTTAATTTGTAATACCACGTCTTGTTGTTCGCTTCAGTATCGTTGCGTGTTTCAAAGAAAAGAGGAGTCTTTCCGTGGACACTGAGAATAAATATTTTTTCTATACATGTATTTTTGCCTTCGGTCGCTTTTCTCTATTGTACCTTCACCCTTCAGAATCCAGGTTGAGAAAAGCTGAACCAGATTGTTGACTCGCTCATTGCTACCCAATCAATTGAAAAAGTTGTAATCTACAGTGAATTTTTCGGTAAAATCCCTGATGTAGACTTTTGGATTATTTTCCATGGCAGCTTTGAAATCTCTTAAGCTGGTGATTATTCAGGCTGACTTCTCTCATGGTTTCTAAACTGAAATCTCCATTTGCAGAATTGTTTGACTTAATAAACTTTTTAGACGTAGCATTTTCAGTAATTTTTTTTTACCAGTTTGATGACATCTTATTATTGTATTTACTTGTTGGGTATGGTGCTTTGTATATTTGGTGTGATGTATGCTACGGATAGAGAAAAACGTAAAGTATATTTTAGTGTCAAAAAAAGCGACGGGCAGTTGAAGTCATATTGGCACAGTGTAGGAAAGGTGGTCCTGATTGAAGAAATTTGATAATTAATGGAAAATAGAAGTTCGTGTAGACACTACTATCAGCAGACAATTGTGTCTGATGCAATTTTTTTTCAATGATTATCTTATTTCTTTTTATTTGTTTGTTGTTTGTAAAAATCGAATTAGCAGGTAGGGGGACAACTTTACAATTTACAATCAGTACCAACTTCCCCATTTTAAAGGCTTTTACTCACTGTTTTTTTTTTACACTGAAATATTTTTGCGTTTTTGTGCATCCGTAGCACACAGCACATCCAATATACAAGCCACCATACTCCACTGGTATTTATGATGGTAATTACTCTGAAGTACTGATAATTTCAATGGTACGAGAGAGGTTTCGAATAGAACCGAAGCTTTGGCATCGCGTGTGAAACGGCAAAATGGCTTTGTCTGGTCGCAAGAGGAACACTACTTGTCTGCCCTTATCGACTGATGGACAGACATATCACGGACTCCAGACAGTAATTGTCGACGATTAGCATTTGGCGTGACTCTGCCCCATCTCACCCGGTCCAATTTCCCTCTTCTCTCGAAACATTAATGGCCGCGAGAAAGTGACCGCTTTTCCTTTCTACTGAAGGACTTTAAATATCCGTTGTTCTTTGTTAGTTTATATCTCATCATGGTGACTCAACAAGGAAGTCATAATCGAATCACTGTAGCACCACAAATGGCCCGCCCCATCAACCAGCCAAGTGGGGCCACAGAGTCTATTACCTTGTGTCTGCGTGTTGTGTGTTTGTTGTGTGTTTGTCTTCGGGCGTTCCTAGTCACATTTTCAGGGAAATTTGCTTGCGCATTATATCAGGTAACATCAGGTAACATCATTTTTTTCTCATAAAAAATGTTCTATTGACATTTTGGACCAACAATGCCCAAATCTAGTGCTGATATTTATTTTCCGATGGCAACAGACAGATCCCCCCGAAATATACGGCTAATATGCTCTGGCGAAGCCTCAACGGGTCTAGCAAGCTGGAAGTGAATTATAATGAATTGCTCAAGTAACAAAGAAGGGATGTAATTGTGCAAATGCCGTTTCCAAAAGCCACCACCTCCTGCAACACGACCAGGAGAAGTGTCATGACTGTTATTCGAACTTTGCTTCTCGATTCCGAGTCCTGTTAGTCATCCAACAGAAACTGTTACGATACCAACGTCTTTTGGAAGCTGTGTTTGGGATGATCAATAGAACTAATTGAAATAATGGGCGATGAATAAATAAGTTATTTCTCACACCTTTTGTTAAACCACTAAATAGTTTAAAAAAAACAAACCAAAACAAGTGTGCACATTCTAGCGACCAATTTAGCAATAGTACCTGAAGCAGAAATTTTGTTTGAAGTCAAAAGTGAAAAGCTGCGAGTTATTGGGTTTAATTAATGACTTTCTTCATAGTATCCCTTACATGCATCGAAGAATTATATGTATTTCAGGCGAACTGTAGTGCCCTAAAATAGAGACAGCTGACTAATAATGCGTGGCTCTTTCCTTTGCCTGAGCAACGGCTGATAAGCTATATGACATGGAGTCTACAGGCTGTGGGAGTTGTTGTGTAAATATATTTATCAATATATTCCTTGGGTTGTTCATAATTTTATTTTGGGGTTATCGCTGCAGGTAATATACAGAGGAATCAAAATAGACAGCGACTATCTGAGCAACCTCAGATTCGCAGATGACATTGTCCTTTTTGAAGAGAACTTATATGACCTCCAACTAATGCTAGATGAAATAAAGGATGAAAGCAAAAAAGCTGGCCTACACATGAACTTCAGTAAAACAAAAGTCATGTGCAATGGTCATATTGAGAATAAGGACATAACTGTCAAAATTGGAGATGCAAAACTGGGGAAAGTAGACCACTACATCTACCTGGGACAACGAGTATGTAATGATTTTTAAATCTGGTGAGCACGAGGGTCAATGGAGTACCTTGAAGTCAGCAGAGGGTTCTTTCGATTATTCATCATCATCAGCCCTTTTATGCCCATCGTTTGATATAGACCTATCCAAACATTCGCCAGACCTCTCTATCTGGAATTTTCTAGTTCGTCTTACCATCTTACTTTCTATCGTGTACAATTTCACGAATGATTTCTGGGGATCCAGGCTGTGAGTCGTAATGTCCATCGGTTGTTAGACATTCTTGCAACATATCCAACCCATTGCCATCTGAGTTTTTTTAAACTGTTACTATGACACCTCGGACTCCTATTTCTCTAATCTACTGTGCTGTCTTATGATTTCTCCATGTGATGTTGGGCATGATTCTTTCTGGAGCCCTCTTCACACTCTCACTGTCGACTGCAGTGCTGTGTTTACAGTTTCACACCAGTTGCCAGGTGATTATCGCTAGACGCTGAGTGTCAGTGAGGTTCCACTGGTCTTCAGCCCTCCTCTCATTGTCTTCACCTATCACAGAAGCTCTGGTGTTTGTACTGTCTCAACCAAGCCTTTTTCTTGGCTGTTAGGCCATTGCTAATATTTGGGGGTCACAGCTATGGCCTCTTATTATTATAATATGAAATCCTTTTCTTTAATCTTTCCTTTTACAACTTGCAGAACCAGATCCAGATCATGAACCTAGGGCGTCGTCGGGTAGTTGTTATTTCATCGAAAGTAATAATATGAGGGCGATTTTTTTGGGAGGTCTTGGAATATTGATGTCATCAGGGATATGATTGGGGTACTTTCTGTTCCCTTCATCACGTGTATCAGAGCCCCGATGACCATTGCTGTTGCGCTGGTCTTCATACTCAATATCCTGTTGATCTTGATCTTAAGGTCTTTGTATTTGGACAACTTCTCCGTAATTTTAGCGGGGGTGTTCCTCTCGGACGGAATCGCTGTGTTGATGAGCTTGCACCCATTTAGCTTCCAGTTTTCTTTGCATTTATTTCTTGTGTGGTAAAGCTTCGGTAAGACCAGCAAACCGGAGGTAGATTATAACCAAGCCTAAAATAAAGGAGAATATCCATACGTCGCATTGAAGCCCTCGTCTGTGCCAGAACTGATGTCATGATGCAAAAATGGCATACAACCACTGAACATCACAACTGACAACATGGATCCCAAAGGAAACGAATGTGAAACCAAGACTGGTTGAATACAAGATGGAGAGACTAACTAGACAAGTTCAGAAAGTATTAGCGCAGCGATGCCCATGATAGAGGTATCTTGAAAATCCCGGGGAAGGTCTATGTCCAACGATGGACGATAAAAGACAGATAATGATGAATGGTGTTTTCATGCAAACATTTATTGTATAGTTCAAAAAGTGTGACCAGGAACAACCGGAGACACAGACAGAGAGATGAATACATGAACACATAGTCTAGCAAAGAGAGATGACTTGGCTGTTTGGTCGGGCGGGCCATTTGATGAATATTTGATAAAAGAGGACTGTTGAAACACTGTCTCCAACTTTGCATCAATGCTATCAAATCGAAATTTTCTTCGTACTAAATCGACCTCGAAAAGACGTCTAAAACGCAAATACCCCCCCAACTCTCTTAGCCGTGTTATGTCTATTCTCAATAGCTAGAAATGGCTACATTAGTCTAAAATGGCTAGAAAGTTACTGGACTAGCTGAAAAATTATGATTTGCTAAATAGCGCTAAATGTTAAATTTTCGCGCTACCATTAGAAGCAACGCACTAAATCTAATGCAAAACCTGCTAAATTCACAGCTGTGCCCTTCATGAGATCAACAAGTGTGCAAATGTTATCAAGGAGTATCGAACGTTATTCGAACTTACCACTCCGAATCCGTTTCTCGTGATGACGACTGAAATGCAACCTGGTCAGAATGAAAATACAAATGAGGTTGAATTTTGTTTTGTCGAGAAACAAAGATACAAAGATACAAGAGCTAAAATTGTGTTCAGTGTCAAAAGAAAAAGAAAAGCTGTAAGCTTTCGGCTTTGATTAATGACTCTCTTCATAGAAATTTTTAGGACTCAGGCAGAAATATTTCAGGCAATGGCAAACGATTTTATTGCCAATAATGTACAATTATACAGTACTATGCATATATATATATATATATATATATATATATATATATATATATATATATATATATATAGCAATGCTCTTCCAACTTCGGAACAGGGCATTCTGGTGGATGGAGAAGTGTGCATAGGTAAATATATCACTTAAATTCAGTCTTACTGACCATCCAGTTTTGTCTACGACATGGGATAAAATGCCAGCCTCCGGGTCTGAAGCGAATTATTGGATCAGATAATGGATAGTCTGAAGAGTTGTAATAAAACGAAACAGCCGTCTGTGGATGACTCAGTAATTAATTGTATATGTATATATATATATGTATATATTCATACATCAATAAAAGAAGTGAAGTAATTTCTGAAAAGCAAATTTATCTTAAAACAAGCAAATAAAGACAACTATTTCGATGACTAACCACACATATCTAAATATTGATAATTTAGGCGACATGAAACAATGTTTCTAGTCTTCAATGGTTCACTATATAACTAGAATACAAATAGTTATACATTCATGAAATAAACGGAAATAGATAATGATAACACTGTGAGCCAAACGAATACATTGGAAGATTTTTATTGCTTATTCATCAAAAAGTGAACTGGATCGTGCACAACGTGATAATCAGTGCAATGCCTGTTGGAATGGAACCAGACATTGAAAAAAAAAAAAAAGAATAAGTCGCATGGAACCACGAAGTGAAGAGAAAGTTATTTGAAAATAAAAATAAAATTTGTTTTAGAACGTTTAGAGATAGAGTATGAAATGAATACAAATATATGAAAGTTCTATTTCAAAAAAGAAAAGAAAAAAACTAAATGAAAACTTGCAATCAGAGTCAATAACTGAACAACCGTAGCGTCAATATTTGGAGAGATGTAAAAAAAAAAAAATCCACCGAAAAACAAATATAGTCAGAATGAATTCATTTTAAATTGGAATAAATTTATGACATAAGTGGCGTTCCCCATTGAAAAACAACCAATATAGAGTGGAAAGCATCAAGAAACATTTCGGTCAAGAGGTTTTTTTTCCAAAAATCATAAATACCATTTTTAGAAAAGGTCTAATGGAGTGCTGATTCCAATTTCAAAGTCTGTAGACAAAACGGTATGACCAGGGGCAAAGAAACACTCAAACACACTAACATATGAAAAAGGTATAGAACCTTTTGATGATCAAGGCTGTTTGATATAGAGCACTTGATATTGCTAAGAAATACAAAAACATAAAAAGTATATATATATATATATATATATATATATATATATATATATATATATATAATCTTTTTAAGCTCTACTCTAAATCAACTTAATGCTTAATATTGAATATATCGAACAATTCAAGAAACAAACCCGTCATACATTCATATTATATATATATATATATATATATATATATATATATATATATATATATATATATATATATATATATATATATATGTGTGTGTGTAGCTTTCTATGTGTCTGTCTTCTCTCTCTCTCTTTTTCCCTATTTGAAGCTTATTGTAGTCTTATCATAAGGCCAGATAAGATGAAAATGGTGCGACCGTTAAAAACTGTCTCAAATACTGTCAACATAGATTTCTTCAGCTTTCAAGTAGGTCCTGCTGGCTGGCTATGTATATACATACAAATGGAGCTGCAGGTCTGAAACTCTAAATATCCACAACTAATTATGTCCACAAAAGCTGATTTTGTTTTTTTTAATTTCTCCTCCGAATAGGTTTTTGAGGGGGGATCAATTTGTATTGCAAGTTTCTGCTAAATTCATCACTCTTTGATTAATGAAAATCCAGTCTTTTTAGTGATCACTGCCCAAACAAAAGATTTTTTAACGGTTCGTATTGAGTCTAACCAGACCTGTCTTGGGGATTGAGTTTTCATGCCAGATTGGTGTGAAAACATTCGAAATCATGACTTTCTATCTGGTTCTGTGCACCGACCACCGAGCAGCCTGAGGTATGCACAAACAAACCAAGATATATAAAGGTATGGTAGATTTTACATCTATGCAAGTGTTAAACA
Source organism: Thysanoteuthis rhombus (assembly GCA_963457665.1). NCBI lineage: Eukaryota > Metazoa > Mollusca > Cephalopoda > Oegopsida > Thysanoteuthidae > Thysanoteuthis > Thysanoteuthis major. The sequence continues at coordinate 8,878,118 of OY735216.1, read as the reverse complement.
AAGACAAATGGTCATCCTGCCTTAAAGATCAGCATTCGATACCTGACCTTTGGCATCACTAATTCAGTGAAGAAATTTGTTACTCTTACTGGTATTTAGTGAACTCACTCTTGCACAACACAAAGGAAAACATAATCAGAAAGAGTCTATTGCGTCAGTGTACATAGTCGGGAGGGCCTTCCTGTTGGCTTTGAAAATCAGCCTTCAATATCCTGACTATACTCGGTCTTGAACGCCTCAACCATCTCAGCAAACCTACTCTCCTTCCCTTCATTCCCATACACTCTCTCTCCCTCTCTTTCAATATATTCATATCTCTCTCTCTCTCTCTCTCTATCTATATCTATATATATATATATATATATATATATATATATATATATATATATATATATATATATATATATATCTTTGCATTTTGGCTGAAAAATAATGTTCGTTCAGAGATTTCAAAATTTTGAAAACAAAGTCTTACGGTGTCATGTCGTGTAAGTCCGTTACTCTCCAGATCGCTGTTAATGTACCATGCTGAGATATTTTATGTATTAAATTCTTTTGCAATTATACATACACACGCATGTACACGTGTATGCGTAGATTCTCTGTTTCCATTTTTCATTCTGTCAGGCTAGCAGTTCGTCAAATCAACTCCCAAGATAAACGAACAACTTTATATAAATTCCCTTGTCGTCTTCGGCTCTCTCAAAGAGAGAAAGGGTAAGGGGAGGACATTTACTTTTCTCATTTCAGTTCTTCAACGTGGTCGTTTCATTAATAAATTGATATCTACTCATTAATTATCGATGACCACTCGAACGCACTTACTGGATTTCTTTGGACTCCTTCAAACTGACTTGGAACCTGTTTGACAAATCTGCTCATCTTGTTTTTCCCCCGTCCTCCTACAAAGTCTACATTTTTGCATTTCTATCTCTTGTCATTGGACCTGTCAATGATTTTTTCTTCTGTTGTTCGCTGAGATGCAGAAAAGTGATTAATCATCAGAACAACAGGGATCCTCTTGAAATCAAAGAAAGCTCTTCATGTTATTGATATTTCTAAAACTTGCGGATGTCCTAACGATTAGAAGAGCGGAAATGCTGTTGGCAAAACAGGTTCAAACCCCAGGTTGTGTAACTTTGTGCTTATTTTGCTCGAATACTTCTGTGCATGTGTGAATTCATCTCTCCCTCTCCCTAGCCATTATCAAATAGTAGGGCAGACTTAGCTCTTTAGCTTTGGTTGGCAGCCAGTCTGAGAGACAGAAAACTCAAAGACAAACCGGAAAGTCAAGCCTCTCGTCAAACCTTGGATAGAATAGGGAATATATTCTTGAATTCACCTCTAACGGGGTTCATGTGAAGCGTCAACGTTTATTATTTATTTATATATTCATAAATTATTACCCCGAGCATCGAACAAGGATTTCCGTTTCCAGTTCAAGACTTTCCCTTTGATTTTCTTTTCCACCATTTTTAGGTGCCCTACAAACGAATGTCAAAATTAGAAACTCTTCTATAATTGCTTTGCGTTCATCAGAAATGAATATCTCGATGAGATTTGCGTACAGGGTTACGGTAAATAGTACAGTTTTGATATGTGCAGGTTTTGAGGTAGTACAGTTAAGGTATTGATGTACAAATTACTGTTACTAAGTATGGACTGAAAAAAAAACATTGAATTATAATAAGAGCTTGAATGGTGCAGCTTTGAACAGGACGGTCAAATCTTTTGGATGGATTCAAGGTATACCTGTATATAATCATCACTTGAAGAATATCAATACTGTATACATACTCTCTCTCTCTCTTTCTCTGTCTCTCTCCATCTCTTTCTCCGTTCTTCTGTCTGTCTGTCTGTCTGTCTCTCTCTCTCTCTCTCTTTTTCAGAATATGTTTTCATGTGTATTTTCTTTTAGAAAAAGTGGAGATTTGTGTGCAGGTAATCATCACTTTTTGAAAGTTCGTTTCAGGCCACTTTTTGTTTTTTTACTTTCCTGAAAAAAACAAAAACAAAAGGTGAGAAGCAAAAATAACATTGAGCTGTTGTAATCACACATGCACACATTCACGTACATAGATTAACAAATGAAAACGGAGCATGTATAAAATCTTCTATTGGTTTTCTTTGGGCTCTCTTGATATTCGCTGACAAGCGTGAAACAAATTTGTAGTGAGGATGTAAGGATTCCATAACTACACACACACACACACACACACACACACACATATATATATATATATATATATATATACGGAAGTAATTAAGACATGCGCAGTCGACCATTTATCCAACTTCCGTTCCACCTTTTCTGGTTATATGTAGGCGATTGTTTGTCAGTCTATCTTCAAACTATTATTTCAATATTTGTACGCATTTGGCAGAGACTACATTTCCGCTCATCGTCACGAAACGCACCACTCAATTTGATTATGAACGTGTTGATTGAGTTACTGAGCTACTACATAATGTGTTCTTTTGAACAAGCGACGTCAATTATTCGAAAAAGTTTTCAAACTATTACTTTCATTTTTAGTTTTCATATAAACTTTTTGGCCGATACGGTCTCCGTCCTTCCCGATATTATCTGAAGCACGGCTCCGGAGTATTGTATTATTCCATCCATTTTCGGGTTTATATCTCCATATTCGCTGTTTCATCACAATTTTTCGGCCTGTGTGTTATCTGACCTCTCAAGTGACGTCTGAACTTTTTAGATTAAGGATTGGTATTACTCGACGCTTTTTCCCCAAAAACTGATACACTATCTTCAATCCGAAAACCCTGAGACCAGACACAGAATTTTTCGGATTTCCGAATGGTAGTTAGGATACCATTTCGATAATGACAATTTCTTTGCTGCTTCTCACTTTTACGCATCGGAACATGTACGGGTCTTTTTAACATTTTCACATTTTCGAAGACAAAAAATAACAGAATGACTTGCATTTCGAGGAGAGTTATGGATTACCACCAACCATATATGCTGTGTTTGGGGTGATCAACCAAAACGTTGGAAAAAGGTGTGATCAAAGAATAAGTTATTTCTTTCACCTTTTGATGGGTTGTGATCACTAAAAAAAAGTTCAGAATCTTTTAAAAACAAGCAGGCATAAAATAGTGACCAATTTAGCTATAAAACATATTGCATTTTGAGCCCCCACTTAAAACCAATTTTGGATGGGAAAAACAAAAGCATTTTCCCTACTATACAAACATGCAACATTTCAGGTTTCTACCATGAATGGTAAGGACTGAGCGTTGTCTGGGCGGATCCATAGATACAATTAAATGCTAGAAAACATGAATAAGAAAAACAAAAAAAAAACAAAAAAAAATCAAGTAAATAACAAATAGTACGAATGTTTTTCTGTCTCTTCTGGTGATTTGCATTTGACAAATGGCATCCTTCATTTTATTCATTGTTGAAGCATTGGAATGTGCATGCCTTCCAATATATCACAGAAAAGCAGCCATTTTGATGACAAATGAAATTTACAACTCGTGTCGAGACTATTATACAAAGCAGCGGGAAATGACACGCAAGAGTTTTTTTTCTTGTCTTTTTCACGCTATGTTCGCCTGAAGGCTTTTTTGGTTTTCGCTTCCTGACAGAAAAAGGTTTGGAAGTGTCTAAGAATGGATTATTATTAATTGGTTTATCTGTCAAGCGAATTAGCCGTCTAGTTTCAAAAATATTTTATTGAATGTGTATATATATATATATATGTGTGTGTGTGTGTGTGTTCGAATTTCTAAAGCTTTCTGGTATAAAACCAAAGGCTTGCTTTACGTGTTCTACCATTAAGGCGGTAATTAGTCATCAAATTGTAGAGAAGCATGAAACAAATCTTATTGGGGGAAGTTACTTTGAAATGGTTCAGAATCCTTATGTGGCCTAATGAAGGAGTTGCTGTGATTGCATATACGTTGACGTATGGACAAGGAAAATAGAGAAATCAAAATACACGGCGAATATCTGAGCAACCTTAGATTTGCAGACGACATCGTCCTTTTCGCAGAGAACTTACACGACGTCCAACTAATGCTAGATAAACTAAACGAAGAAAGCAGAAAGGTCGGCCTACACACATAAACTTCAGTAAAACGAAAATCATGTGCAACAATCATGTTGAGAATAAAAACATAACTGTCAAGATAGAAGATGCAAAACTCGGCGTGGTAGACCACGACATCAACCCAGGACAACGAATTTCCATGAGACCCTCAAAGGAGGAGGAAATCAAGCAAAGAATCAGTCTGGGAATGGCAAGCCTTAGGCAGAGCAAGCTCAATTTTCCAAAACCAGTCGATCCCAATAATCCAAAAAAGAAGAGTATACAGCCAATGAATCCTCCCAATAGTCACTTATGGAGCTGAAACATGGAACTTAACCAAGACACAGACCAACAAGCTGAGAAGCATGCAGCGTGCATATGAGAGAATCACGATCAACCTTACATTGAGAGATCACAAGACAGCACAGTATACAAGGAAGAAAATGGGAGTCCGAGACATCATAGAAACTATTAAAAAATTAAAATGGTGATTGGCAGGCTATGTTGTTAGAATGAAAGACAACCGATGGACATCCAATCTCACAACATGGATCCCCTGAGATCACATAAGAAACTGAGGCCGACAGAACGCAAGATGGTGAAATGAATAGGACAGATTCAGGAAAAACTGGCTCCGCGACGCCCATGATAGGGAATCGTGGCGAATCCTGGGGAAGGTGTACGTCCAACGACGGACATTGAAAGACTGATGATGTTGATGATGACTTTAAAATAGGTAATAAATTATTTCATCAGATTACTGGTTACATAAGAGTAAGATTATTACCTATGGAGGTTGATCCTACGCCTTACTGGGCAAATTTGTGTATATATATATATATATATATATACATCGTGAACTAATATAAAGCCAGCTCATGCATTTTTAATTTGTACTCGTTTTATTAATGACATATTCTACTTGATGATGGAGGAGAATTCGGGAAATTTTATAGTGTTATTTATCTTAAAGATCTTAAGCTCATTTGTGAACATAATGGAAAGCAAACAACGTTCCTAGATCTGGATATTACAATCGAAAATCCTGTGTTTGTCAACAAATTGTTTGACAAACGAGATTCATTTCCGTTCCATATCGTAAGTATGTCATTCAGAATTAGTGGTATTCCAAATAATATATTTTATAGAAGTCGACTATCAGAATATTTATGGGTTACACTTACATTTATTGATTTTACACCGGAAATCGTTTCTTTACTTATACCAACGGCCAATGCAGGCGGTGAATCTGTTTGTTTATACAATTCCAAGTCTAACTTTCGTAATCTTGAAAATTTGTCAAATTCTTCCTTTGAATAATTAGTTTGCAAGCAGTCCGAGATTCAATCCAATACAACGCATTTAATATTCACATGGATGAACACTCAATAGAAGTGGCACGAAAAAAAGTCACGTCCTCTTATTATACTTATTGATCTTCCATCTTTAAATACGTTTTTTAGTGAGCTACGCGAGTGCACACTTTGTTTAACAACATAAATGAAGAGTAGATTGAAATAATATCTATATACAATACATCTTGGTTTTCGCCATTTCAGCTTACGGAAGGTCTGTATGGGAATGCTTCACTTTCGTATCAAACGATCGGATAATGTAATATGTTATTTCTATTAATATTCGGACCATCCTCATCTTGGTTGTTTTTCATACAACGTTTCGGCCGTTGTACTCTACGGTCTTCATCAGGTATCATCTGGTAGGTGTGGGGAAGTAACGAACCGAACCCTTTATTTAACCGATGGGGGTATATTGACAGCACTCCCCTCCTAGCCTTATTAATATTATTATTGTCTCACACTGGGATTGAACCTAGAACCATCAGATTACTTACAGTAATTTTGTCTGGTTCTGTAACCACTACGCTATGTGGCCGAAACGCTGTATGAAAAACAACCAAGATGAGGATGGTCTGGATATTAATAGAAATGATAATAATACCTCATTTAAAAAATTCAGAGATATGCTAATGTAAAATGTTGTATGAAGATAGCGTCGGGTTCGATTCTTGGTACAAGAAAAAAGTGAGGAAAACTCTTCATTTGGACAAATTTCCTTATGCAACTGATTGAGTGCTCTGTGTTTGTGTGATTAAGGTGGAAGAATTCCTTTGGAACTTGCAATAGATTGGCCATAAAAACATGTAAAAATTGAGTCCTGGTCTCGACCAGAATTCATACTTGCTCGGCTCACTAAGTTGATACATACAATGGATACCGATCATATATTCCTAAGGAAGTTGTCCTCTGAGAAACAGATGCTTTACTTACTTTTCGATTGCAGGGGAATCAAAGTATGTATGTGCGTGTGTGTGTTTTATAAGCTTTTAAGTAAACGATAAATTGCTGTCTGTAATATATATGTGTGTATGTGCGCGCACGTGTATACATATGTGTATGATTGCAGACGTACACTTAGATATGAATACAGGTATTCCTTTTCTCAACATGAGTCTTCTGTGCAAGTAGCTTCATCTGATGGGAAGGAACGTTAGAAAAAGTGACCAGGAAGTTCTAGATTTAAAAAAACAAAAAACAAAACAACAAAAAAAGGCAAATGCTTCAGTATTTCTTCTGGGTTTCCATAGTGATGTTGAGAACGGACCAAAACATTTGATAGAAACTTAACAATGCTCAGATGGCGTCGTACGTTTTGGCGCAGCCGTTTCGACGCTTGCGTTTTGGCACGGTCGTTTGGGCACCAGTCCTATTTTGTCCAAGTCCATTTGGCGACAAATGCTTTAGCGCTACGAAAATTTTTTACTTGTAAATCCGTCCATTCAGACAGATTGAAAAGACCAACATTAAAATATACCTGATATAAAGTTACCTTACAGTTTGAAACCTTTTAGAGTTTCACCCTTGAATGCTGATTAAACAAACATTTTTTCTCAAACGCCCGAAAGTCTAGCGACGGATCAGCTACCGCTCACACGGCAACGCCCAATCGTCTCATTCCATGTTCAGACCCCTCGGCTGTGTGCATGGGTATTTCCGAGTTTTGTTTATTGGTGTACACGTGTGTACGCAGGTTGGAATCGATATGTTTTGCATAATTGTAACCTATGCACATTAAAAAAATACGAGTGACAAGATTTATTATGGTTGTAAGAGATTTTCACTGATACCACCTAATCGGGCGGTAAGGTAGTTGTGATTTGCCAGAGTTGTCACTCACACACTTTCTTTTCCATGAGTTATCGTGAGATGCCAGAGTCTGATCATTTTTGTTGATGTGAAAAAGTGCACGAACTTATATTCCTACCTTAGGGCATTAGGACCGAGTGGTAACAAGAAGTCCCACCCGGAATGTGTATATGAGCTTACTAAATATTATCTATTGGGTTATTAAACTCATACATTCTGCTGCTTTTGTAGTCACTACATAACTTTGACCAATCCATTCTATTTCAGCTCTACAATCTGCATGTAAGGGATAAGGGTTTATTTTTCTTGGTAGGCAATCCCTTTGTGCTTCACATCATCGAGAACAAAGAATCCCATATATTTCCATACATCTTGTATACCCAACGAATGCCGTAGAATCGGTTAGCCGAAAGGTTCTGGTAAGAGAGAAAAAGAATGTGTTCAATAACCCTAAAAATTCATATTAGAACTTGATAAATATCAAACGTCTATGAGGCTAATGCTGATTTCCAATGTAGTCAGACTCTCACCATTTGGAAGACTGGCGCGACACAATCTTCTTTCCGTCCATATGTACTCACTATGTTAAGCTTGGTATTACTGTACAGCCAGATCCTACCGTGTCAACACTTCAAAGTTGAACGTTTGGTCTCGAGCTCATTTCTCTTGCCTACCGAGACTTGGCATAATTTAAAACGATTAAGCCATGTTGGCAATGGAACTCTCCTCATGAACTGGAAGAGCTCTCATGACAAAGTATCATAAAGGCTTGTCCTTCAGGGATCAACATGCCTTTAATATTTCACCTAATGCAATTATTCCAAATTCAGTCTTTTACACACTCCTTCCAGGCTTGCTAACGTGAACATAGAATTAGGAGCAAGATCTGCAAGAAAAAAAGGGCAATTTTTCCAAATCCAGTTTTGGCAAACTCTCTGTCTCTCTAACAGATTCTGTATCTCTTTTTTTTCCTACCGACACTTCTTTCGTATATTTTCTCTTAGAAAGCGTCAACCGAAAACTGTCAATGTAGGTTTCTGTAGTTTATAAGTTGGTCTGGATGGTTAGCTACATATCTATGTATTACGCGTACTTGCCTCTCCAACGGAGCTAGAGAGTTGAACAGTTGAACATATACTCCTTGTTATGTCAAAAAAAAAAAAAAAAAGAGAAGATTTTAACCCTCCTCCATTATAGAGTTTTAGTGGGGGTTCAATTTTTAATCTAAGTTTATGCTAAATGTACCCCCTATTTAGTGTCAGGTAGTATTCACGCTTGTTTTTAGAAAATTCAGTGATCACTAACGCTCAAAAGGCAACAGTAGTTACTTACTTAGTGATCTTGACTTTTTTCAATTTTCTAACTGATCATCCCCAACGCATCATGCCATCAAAAGACGTTAGTTGCATGACAGTTTCTATTGGATGATTATTTTACTTGTCTCCTTGACGTCCTTCACTCCTTCTTGATAGCGTTTCTATCGGTTATACACACATCATTTCAAAAGTCATCATTTGTCAGCTTTGAATTAAAATGTTTTGTTTTAGTCATTAAAACTGTGACCTGTTTACAGAACCAGGGACGTTGTTTAGCGATAGATTTCCAAGAATAACCTTTCGAACCACTTTTGACACGTTTGGTCCTTTACAATACATTCATTCTTTGCAAACTGCACAAATCTTTTCTTTTTGCATAATATGCCAATTACGTGGCTTATTTTCTTAAAAAATAACGCTTGTCATAATCAAATGCAATCTTTTTGAATGAATATATATACATGCATAAATATGTATATGTATATATAATCATATACATGTATATATATATATGTATATATGCGTATGTATATTTATATATATATATTCATCCGTGTATATATGTATTTATCTATATCTATATACATATATATGCACGTTTATGCATATGTATGTGTAATCGTATATAAGTATATATGCTTATATACATAAATGCGTATACATATATCATCATCATCATCATCAGTCTTTTAACGTCCGTCGTTGGACATAGACCTTCCCCAGGATTCGCCACACTTCTCTATCTGGGGATATATGTTGTGAGTCATGATGTCCATCGGTTATCTGTAATTCTTGCAACATGGCCTGCCCATTGCCATTCAAGTTTTCTTACAGTTTTTATGATGTCTCAGACTTCTGTTTTCTTCCTTATATACTTTGCTGTTTTGTGATCTCTCCATGTAAGGTTGATCGTGATTCTCTCATGAATGCGTTGCATGCTTCTTAGTTTGTAGGTCTGTCTCTTGGTTAAGTTCCATGTTTCAGCTCCATAAGTGACTATTGGAGCGATGCATTGGTTGTATACTCTTCTTTTTAGGATTATGAGGATCGACTTGTTTTTGAAAGTTGAGCTTGCTCTGCCGATTCTTCGCTTAATTTCCTCTTCTTTTGAGGATCTCATGGAGATTCGTTGTCCTAGGTATATGTAGTGGTCTACCTCGCTGAGTTTTGCATCTTCTATCTTGACAGTTATGTTCTTATCCTCAACATGATTGTTGCACATGATTTTCGTTTTACTGAAGTTCATGTGTAGGCTGACTTTTTTACTTCCTTCGTTTAGCTCATCTAGCATTAGTTGGAGGTCGTGTAGGTTCTCTGCAAAAAGAACAATGTCATCTGCAAATCTGAGGTTGCTCAGATATTCGCTTAATTCCTCTATTCTCCCAGTCCAGTTTTTGGAAGATCATCTCGAGGCAGGTTGGTAAGAGTCCGGCTGAGCTGGTATCACTTTGCTTACTCTCTTTTGGGGCTCGAAGGGTTCAGAGTCCTTTTGTAGACTGACGAAGGAGTTACTGTGATTATATATATGTTGAAGTACTTTGACGTATACAGGATTTACACCTTGATGGCTTCCATGACCATGGAAATTTTCACAGAGTCGAATGCCTTTTTGAAGTTTATACATGTTACATCAAGTGGCATTTTGTATTCTGATGCTTTTTCTTTCAGCTGATTTATTGAATGAAGATGATCCATGGTCGAGTAATTTCTTCTAAATCCAACTTGTTCTCGTGGTTGGTTTTCATCTAGTGTTTTAGTAATCCGGTTGGTGAGGATTTTTGTGAAAAGTTTGTATATGCAGCTGAGTAGGCTTATAGGTCTATAGTTGTTGAGGTCTTTCGGTTTCCTTTTTTTTGTGTAGAAGCATTATGTTTGCAGTGTTCCAGTCTTTTGGGACTTTACTCTGTTTTAGACACAAGTTGAATAGAATAGTTAGCTTTTTAGAGACGATCTTACCGGCTATTTTGAGTTGATCGATAGTGATGTTATCATGTCCAGGGACTTTTCCTTTTTTGTTTATTTGATGGCTTGCTTTACTTCCCATGGTGTGACTTCTGAGAGGTCCTGGAACTGATTGTCAGCGTCTTGTGTATTCTGGTTGTTATTTTGCTGTTTTTGTTTTCAATAGAAGAGTTCCAGGTAAAATTCTTAGGTGCGTTCGACAATTCTGTTTCTGTCTGTTGTTATGTGTCCGTTTGCATCGAGTATGCTAGTTATTTTTTTCTGTCCTATACGGAGAGTTTTTTTATTGCTTTAAAGCCCCGGTGTTTTTTGAGAGTGATTTCGATGATAACTGCCGTATACTTTCTTTTGTCTTCTCTTATTTCCTTCTTTATTGTTTTGTTTAATTTGGTTTCTTCTTTTTCTTCCTTTGCGGCTGTTGGTTGTTTAAGGGTTCTGCGTTTTTCAATAATTTTACTGGTTTCATCCGAGATTTTGCAAATGGTCAGTATGTTTCTTGGTTTAAACATATTAACAGCTCCGAATAGAGAGGTATATATATTTATATATGTTTACATATATTGTCTACATTACCTTTAATTTACTAATGTTGGGATTGCTATTTTATATTTTATTCGTTAATAAGAATTTTGAGCGATGTCTGCATTTTAGTGTTATTTCGTTTTTCCTATTTAATGAATGTGCTTTGGGTTTCTTTATGATTTTAGCAAAATTTAAAATCTCGAATTTCTCATTTAGGCAGAGATTACAGGGATTTTCTATATTTTGGCATGTGTTAGTTTGTCTTAGAATTTTCCATTACACCGTTAGTTTGTAGTTCATTTGGTATAATTTCTAATAATAAGCTGATGAAGCTACTTTTGTATTTTTTAATTTGTGAATGATGATATATGGTTGGCTAATCTAAGTTTAAATGGTGTTTTTGATATTCCGACATAATATTTTATTTCTAAGTGTTTTACCTGGGTTGACATCACGGCCTGTTACACTATATTAGATCTAAGACATTTGTTCTGCAAGGGATAGCTATTTTTATTTGGACAATTGCAGTCTAGTTCATTTTTTATGTCAATGCTTTCCACATTTATATTATTTCTAAAGATTTTATCGTTGTGTTTTGTAATAATTCTATAATTTTTTTATCTACAACTAAACTAATTTTGATATATTTTCATTCAATATCTTGCTTAGTGGTTGGTTTGGGGGAAGTGTTTTTCTATTAATTGAATGAATATTTTACCCAAGTTAGTTCTTACTTGTAAGCTAAATGGGGAAGTATACCAAATGTTTCTTCCATATCTGTTTGTTTTTTTTTTGTTCTCTGTTTCTTGCTATTTGATTTAACCTTTTTTAAAAATCGTAATCAAAGTTTTTTTCAGTGAAACCATTACTATTTAGGGCTTTGATGTAGTCATTTTTTACTGTGAAATATTATTTCATTGGAAGAATTGTATGTTATTCTAGTTTCTATAGATCTTAAGATCTTTTTTATTATTGTATTTGGATGGTATGATATTTAGAACTGGTATTGATGTACTTAATCACAGAATTTTCTTTTCTGTATGGTTCATACGTGTTATTAGTTAAATCAAAAGTAATGTCTGAGAAATGAAAAATGTTCATGTTGGTCTTGATTTCTACTTTGAAGTTCATTTTTTCATTTCTTTTATGATATTTTTTGTATTTTTTAAAAGAAGTCACTCATCCTACTCATAGTGACACCCACAAGACTCTAATCAAATTCCCTCTACTAGAATCTAAAAGAACATACCATCACTCGCCTGATGAGGCCCAGAGAGTAGAGACATAAACTTGTTTGTGTACAGAATCCACTTCCTATCATTTATTTTCAGCTCTATTCTAAAACAACTTGATTTTTTAAGATCCCCATGGTTTTGAGGGCAGGCCATGGTGAAACATCTTATTCTTATAATTAAGTGACAAAATTGTGATGGGCTGGACACATAGCAAGAAAAGGGGCAAAAAAGGGAAAAATGATAAAGGATTGGTTCCCATTGGACAGGAAACGACCAAACAAGATATCCAACAGCGAAAATAATAGCCGGTGATTGATACATATATATATATATATATATATATATATATATATATATATATATATATAGTCTTTACAGCTTTACAGCTTTAAGCACTAAACTTTAAAAAACTTTCCCAATTGAATTAGTTTGAAGTAGTCACCTTTTTCCCAATATCTCTCAATGCAATTTATGTAATCTTTCAAAGCGTTTTTCCCCTGTTTTCACTATACTTTGTTATCATGGTACAATGTATAAATTGTCTCTTGTAGAGATTGTCAATTTTTTTTACCATGTAACCGTTTGGGGAATTCAAGAACAAAACAGTTATATTAACATAGCATCCCAGCAGTGTTGATCAAGCACCTCCTTTCTTTTTATATTGTTTATGTCATACATGTAGATTATCATTTTATATAAGGTTTCATGAATATTGTATATTGATATTATTTTTATACTACATTTATATTTTTTGAAACATTGGGAGTGGGGCTACGGTGACTCGATACGAATAAATAATAAATTGTTGTTTTGCCGATTTGAGGACACATTTTTCCTCATCTGTTTGTAATTTGTATTCATTTTTTCAATGTTTTGTTGAATTAGACGCATTTCCGTGCCTCTATTGTACGTGAGAGAACCTGCTTTAAACTACAGAAGAAAGTTTTCTTCTTCTATTCATCTGAAAGAATCGGACAAGAGAGGGAATGATTGATCAGTTGATATACAAGGCTTTATTTAGACTTTTACACAACACTTATCAATATCACGTAAGGTGTTTACAAAGGCTTGGAGAAAAGGAAGAAAGGAAGGAAGGAAAGAACAGAGAAAAGAACGAAGATTAGTTTAAAGAAAGAAAAAAGAAAGAAAGAAAAGAAGTAAAGAAGTACTCACTACTATTGTCAACAATTGAACAACCGTAGCGTCAAAATTTGAAATCATGTAAAAAATCCCCCGAAGAATAAATATGATCAGAGTAAATTTTATTGATGACAGCATAGGCGTTTTCTACTGGAAAACATCTAAAATGGAGTACAAGATATTTAAAAAAACATCTACATTCTGGAGAATCTAGATGTTATTGATAAACTATACCCGCCAAAATAAGCCATAAAAAGGCTGAAAAAAAGCCTTTTCCCTTTAAAAATGAATAAAAAATATCTTAGAAGGGTTTAGTGAAGTATTGGAGTCAATTTTCAAGTTTGTACACAAAATGGTATTGCCAGGAGCTCTAGAACATATAAAGACAGACACATAGAAACAAACAAACTTCCGCACTGATAAAAAAGGATAAAACTCTTTACCATCTTTGATATTGTTCAATAGCGGGTTGAAAGGAGGTTAAGAAGGAAAGTCGGGCAAAAGATGTAAATACAATGTAAAAGAAAGATAAAGAATGTTGGAGAGCAATGTAAAAGAAAGAAAGAAAAAAGAAAGTATGCGAGAAAAAAAAGGACAGAAAAAGGAAAAAAAGATGCGAAAGAAAGACAGAATGAAAGAAAGCTTGTTCTAGTTTGCACGTTTGGGAATAAAAGCCAGATCTTTTTATTCTGATGATAATCTTTTTGTTGATTCTGATCGAGATTCTCTTAGTGAATCATTTGCATGTGGTCAGTAAAATTTGGTTGTGGCTCATTGCGTGTGTTACAGACTGTTATTCAGTCAGCCAAAACTGTTAGCACAGTCTGTCTTGTTTTGTTTTTTTTTAATTCAAATTTCGCTGGCTGGCTGGCTAACTATATTTCACACGTGCAAGTGAGTGGACTAATAATTTCTGCTTTTACTCCTTGTTATATCTGGGAAAAGGTTTTTTTTAAATACCTGAATAGTTTTATAGTATGAATTTAAAATTGCAATCTAGATTTTCTTCTAAATTGACCCGTTAGTTTGTGTCTGACAGCATTCACCCTCGTTTTTAGGGAATACGGACTCTTCCAGTGATCACCTCCAAACAAAATGGGGAAAGAAATAACTTATTCATTGATCACCATTTTTCTTGATTTATTAATTGTTCATCGACAAGGCATGCTATCAAAATGCTTTGGTCATGTAATGATTTCTATTGAGTGACTAACCAGACCAAGTATGGCCGACTAGAGATGCATCGTTGAGAAAATGTGTCCATCAGTGGAGCAACCATTGTTGTTTTTTCTCTTGTTGCCTGAAAAAGGAAGGGAAAACGTGATAAATAGAAAGATAGATAGATGAAATGGAAATATATATTAGAGACAGGAATTAGGAATGAAGAGGAAAGAAATTGAGAAATGAAGTGAAATTGCTCAATGCAATCTGGTATCAATAATTGGGTATCAAGTGAGGGTTAAAGTCATGATTCTTGAAATTATAACAGAAACTAACTTCCAAATCATCGCATTGGGGTAGGTGTCCTAATTCAAAGTTGTGATTAGATGGCAAATGTTGAGAAAAAATCCTTTGAATCTTTTGAAGGATAACACTCGGAGAAACGTACCGACGTGACCACTTTAGACCATAAAATAGTCTCAAGATATTGTTGCTTTGTTGGAGTAGGTAATCAGTCAAATAGGCAATTAGAGAATATAAAGAGTTTAACATTACTACGAGAATTGAAGTTACCAACATTAACTTATCATCGTATCAGAGGTGACATCATAGAGATGTTGTTCAATCAGATCAGTGGACTTTCGTGAACATATTATCCCTAGGACTTGCGCAGACTGCAATAAGACAAAATGCTCCAGTTGTCCGATCAGCAAATGTGGAACTCTTTGTCGGAACATGTCGTCACAGCAAAGACAATAAACACAATTAAAAACCACCTGGATAAATTTTGGAAGAATCAGGAGATTTTGTCCAACAATTATCAGTCGGAAATTGAAATAAGTACCGGAAGTCATAAACACTGGACGGACTTTTGAATTTAGAAGTCAAGTGAAGAGGTTCCATCTTGAGCTTTAAATATCTCCAAGTATAAATAACGACTATGTGCAACGCGATCTTTGTTCTTGGCAAAAAGTGTTATTTTCTTATTGCTTATGTAAAAAGAGTACAGAAATGAATATTATCTGCTTTGAACCTTGTTTTTGTCGTCAGAATAGTGATATCCGCATGTAATTGCTTTACTTACCTTATGTGATTAGAAAACTGCAAATTAGCCCGTATAATCGAAAATTTCAAATTATCACGGTCTTGGTTGCAAAAGAAAAGTATTGTTCACATTTCCTCTCCTTTTTGAATACAATAAATCAGGAAATAGCACAACAATTACCCAGGAACAATTTTTTTTAAGTTGCGTAATGTTATCTATTTCTTGTTGGATGAGACAGCTCCTCGCTGGATAAGATAAAAAAATCATACATTTAACTGATTATCTATCAATATGTTTACCTTCTTTTGTCGTTACACTCATTTTTTTTTCTAATCTCAATATTTTTTTGTTATTTTCCCTTGCTAGATATGATTACTTTGATTCTGTTGTAATTATAAAATCAAATCTCCATGATGTGTAACAAGATGAGGCGCCGGCTGATAATGGTTGAGTCTATGGTGACCTTCGTTCACTGGAAGTATATCGTGGCCTCTGAAGAACGAGAAGACTAAATTAAGATTGACAGGACAAAAAAAGTGGATAGATACTTATTTGGGCAGATCGGCCTTGAGAAGACGGAATAGAAGAGAACGTAAGAGTTTCAAAGTGGAGAGAGGGAGAGAGAGAGAGAGTGACAGTGAAGTCTATCTGAGGCCAGGCTTGTCATCAAAGCATTTTCTTATTATTATGGTGTTTGGTGTTATAAGAAATTAGGGTTTCTCTCTCATTTCATGCAAACAATTAACAAGAAATATTTTCTATTCATCGTATTTGTCTTGTGTCAGCAGGGGCATAAAAAGAGTCACACCTGCGGTTTCACAACACGTATTTCCGTTTACAGTCCTTTTCTGGCCTGTACCGGTACTCCTAAAAGTTCCCTCCTAAACACGCGACACTGTAAAAGTAAATTCATGCCTCTGTTAAATGGTGTAGCCAAGAAAACTATTATTACTAATTTCTAACTACTTTTTCTTTCCTAATTATTTTCGTTGCTTTTTATCGTAACGCCAAGGTCGTTTTGCCATTCTACAGCAATTCAAACAAGCAGCATGGGTCGGATATAAAGAGAAAGCTTTCGGAGAGATTTGAACTCACATTCCTTCCCTTGAGAGCAAATTTCGATTCCTTTTCCTGTTCATCGCAAATGATTCTCTCGTCCAAGTGCACAAGGTGGTTGAGTTTTTACTTTGTGTTGGAGAATTATTAAGTCTGAATTATTTCACTTATTATTATTATAATAATAATTTTTCTTTTATCGTTGTCAATGTGACGAATGTCTGAAGAGAAAATCAATTGAAAACCTGTCGAGTTGCCTTACTGCAAATCAAGATTGACTGTATCTACAACTGACATTTGTATTTCCTGGTCTTCAAAGTGTCATTGTCTGACATCCTGTACACACAAATATAGTTTTTATGTAGGTGTATACAGCGTTGACCAAAACTGGGTTTACCGCACTGATTTATTGATGTCAATGGCATAACAAGGGCGGGGTATGTGCCCTAAGCGCCACTTGAAGGGGGCACCACTTTAAGGGGGCACCACTTGAAGGGTGTGCCATTTGAAAGGGGTGCTGCTGAGTAGTCTCCATAAAGTCAGCCAAGCCATTCTCGGATAGTGAAGAAAGAATGCTATTATTTTTTCCCCTTGATGAAATTTTTGTAGACTTTTTTTCCCTCTTAGTCCAAGCATGATGGACAGTCCTGTAATGGGAATACACCTCAGAGACTAAACATGACCCAATCAGTAATCTATGCCTCGCGTTTGGCTCACTCTGTATATTCGACAATACTTTTGTGTCTGGGTGTTACACAAAGAGGCTCTTACCTGTGGGGTGATCGGAAACTGTCTCCACCCCCACTATCTACTACTAATACCCTTTCCATTCGTTTCAAAATACTATTACACCATTTCGCAGCAAGATGCATGCTGCAGAGCCATGTTAAAGATACCACCCACGGGCTGGCACGATCCTTACTGGGCCTTTTTTTGTGCGAGACTCGTCTAAAATAAATGTATACCCCACTTACCGAAAGTTTGGTTTGTGCCATGTTCTCAATTTTACAACAAATGTCAAAAGCGAAAATAGCGTCCAGAGCTTATGGTAGTGTAAATTATTAATTTATGCGGTGCAATTCGAACTTTAAAAAAGCGGGCACCGTTATAAATCTTGCTTTTGACTTCAAAAAGACATCATCATTACAGTCTTTTTCTTTCTTTTTCTCGCCATTTCTTTCTTCCTTTCTTTTTCATCCCCTTTCTTTCTTGCTCTTGTTTCTTTTTCTCTCCTTCTTTCTCCTAATATTCTTTCTTCTTTTTTTCTTTCTCATAATCTTTTTCCATTTTTTCTTTTCCCCTATCATTTTTCTTTCTTTTTCTTCTTCTCTTTCTTTCTTTATCCTAACATTTTTTGTCTTTCTTTCTTTCATTCTTCCTTCCTCTTAATCTTTCTTCTTTTTTTCTCCTGAATTTTTCTTTCTTTCATTCTTTCATTCATTCTTTTTTCCAGACCATTTTTCTTTTTTTCTATTTTTTTTTTATTCCCCCTCTCTTTTTACTCCTATTTTTTCTTTTTTCCTTCTTTCTCCTCTTCCTTTTCTTCGTTTCTTTTTTCCTCCTGACCCTTTTCTTTTCTTTCATTCTTTCATTTTAAAAAAAATTTTCTTCCATTCATTCTTTCTCAAAAAATCTTTTGTAATATTTTTTCGTATTATTCGTTTTTTCCTTCCTGTATTTCTGTATCATGTCTGCTCACAATGTTTTCGAAAGTTCTCAATGAATTTTAATGAATGAAGGATGCAGGGTAAGACAAAAATGATTACATTTGGGGGTGAGTGGGATAGAAGAATTTGTTGATATAGTGTATACTGCTGTATGAAAAACTTCTATAGCTCAGGAAATATGTCTGTACTTAACTTCAAAGATTATACTTTTCCAGCGGTCAGAGTGTGGTAGACCTTTAGCATGTCATTGAGCACATCTGATAATAAAAGAAACTGTTGAAATCCTTTTGTTGTAATTTTTCTGGGGTGTTTTCCCCATTAACCTAACTAATTTGTCAGTCAATTTGGACGCCATATTAGAAACCATGGCTTTCCAGAGGCCACGTAGAAAATAGATATTTCATCAATCCCACTTCATACTACTACGAACCGTCGAAGAAACTTGTCTACAGTGAATGATGAACGAATTATGGGTATTGTGGATATTTAGCAGCCATCTTGGACAGCATCTTGAAAATTATAAACACCAGGCTATAGAAAAAAATGATGACTTTTTTCTATAGGAGATACATAAAATAAAAACAAAACTAATTCATGCTTAAAGTAAAAGTTCCTACGGGACCCTAGTAGAGCTACATCCCAGCACACACCACGGCTCGTATTTCATCACTTTTTTCCCCAACCTAGTCCACCTTGTTCGATTGTTTCTTCTTCTTTCTCTTTCCTCTCACTTTTCAGTCTCTGCAAACACCTGATATAATAATGATAAGTGTTGTGTGAAAGTCTAAATAAAGCCTTGTATATAAACTGATCAATCATTCCCTCTCTTGTCCGATTCTTTCAGATGGATAGAAAAAAGAAAACTTTCTTCAATGGTTTAAAGCAGATTCTCTCACGTACAATAGAGGCACGAAAATAAGTCTCACTCGAAAAAAAAAACAATGGAAGAAATACTCACTAATTACAAACAGGCGAAACAAATGATTCAGTCTCTTCTAACAGGCAAAACAAAGATTTATCATTAGAAGCCGTCAACTAAATCTTACACCAAAACTGACAACATAGGTTTCTTCAGTTTTTAGGTTGGTTTTTGCTAGTTAGCTGGCTATGCATGTATTCCACGTATAGGCTGCTCCAATGGAGCTAAAGGGCTGAAATTTCAACATTTACTCCTTATGTCGAAGAGGCCGGACTTTATGGTGTGTGGAACAGCCTGACGTAATTGTCATGTAGAATATTTTCCGTGCGTCGTACGGAACTTCGACTTCAAAGTTTTCAAGTCACCTCTCTTCGGTGTTATCAATTTGGATATTTTGTAACTAAATTTGGATCCATAAATAAAATGATATAATATTCTCTTTCTCGTACCTTCTTTGCCGATGGAATTTGAAAAAAAAAGCAGTTGAATGAGTAGAAGGGTTTGATAAAATTGTACAAAACGTATGGGTGTTACAGGGTCGTTTATTTATCGCTTTATTGCCTCAGATTAAGAATGTTCAACATAACAGATAAGTGTTCTTCGAAACAATGCTACGTGTTGATGGAGTCAAGTGGTTAGTGTGTGTGCATGTGCGTGCAAGTGTTCATGTGTGAGTATTCATGTGTGTAAGTGAAATTTGAAACTCTATTTGGAATGACCCCCGTTGTTACACGGAGAATAAGTCACTCTACCAAGACAGCGTGAATAGAATATAAAATAAAGGAAACATGGGGCTGCAGCAGGAATCGAACCTACGCCTGATAAAGTACAAAATGTTAATGATAAAGAGCGAGAAAACTAAAATAGACGCAGGTTGAGATTTCAAAAATCCTAAGATATCTCCATAACAACTTGCAATAATCGATTCAAATAAGCTATGTTACAGCGGAACGCATCATCGATAAATAAAGCAGAATACCATACCAAAGATTTTCCAAATACTCATTAGATTCATCTTATCGCATATCAATATTCATTATTATATTCATATCCGTGCCCTGCATAATTGAATCACTATAGGCCGAGTGCTTACCAGGAGAAATTATCAAATATCATCTAAATAGTCCTTTTATCAAAAGATATCTAAAACAAATTGATCTTTCATCCAAAATTATCTAAAAATATACCACGACAGGATTTGGGCATCGTGAGTGCAAAATTACCATGGATACTCCAAGGAGCATTAAAAAAACAAACAATAAGAAGTTTGATCACAGTAACTCCTTTCTCAGGCTACATAAGGACTCTGAACCCTTCCAGCTTTGAAACGGGGTATAACAAGGTGATACCAGCTCGCTCAAACTCTTCACAGCCTGCCTCGAGATGAGCCTGGATTGGGAGAACAGAGTAATAAAAAAAGACGGCAAATATCAAAACAACTTAAGATTTGCAGACGTCATCGTCCTTTTCGCAGAGAACCTACATGACCTGCAACTAATGCTAGATTAACTAAACAAAGGAAGCAAAAACATCGGTCTTTACATGAACTTTAGTAAAACGAAAATCAAGAGCAGCGATCACATAGAGAATAAGGACATAACCCTCAAAATCGAAGAAGCAAAACTGGGGAAAGTAGACCACGACATCTACCTTGGACAAAGAACCTCTATGAAACCCACGGAAAAGGAAGAAATCAAGCAAAGAATCACCCTAGGATGGCAAGCCTTCGGCAGAGCAAGCTCAACATTCAAAACCCAGACGATTCTAAAAATCTTAAAAAGAAGAGTATACAACCAATACATCCTCCTGATAGTCACTTATGGAGTTGAAACATAGAACATAACCAAGAGACAGACCCGCAAACTGAGACGCATGCAGAGTGCACATGAGAGAATCATGCTCAATGTCACATGGAGACATCACAAGACAGCAGAGTATACAAGGAAGAAAACAGATGTCAGAGACATCATAGAAACTATTAAGAAACTTAAATGGCAATGGGCAGGCCATGTTGCAAGAATGACAGGCAACCGATGGACATCACATCTCACAACATGGATCCCCAGAGATCACACGAGAAACTGAGGTCAACAGAATAGAGAGGTGAAATAGACGAATTCAGAAAATACTGGCTCCGCAGCCCCATTTTCTTTAACTGTTAATTCTATTTACATTAACTGTATAACGACGGGAGATCTTTTCAAATAAGAGTTTCTTTATAATGTAACTCTCTCTCTCTCTCTCTCTATATATATATATATATACATATAAGAGACAGACCCGTAAGCTGAGAACCATGCAACGTGCACATGAAAGAATAATGCTGGGCCTCACATGGAGGGACCACAAAACAGCACAGTACATCCGGGAAAAGACAAGAGTTAGAGACATCATAGAATCCATTAAAAATCTCAAATGGCGGTGGGCTGGCCATGTTGCAAGAATAGCAGACAATCGATGGACATCACGACTCACAACATGGATTCCCCGAGACCACATGCGCAACCGAGGCCGGCAAAATGTTAGATGGAGAGACGAGCTAGACAAGTTCAGGAAGTACTGGCTCCGTGATGCTCATGATAGAGAAGTGTGGCAAACCCTGGGGAAGGTCTATGCCCAACGACGGACGCTAAAAGACTGATGATGATGATGATGATATATGTATTTATTGAGATATTTTCTTCGGCACTCAGTAGCTAACCAAGTAGCCCTATATCATATAAATAAAGAAAAACGAGTGTCGTACGGAAATCGATCCTGCGTCCACCAGGGAACAGTCTATCAACTGCTTTGCTTTTACCAATGGCGCTAACGACACCTTTGGTAAGATAGGAATCCGGATAGAGCACTTATATCACTCATTTCTTTTACGATCGTCGGCATATATGCACAGGGGGAGTTGTCCCGATATCTAGCAGAATATATCAAGTCAGACTTTCAACTCCGAAAGTTTTACACTTCAGGAATGAAGTTTTCTTTGCTTTGGTTGGAAATGAGGGATAATTTAGAAAAATGAATTGAATCTCAATCATAAAAACAACAAAAAAACAAACAAAAACAAACGAAATAACCTCAAAGAAACTTATCAATTTTATGTAACTGAGTAAATATCAAAGAATCTTATAAATAAATCAATATCTACGTTTTCAAATATGTTTTTCCCTTTCAGGTAAGTTTGAATTTCTTTCTACACTTATTGGTAACTAATCAATTATTTAGTGCAGGGAGAAGATCATGATCGATGACCATACGACAAAACTATGAAATTTCTTTCAAATGGGATTTTATAAGTTGAAATACATCTATCTATAAATCCATCTATCACAGTCTGTCCGTACTTCTATCTATGTATTTAACTATTCCAGTCTATTCATATCTATCTATCCATCCATTTCAGTCCTTTTCTTTTAATGTTTATCTTTCTATCACTGACCGTACTTACTTATCTATATATCTATCTGTTCATATCTATCTATCTATCTATCTATCTATCTATCTATCTATCTATCTATCAGTTTACCTATACTTATCTATCTATTTGAGTTTGTTCACATGTATCCATCTATCCATATATCTATCTCAGTATCTATCTCAGTATCTATCTATCTATCTATCTATCGATTAGAAACCGTCAACCAAAACTGTCAACAAAAGTTTCTCTCATCATTTTAGTTTGGTTTGGCTCGCTCGTTGGTTACGTTTGTATCAAGCGTACAGGACGCATGGGTTAGAGGGATGAAAATTTAAACATTTACTCTTTATTATGTCAACAACAAAAAAACGGATTGTTTTTATTTTAACCCCCCACCCCAGGTATGTTTTCTGTCAGTGATGGTTCAGTTTGCATTATAAGTTTATGCTAAATTGGTCCCTATAACCCATTTGTTTTTCAGACTTTTTTTTAGTAATTACAGCCCAGCAAAAGCCGAGAGAAGTAACTTAATCATCAATCATCCCCTTTTCCCAATATTTTATTGATCACTCTCAACTCAGCATGCTGCCAAAAGATGTTGATCACATGATGGATTCGATTGAGTGACTAATCAAACCCGTTTATTCATCTATCTATCTATCAGTCTGTCTATACATAAATTGTACTGTCTATCCCTCTCTGAGCCTATACGTCTGTCTTGACCAGTTTTATGTCCACATTGATCTGAAAATGTATATAATTCAATAAACTTGAGACCGTCTCTGACAATCTCACAACCACAGGCTAACTAATTGGTTATTACTTAGGTCGAGTGATGTTGAAATCGGGATGGTGTTCTGGCTAAACAAATAGTAAACGCTGTCCAACTTTTAAAAAAATTTTCATAACATTCTTGGGGATTCTGTACAATAAAATTTCGTTGATGGAATTGCTTGTAAAAGACAATTTATGGGGTTTTATTTTTAGGGCCGAGAAGTTCGCAGAGTCTATCGATGGAAGTGTGTCGTGTGAAGGTGTGCACGTGTACAAAATAAGGTGGAATTCATAAGTGAATAAATGGGTGGATAACGTGGTTTAAAACAAATTCCACTTGTTCCAGGTTTATTATTGGTGTCAGGCCCGAGGCCGTAGGTGCTGTGTACTAAATGAGAATCGAATAAACCGAGTTTAAATTTAACTACTCTACGGCGAGGCACCAAATTTCGCTTACGTTTTTAGAGGTATTTACATAGCTTAGTCTGGCACATACTGCCACTGTAGTGCGCTTAGTAAGAATAGAATTCACTACAGAAGCAATGGTCTATGAGATTGGTTCGACGAAGTTTCTCAGCGTAAATTACTACAGATGTTGGCTAGCTTTTTGATCTCTTGGGCCATTTTTCATGAAGGAAACCCGAAAGACCTCAACAACTATAGGCCTATAAGCCTACTCAACTGTGTATACAAGCTTTTCACAAAGATCATCACCAACCGAATCCCAAAAACACTCGATGAAAACCAGCCACGTGAACAGGCTGGCTTTAGAAGAAGCTACTCGACCATGGACAACCTGCACTCGATAAATCAGCTGAAAGAAAAAGCAGCTGAGTATAAACTACCACTTGCCGTAGTATTTATCGACTTCAAAAAGGCGTTCGACTCAGTAGAAATCCCTAAGGTCATGGAGGCCATCAGTCAGCAAGGTGTAGATCCAGTATATGTTGAAGTGTTGAAACATGTATACAATCACGGCAGCTCATTTATCAGGCTACATAAAGACTCGGACCCTTTTCAGCTCCAGAAAGGAGTGAGACAAGGTGATACCAGCTGAACTAAACTCTTCACAGCCTGCCTCGAGATGATCTTCTGAAGGCTAGACTGGGAGAGTAAAGGAATTAAAATAGACGGCGAGTACCTGAGCAACCTCAGATTCGCAGACGACATAGCCCTTTTCGCAGAGAACGTACACGACCTCCAACTAATGATAGATGAACTAAATGAAGAGAGCAAGAAAGTCGGCCTACACATGAACTTCAGCAAGACAAAGATCATGTGCAACAACCACATTGGAGATAAAAACACTAAGATCGAAATCGAAGACACAGAACTCGAGAAAGTAGACCACTACATCTTCCTAGGACAACGAATCTCCATGAGACCCTCAAAAGAAGAAGAAATCAAGCGAAGAATCACACTAGGATGGCAAGCCTTTGGCAGAGCTAGCTCAACCTTCAAAAATAATGATCCCATTAATTCTAAAGAGAAGGGTGTATAACCAATGCATCCTCCCAATAGTCACTTATGGAGCTGAAACATGGAACTTAACCAAGAGACAGACCCATAAACTGAGAACCATGCAACGTGCACATGAAAGAATAATGCTGGGCCTCACATGGAGAGACCACAAACCAGCAGAGTACATCTGAGAAAAGACAAGAGTTAGAGACATCATAGAATCCATTGAAAATATCAAATGGCGGTGGGCTGGCCATGTTGCAAGAATAGCAGACAATCGATGGACATCACGACTCACAACATGGATTCCCCGAGACCACATGCGCAACCGAGGCCGGCAAAATGTTAGATGGAGAGACGAGCTAGACAAGTTCAGGAAGTACTGGCTCCGTGACGCTCATGATAGAGAAGTGTGTCAAATCCTGGGGAAGGTCTATGTCCAACGAAGGACGCTAAAAGACTGATGATGATGATGATGATGATGATGATGATGATTCGGGCCACACATTCGCTTGAAGGAATGTCAAGCTTATTGTAGAAAGTGTACTTTATTTCAATTCTAGACGAACAAATGAATTAAAATTATTATAATATTGACCAGTGAAGCCAAAACAATTGTAATTTTACATTATGAATTATAAAATTGACTCTCTGGGGAAAATTATATAGGCTTTCAAATAAAAGCCTCGATAGGCAGAGGGTCACAAAGGTATTGCTGAAGGCTACATTTGGCGCGTAGGCTCGTGATTTTTTGTGTGAATAAAATAAACTATAACAGTAATGGTCACCTAGGCTAGGCCATTGACCATCACATGAAAGCCTGGTGTCCTTCACGGCAAACTGTCTTTATCATTGGTCAAACTAAAATTCGGAAGTTTGAGCTGACTTTGACCCCCCACCCCTACGTAACAGCACGAACAACAATCCTCACCAAATTTAGGAGAGTGAAATATTTACTATCTGTCTTGCCTGTCGCGTTGAACCAAACATTTCCCTGGGGCAATTTGAAATCAAAACCAAGCGATCAGTAGGCGATGCACTCAATGATTGAGCCTAACAAACAATTTTAACGTCCATCAACGAATTCATTTATTACGTATATAGAATACAAAAGTTGCAGTAATTATCTTTAGTCGGAATAGAAATGAGAGAAGAGTTTGAACCTTCAGCAGTCAGGCTTGTCTAGCTTTTAACACACTTTTGGGGTCGAAACTTTCTCTGAACTTTTTCATGTGTATTTAGAAACCTGATCGCCTTTAATCATTCATGGTGACTTTATAGCTTAACGGGGGCTGATTTTGCACCTTAAACCCTAATTCTTTAGAGCTGATATTCCACGCTTGTTGATGTTCAATCGTTGCCGTAGGATTAAGTTCCGATTCAAAGTTGTGATCAAAAGCGATTGAAAGTAAAAATGAAAGTAAAATCTAGTGAAAATTAAGGATAATGTTGCAATATTTTATCAAAGAATAAATTCGGAAAAAAATCGTTGTATAAAGAGGGCAGTTTAACAGCTGCAAAAGCCTCCACCAAGAAAAATTATGCACAAGATTCGGGGAAATGAAGCCGTGAATCGGTCAGGCCACCATGTATTTTCTGTTTGCCACTTGTTATTGTAAAAAAGAAGCACTCAAAGAAGGTTGTAGAATGAAGCGGTTGAAACATTGTGGTGACAATCCAAGGGCCTCAAAAGGGTTTTAATTGTCTGGATTATTTTTGGATAGTCTATTTTTACATAGGAATTTGCCTGTGGCTTACTTCTGATTTTGTTCATTCCTGTGAACCCTTTGCGTCTCTAAGAGGAAATAGGTTTTAAGCAGTTGAGCCACTAGCCCAAGCCCGAAACCCTTATCATTTTACACAGGCTTAGGGCCAGTTATGGCGACTGACAAGCTGCAGGTTTAATACTGGTTAACTTCTCTAAAATGGGTAGAATTACAAAACTCCAAATGCCATGCTATTCACCAGTAGCTGTGGAAGTATATAGGGCATTAGTGCGAAGTCAAACAGTCTTAGCTGAAACTTGGTCCACCAATTCCGTTTGGAATATAACTCGAATCATTCGCCTAAAGAAGTCTAAACAGAGCAGGGACATTCAGGGACATAAACGCGTTTGTGTAGAGAATCTTCTATATCATTATAATATATATATATATATATATATATATATATATATATATATATATATATATATATATATATATATATATTATGTTATATTGAGCTGACTCATACTTAAGTATATTAAGTTCGACACCTGTTCATTGTCGTGGGTAGTCAAGCTGTCAAGAGTGCTAGCCAACATGACAACGAAAGATTGTATATGTTAACAAAAAAGGCATTTCTCATTGTATAACTTAGACACGAAAAATCGCCCTTTAATCAAAGAAACCACACAATTTATCGAATACTTCAAAAAAAAAATTTTTTTTGGAACAGTTGATATTCGAAATCAGTGTGAAGCAAGCTACTGAAACTCCTTTTGTTTCCAGTGACCATGTATTTTATCAATTTTAAAAAGACTTCAGTCAATCCACCAGACAACATGTTTGAATTTCACATCTGAATTTAAGACCGCTGCATAACAAACTATTTCAAAAATTCGATTTTATTTTGAATGTGCTGTCTATGACAGATTAATAGGTGCTGTACACACACACGTGCGTGCATACATACATGCATGTACATGCACAAAAAACACACACATATCTATTCATCTATGGATAGATATAATTAAATAAATGAAAATATTTTATATTTCCCGAACAAAATTTGTATCCTATACATACATATATATAACTATTAATTACTATTATAATTAACACTCTTTCCTTTAGGGTTCAGCACTCTTAGGTAGGGCACTCGTCCACTATGAGCTTCTATCCAATGCTCTTCCAACACCGGAATAGAGATGAGGGATTGTGCGTAAGTAAATATACCACTCAATTTGGTTCTATTAACCGTCCACTTCCGCGTAGGTCAGGGGTAGAGCATCTGCCTCTGGGTCCAGAGGTTCTGACCCTACCTAGTGCTACTGGAAGGGATATTGGATAGTCTATAGCCACACTGAAGAGTTGTAATACAACGAAACAGCTGTCTGTGGTTGACTTAATTATATATATATATATATATATATATATATATATATATATATATATAAAGAGCTCATCATATAAAGTCATATATTACCGAGTATAAACTAAATATTAGATGAAATAAACTAAATAAAACTAAAACAATGTTTAGCCGTATTCAAAGCAGTCGAGTCAGCTAAAGATCCGTATATTACGAATAATCTTCTTGTGTTTCATGATTAGAACTCCGTGTCAGGTAATTAAGATTTTAATATAATTAAGCTATGTCCTGGCTTGATTGCTTAGCACAGGTGCATCAGGTGAGAATCGGACATTATTTGTCAATCGTGGGGGTGGGATGGATGTCAGTTCGTACCTTTGGGGGGAAAGTCTTTGTGGGTGAGCGGAGCTTGCCGGAGAATAGATCTTTTGTTGTGCTGTTTCAGTGGGGAAAATCGCTGGGCACAATCTGAAAATCGATTTTCTATCGTAAACAGAAATTAATGATGAGCAGCGAGATATTTTTAAAAAGAAAAAACAAAAGAATAAGATGGAATTTCGATTTGTAATGTCTGGTTTGGGTTGAAAGGGTACACGAAACATCTAAAAATTCAAATGTATTTAAGATTTGTCACGGATACACTATGAGACAATTTAAAAAAAAAATACCCTTGGGTAATGAGTGTAATTTTCTGATTTCTTATGAATAAGGAGTATAGAAAATAGCTATTATTACCTTCAAACTTTGCTTTTTCTAACCAGGACAGTGATAATTTGAAACCTACTTATTTTCAAACAGACATCGGGCAAATATACTTATGTTTGATCGCATGTAGATATAAAAACGATAATATACGAATATAACTGTCCTGGTCACAAAAGCAAAGTTTGTAGAGAATGATAGCCATTTCATGTATTTTGTACACACAATTAAAATTATCACTGACTATCCAGAAACAAAAGCTCTCGTTGCACTGTGTTATTTGAGCTAGTATCTTCTATTTGATTGTTTTTATCAGTGAGTTTCCGTCGATGCTTTCTGCGTTCTTCATTAGGTACACAAATCATTTAGTAATCCTTTCAGAGTTCTCTCATTCTCTTTCTTTTTTGTTTCTTTTTTGAGGAGCAACACAAACGTGCGTAAGTATTGCTACAAAATTTTTGACCACTTCAAATTTTTTTTAAAATTGTAAATATGCCGTCTTCAATAATAGACATATGATTTTGAGACTCTCTCTGTCACCCCCTTTCTCTCTTTCTCTCCCTCTCTCTTTCTCTCTCTCTCTCTTTCTCTCTCTCTTTCTCTCTCTCTCTATGTGTGTGTGTGTGTGTGTGTGTGTGTAGACAGAATATAGAAAATTGTTATTTGATAGAGAAACAATCAGAAACAATGTATATTAATAATAATAATGATATATATATATATATATATATATATATATATGTGTGTGTGTGTGTGTATGATGGAGTAGGGATTTGCTACATAAACACATTTATGTTTCTGCCCTGTTTGAGCTTCTTCAGGTGAATGATTTCATTTATTTTAAATTCCTATTTAGGCTATTTTTTCGCTGTTGGGGGCTATTTTTCTAGGTCATAGAAATGTATCTGTGTTTATCTTTTTCTGTTCACAGGAGTGTCATTGCTTGTTATACTTTATTGTTTTATGTAGTCGGGATACCTTTTCGTTGGTAGTTATAGATTATAAATTAGGACGATGTGTTGTGGGCCTTTTCGTTATCAGTATGTTGCTAAACCATCAGTTCTTTGAGGTATGTTTCTCCTCTGAGAATATTTCAGTCCCACTTAAGTCTGTTTCCCAATGTTAGGATACCTTTTTTCTACTCTAGATCAACTTGATATTAAATCTTGAATGTGTGGAGCACTTTATGAAATAAATCCATTACAAATCAGATATTGTATCATATTGTACTGTTTTCCTGATTTGAATCATGTATATATATACAGTGAGGTAAACTCAACATATATTTCATGAATATGATTTGAATCATGTATATATATACAGCGAGGTAAACTCTACAAGTGTTTCATGGAAAAAACATTTTTCAAGACTTTTCCTTTGCCAATATCTTATTGACTTCAGTAAAGCTACATTCAACCAAATATGAAGTTTTAAAGAACAACCGATTAGGAATCTCGAATCAGGCATTGAGATTGAGCTGTTTATTAGCATCTAACAATTGCAATTAAGTCATTTCAAAAGTTATATTTTCATTCATCGTAGCATTCTAGTTTTGTAAGTTCCACTTGGATGTTTTCTCTCACAGATTTTATATCACAGTCGAGAAAATGTAAGTGAACATCTATCGTCAAAGTTCAACTTTCGCCCCCTTCGGGGTGGTTGGGGGTATTGCTCCCTCGGGATGGGGGGGATATCGCCCCTGTTGACAATGCTCAACATAAACAGTTGCTGACGCAGATGTTTGTAAAAGAAAACCAATGATTAACGGGATCGGTAATTTGGAAAGCAAGAATTCGATACGATCCCCTCAAATGATTAGAAATATAAAAGAGTTAGGAACTATTTACTATTGATTGTCTTTTATGTTCCATTGTGGATGGAATGGTTCAAGGATGCCAGATGTTGTCTACCGCACGAAACCAAATTTGTATGGTCTAGGGATCAAATTAAGTAGCTTCTCTACCAAATTAATCAAATGATTTAAAATCCATCATCAGACTTAGCTTTGAGGAGAAATGGATTAAAATAATTTTTTTTTCATCTATTTTTCATGTTTATTTATGTACATTGTATCATTTGTGCGTAAAGGATTGTTATCTCTTGTAAATTATCCTTTAGTCATCAATACAAAATCCTTATTTTCGGAACTTGATAGCGTTTTTTAATAGCAGGTTTGCGCCATTGTGGTTTCCTGAGCTAAATCGGTTAAAGAACAACAACAGAAGGGCAGCTTGTAAAGATCGAACTCACTAATCATCGATCTATAATAAGCGCTTCCAACATATTTTTAGCCAAACGAATTCCTTTAGATGTACCGTCCATTCTGCTTTGATTTTTTTAAAAATTTCTATCTTAAAAATCCGTGACCACCACGATCTTCTATGACTCAGCCTAATATTTTTGATCTAGAAAGGCCCCATCTCTCTCTCTCTCTCTCAATATATATATATATATATATATATATATATATATATATAGGCAATGCTCTTCCAACTCTGGAATGGAGCACTCTGGCAGATGGGGAATTATGTGTAAGTAACATATCGCTTAATTAGGTCCTACTGATCGTCCAGTTCTGTGTAGGACGGGGGTAGAGCATCTGCCTCTTGGTCCATAGGTTTCGACCCTACTTATCGGTACTGGAAGAGGATTCAAGTATATAACCTCACTGAAGAGTTGTAATACAACGAAACAGCTGTCTGTGGATGACACCATTATCAAATAACGCTCCTATCTTAAGGGTTGACCTCTCTGAAGTAGGGCACCTATCTACTATACGCAAGCTCTTTCGACTCTGGAATAGAGCTCTCTGGTAGATGGGGAAATTCGACCCTATGTAGCGGTACTGGAAGGGAATTCAAGTCTATCGCCACTGAAGAGTTGTAATACAATAAAACAGCCGTCTGTAGATAACACAATTATATATATATATATATATATATATATATATATATATATATATATATATGTATTCATGGAAAGTTATCTTATTTGAAACTCTATTTGAAATGATTTCCCATCGTTGCACGGAGAATAGGTTACTATAGATAGAACAAACAATTGGAGAAAAATGGGACTTCCTCAGGAATCGAACCTGCGGACGTTAAAGTAGCCATTCCAACGTAGCGTCGCTCTAAAACATGAAAATAAGAATTGGCCTACTGCAGATTAACAACAACAACAAAAACAACAAAATTACCGTATAAAATTCAGTCATCAGATTTGAAAGTTCGTTTTATTAAATTTACCATAAGTGGAGAACCTGTTACTGTGAAGTGCAGGGAAATCATGTTTTAATCCTATTTGCCAGTGAAGATGATTGCTCCGGTGGGAGAGTGAATAAATAGGATGCTCTGGTGATGCAGTTGTGGCACGATTGACGAATTGTAGTTTACATATCAAAATGGTATTTGAGGTGAATACCTTTTCTGCTTTTTGTTGCTCTTTCAACTGCCCATAGATGCCATTGAAACAAATTGTCCGGACACCTTGAAATATCATTTTGAAGATCTAAAATTCAGTTTCCAAGACATTGATATTGATATTGCTTTTATAGATCTCTTCTAAGTAATTGATCACTATGTATAGCATTAAGTAAGATTTTCCAACTCAGCAAATGTTTTGAAATTTGATTGGGGGATCTTACCTTTGTCGAACGACTCTTGTATCTCTAAATTCAAAGTTAATTTTTTGTAGTGATCTTCAACACTCATAGATTGACGAAGGGAAGCACTTCAATAGCCATCAATGAATCCCGTCGAATACGCTGGTTCGTTCGCTTCTTGTCATTGAGGGCTCTTACATCAATGGATGTTGTTTCCATTTGCAACTAAAGTTTCAAAGAATAATTTGAAGGAATCATCACTCAGCATCCCTTCAAATGTCTGAAGAGTTCGGTTAACAGGCTGTCGTTCATTAATAGACGCCATCTTCTAACTGTGCAAAGTTCCGTACAGATTGTCTCTTGGTGAATATATCCTATGTCCTAATGAAAAACAAAAACACAATATTAATTTGGTCATTTATAATTGAACCTCATGATTCAACATCCACTGCCAATTTCTCTCGAAGATATATCTCCCACAAATCCAACATTTCCTAGTTTTGGAGAGAACGTAACAAGAATGCATATTTCAATTACAGTTCCCATTGTATCAGGAATGATTTCAAATTCGTGTGTGATGTCTTTCACTGATGAACTTAACGAACGTCTATCACAATGATTAACCAAGAGTCTTGGCTAGATCGTCCAAATTTAGGGAGAAACGCCTGAATTTTCCCAGCATGGTGCTTACACCACCATATATTTTCCCTCTGCAGTTGGACAAAGATAATTGCATTCGAATTTTCATGTCTATTATTGAAGAAACTATTATGTCACTTTTTATATCTGCCAGTTCGTGAAAACTTTTAAGGTTTTTACAAATGAGCAAATACATAGATTGTCTACAGCTTAAGTGTATCCATCATACATAAGTAAAAAAAAAATTTTTTTTTTCTTATCTCTAATAACTGAATTAAAAAAAAAATTGGTTTGCCATAATTGTCAAAAATTCGCTTTGATATTCCAAATGGGTGTTTGAATATGATATGTATCTTTTTGAAACGGTAACCTTTCATTCTACAACTTTAATGAAGTATTTCTCTGCTTCTTGTCTTCCTTTTGAAAACTCAGCATTCCCCATTTGAAATGGATCACCAGATTTCTAAATAACGCCAGAATGGAAGCAACTTACTCAAATATTTCGTAGATAAAGTAATTTTTAATCGTACAAGGAATTCTTAAAAAAAATAAAAAACAAAGAAAGAACGAACGCACAACACGCTGAGAATAAGGTAATATTTCTATCTGTTCACAAGAAACCTATTAATTTCTTTTCATTGTTAAATTGAAATACCAATTTCTTTTCATTGTTAAATTGAAATATTTCCAGACATTTGAAGATATCGACATCAAAGAGAAGACATTGCGTTGTTTTTAATAAAGCCCAACCATTTTGAAACAGTAGAAAATTACGGATTGACCTGCACACCTGCTAAGCTTGAAACAATGCAGAATTCTTGATTAATCAGAAAGATGTTGATGAATTTTGAAAATTCGATCCAAAATTTTCATGCGTTCCGATATAATAATAAATCCCTCTTCTGTATCTAAATATAGCACAAAAAGTGCTAAATCCAACGGCGTTTGTTTTGTTCCTGTATCATGATTTAAGATATTCTCCCTGGCCCTTAAAATCAAAACGTATTTCCAGCTTTCAGTTGTTGTTCATCATAGCGAAAAAAACAAAAAAAAGGTGCAGTGTCAACGCAGGAGCCACTGAACAAGATCAAATAATCTTGTGACAAAAGGCTTTCACTAAAACGATAGAATTGATTTGGTTTATTTTAACACTAACTCTTGTAAAAAAATAGCGTTTATTGAAATTACTAAGATTATTCGTAAAAATTTTTGGAAATTGAAAATAAAATAGAAGTAAAACTGAAAACTATCCGATAATGTAAGGGAAGGAAGTTGATTCTGATTCGAATATTGCTAAGATAATCTTGTAAATTTTACGTCCACTTCGACTGAGGAAAGGAAATACAAGACCGCACTAACGAAAAAAAAAACATGAAGGTCGTGGTACTCAATCTTTACGTTTATAATAATATTATTATTATTATTATTATTATTTGGAATCTCACACCAGTTGCGCTGGAGTTTGAGTGACAGCAAGTCTCCTCAAGTCTCCAGCCCTTCTCTCCTAGTACTCATAGGTCGCAGTAATACTGCGATTTACGGTTTCACACCGGTTGCCCAGTGGTCATTGCTGAAGGCTGAGTGACAAGTCTCGTCAGGTTTTCAGCCAACATCTCTTCTCTCTCTCGCCTATTATGTCAGTGCTGCAATTAGCATTTCCACTTTCATTTCCCTTCCTTAGTTGGGTCACTGTTGACAGTTAACGTTGCAGTCCTTATATTTTCAGCACTTTCTTCGGTATCTGTGTAGTTCCCAGCAGTGCCGTGGTCTGTACAGTCTCAATCCTTCCCTTTATCCTGATCTCCTCCAGTCTCATCCTCAGTGTTTTTGGGACAGTTCCCAGTGCGCCCACTATGACCGGCACTACCCTGGCTTTCATGGTCCACATATTCCTCAATTCTCTTGCTTGGTTCTGGTATCATTCCCGTTTTTCACTGCCCTTCGTCTTTACTCTATGGTCTGTAGGTATAGCCACGTCTACTATTTGGCAGGTCTTCCTCTTCTTATCTACAATTACCAAGTCAAGTCTTCTTGCCTGGATGAGGTGGTCAGTATGGATGTCAAAGTCCCTGAGTAATTAGTGATTTTGTACCGGGAGATCCACTACAAATATTTTTACAGATATTCGGAGAGTTTAAACTTCAGATCTTTCA
>OY735216.1:8808053-8838053 GCA_963457665.1 Thysanoteuthis rhombus | reverse complement strand
TCCTACTTAGTCACGTGCTATATACGACCTACTCCGGCCGGCATAACAAGACACTTTATGAATAAACATATCAATTCAGGCGTGCATGCACTTCAGACAACTCCAATGATAGAGTTATATTCGTTTCTTCGTGTTTTTCAGCTCAGATGCGCAACGTCCTTGCGAGTCATAGACAGCAGTTGGGAGGGTCACGAAAGTGGGTCGCAGTTTCGCGATCAGTATACAGCAAATATCTGTTCGGTGAGTCGAATTGCAATACTTTGATTTTTCGACGATTGTTGGGGTGGGCCAACAAACCCTGGGGTATCGTAGGCAGTAGCTGGAGAGCATGACTTGAAAGACTCGAAAATCAGAATTCGAAGTCCTAACGATTGTGCTTGAATGTATGTGGGTGTGTGTTTGTGTGAGGGAGAGAGAGAGAATGAGAGAGAGAGAGAGAGAGAGAGAGAGAGAGAGAAAGAGTATGTCATGCGTGTGTGTACACTTATGATAAAACTGAATCGGAATATTAACATAATTATCAGAAGATAAAAGAAATCAGAGCGGCCAAGAGTGGACGTTACCCGAAGAAGGAAGTCAAGAACATGGCAGATTCGATGAGGAGTTAATCGAACCGAATATTGCTGCATCGATTACTTGAAGAAGAAGAAGAAGAAGAAGAAGAAGAAGAAGAAGAAGAAGAAGAAGAAAAAGAAGAAGAAGAAGAAGATATAAACTGGAAGAAGAAGGAAAAGATTTTGAAGAAGAAGACGAAGAAGAAAAAGAAATGTGTGTGCGGAGAAGGAGATGGAAGAGGGAAAGGATAAGAAATGGAAAAAAGAAGAGAAAGAAAAACAGATTTTAACACAAAGAAAGTAGGAAAGTAGCATTGATGAATACATATAAGGAAATGATTAAAATAAAAAGAAAATTATGGAAAATAAAATATAAGAAAAAAGAAAGACGAATAGGAGGAGAGTATGAGGATCATTCTCAGTTATGGGAAACAATTCCTTGCGTTCCATGTTAACGCTGCCCCGACTATCCCACAGTAAATTTAAAGATCTTGTTGAATATACGATAACCCCACTAGTATCTTAAAGAGTGGTTTTAATCAATCAATTGGACTGCTTGGTGTCGGGGAGAACACGCACATTGAATGAGTACAAATTATAATTGGACACCTGCTCTATGATATTGACGTAATTGTCATGTAACCGGATGGTATATCTCACGATTGCTAAGCATGCAAAGGCCTCTATATTCTCAAATGACGCACAACCTAAATATCTGTTTCAAGACTTCAAACTGTTGATTGAAACCAGGAGCCTGATTGAGGCCCATACTCAACAAGGTTATAAAAATGCCGATACTTCATTTTACATTTACTAAAAGTTGAGTTTAGAAAGGAAGGCCAATAGCAAAACTCTGAGTAGGTCTTAGAGCATAGTGCTGCATTAACTATAAATGCTTGATGCACCATCCTTCCTATTTGGAGAAATAAACATCAAGCTGCCTCATTGATACCTATGCTTGCTATATTTAGGTTACTTCATCATCATTAGTCTTTTATCGTCAATCGTCGGGCATAGACCTTCCTCAGGATTTTCTACACCTCTTTATTGTGGGTGTCGCGGAGCCAATACTTTCTGAACCTGTCCAGTCTGTCTTGCCATTTCGTATTCTGCCAGCCTCGGTTCTGCATAATAATTTTTACGATGTCTCTGACTCCTGTTTTTTTTTTTTCTTCTAATATACTGTACTGTCTTGTGGTTTCTCCATGTGATGTTGAGCATGATTCTCTCATGCGCACTTTGCATGGTTCTCTTGGTTAGGTTCCATGATTTAGCTCCATAGGGGACTATCAGTAGGATGCATTAGTTGCATATCCTTCTTTTTAGAACTAATTGGATTTTCTCGTTCTCGAAAGTTGAGCTTGCTCTACTGAAGGCTTGCCACCCTAGAGTGATTCTTCGCTTGATTTGAGATGGAGATTCGTCGTCCTAGATAGATGTAGTGGTCTACTTTGTTTAGTTTTGCGTTTGGAATTTTGATCTTTGTGATTTTATCTTCTAGTAATTCCATGATATGCAACTTTAAAAAAAAACGTAGTCATCTACTCCACCCACTTAAAGTGATACTTACGTTGCATTGATACATGATGATAAATTTGACAACTGGTAAAAAATTTGAAGACTTTCTTGAAGAGGAAACACAATAGAAAATGAACTTGGAAGAGCTCCAATCACAAAACCAAGAACGAAATGTGTACATCCTAGCAGATAAGAGTGACACTGTAAAAGCTCTATATTCTCACTTTTCTTTTTCTCCCTTTCATTCCTTCGTGATTTTTCATTATATATTTCTTTCTTTGCATTCGACATTTCTATCTTTCTTTTTTTCATTCTATCATTCTATCTATCTATCTATCTATCTACCTATCTATCTATCTATCTATCTATCTATCTATCTATCTATCTATCTATCTATCTATCTATCTATCTATCTATCTATCAGAATATTTTCCTCCTTTTTGTCCCTACGTCTTTCCTTTCTTTCCTTCTCTTTCCTTTTTTTGCTTCCTTTCCTACGTTCTCTGTGATCTTCATGATTTTTACCACGTTTTTTCTAAATGTGTCCCTAAAGATTCCCATCAGGGCAATCAAGTCTTAGTATTATCCTGAACTAATTAGAATTACGCTGATCCCAGTTCCCACCATAATGTCAAAATGAAAGGAAAAAAAATTGAAGAGATGCATCACGGGTAATTATAATCGGATGAAAAAAGAGGGGGGAGGAAATTAAGTTTTTTTTTTTTTAAATAAAACATTAATCAAATTTTAGAAAATCTTATAATACAAATTCTTCCCTCCCCCACATCACGTAATTTCTTATCTTCTGCCGGCCTCAAGCGATTAGACAAGATGTAAACGCAGAAAAATCATCATCATCATGATTCATCATCGTCATCATCATCATCATCATCAATCTATTAACGTCCATGCGTCAAAATTCGTCAGACCTCTCTGTCGTGGGTGTCGCAAAGCCAATATTGTCTCAACTCCTATATCATCGCATCCGTTCATTTTTTGGCCGATCACAGTTTTGTACATAAGCTCTGGGGATCCACGTTGTGGGTTTTGATGTTCAGTGGTTGTCTGACATTCTTGCAGGGTGACTAGTCCATTGCAATATAGGATTCGACGATATCTTTGACTCCTGTTTTCTCTAATATAGTGTGCTGTCATGCGATCGCTCCATGTGATGTCAAGCAAGAACCTTTCTTATATACGTTGCATGGTTCCTTTTTTCCGTGTCCTTTTTTCCCAATGAGCAAATATTAAGCAGTTATTTTGGGTGGGTAAATAGATATATTGAGAGTTAAGAAGAGACATTTACTCTACTGTGGTGCAATGGTCAACAAGTTAGTCTCACAAACTAAGTCTCTAGTGTTGTTAACTCTAGCCTGATAGGTGCTGCATTTCTGTAACCTTGTACCGAACTAAACTATGAAATGAAATAGGCAGCTTTCATAAGGTACATACCTTTGCCAACTTCGGCCAACTGGGTGAAAATCAGTTAACAAATATTTAAGATGCTGTGGAGGTAACTCTATGAGATTTTTTGATCCGTCCCAAAAGTTGAACAATTATCCTTATTCTG
This sequence comes from Thysanoteuthis rhombus, assembly GCA_963457665.1. Taxonomy (NCBI): domain Eukaryota; kingdom Metazoa; phylum Mollusca; class Cephalopoda; order Oegopsida; family Thysanoteuthidae; genus Thysanoteuthis; species Thysanoteuthis major. The sequence goes on along the minus strand of OY735216.1, from coordinate 8,834,411 downwards.
CCATTGAAATCCATCGTGAACTTTGGGAGACAGTGAGTGCTTTGAATGTTTAGCTACAATGCAGGGGAGGAGGATTCCCGTATTTGGCTCAAAATTCAATCACTTCCCTCGTAATCTATCGGCCATTGTTCCAAAAAATTTCATTGGAATTCCTCAAAGAAGGTCTGAAGACATTGTGTAGATAAATAGACCTACGTATGAATACTTATACCTCTCCAAACTCTGTTTGCAAAGCTGAATGACTCTAAAGAAACACTTGCAATTTATCTACAGGCCGAACTCATATTCTACTTTCTATCATTTGATAATGTTCAAAGGACTCAAATTTCCCGACGAAGCTTTGCTCTAAAATGGAAATGACTACGATCTATTTTTGACTATTTGCTCCAATTTTACCTAGTTAACCAGGAAGAGAGATTGTACAGTGGCAGTCAGTTCAGATTTGGCGCATAGAGTTCGAATTCAGTTTGAGGCTGTTTGCATTCACTTTGCACTGACCCCCTTGTAATAACTGTTTTTTCTATGTTCTGATTGACAGTGTGTACAAACTATACAAAATATCAATCATTTCCCTAAAACTTTGCTTTTGGGACCCGGACAGTGATCTACTTATTTTCAATAGAACATTTTTATTCAAATAAAGTGAGAAAAACAATTACTTTTGAATATTACCATCCTAGCCATGAAAGTAAAGTTGGGGGGGAATTATAGTCATTTTTTGATCAATCAGAAAAAAAAAACACTTACTACACAAGGATAAAAAAAATGCTTGGTATTATTACATTTGTATGTAATTTTTATCAACCAATAGATGGAAAATACTACCACGTGTAGTGTTGAGAATTCAGAGTTGGTTTGTTGATATTCAGCTCTAAGCTTATCCCCGATTCGATCATAGAACAATCCTTTAGGAAGAAGCTTAGTAAAGAGGGAACTATCTGAGAACACGTCCCCATGGAGGGGTTTCGAAAAAAGCTTTATAAATAGTACTTTACCAACTGCATTTCTGCTGACGAATCTCACAGAGTGTTGGAAGAGCCAAAGAACCCAAAGGGCCAAAGAGCTCAAGAAGCCAAAGTCCCCCGATCCCTTGAAAGCCCCCAAATCCACTCTATATCTCAAGCTACGGTTTTGTCGCCAGGTCACGGTGAGGAAAGAAAACTATTAATTTAAGCAAAATCTATCTCGTAAAGAAGACAAAATAAGAATAAAACGTCTAGAATTAATTTAAATAAACACTTTCTTTCTTTGTAAATAAGAGGCCATAATAAATCTCTGTCAACCTTGTTTTCCAATTTTACGCTGTTTGATCACCATGTATTTATTATCATCAGTGGGAGCAAGAAATTCTATTAAAAACGACTATTATAGCGACTATAATTAATTACGTTACAACTAATGCAAAGAAGACGGTGATATCGAGCGAAAATCTTTGCAATTGCCACGGCCAACATTTCATCCAGCTCTCAACAACTTGAAACATGCTAAAACAGATGTTATGTCTAGAAGGATTGCAATTTTATAAACTTCAGCTTGTTTTTCGTTTAATCTTTGTTTAGTTCTCACATCAGTGGCTTACTTTATATTTCTGATCCATACAGTTAACTTAACGGTCGTAGAATGTAAAAAAAAAAAACGACCTGCATATGTCCATAGAATCTAGCAGAAATAAGAATAAAGGAAAACTAATAATTACGATTCTTCATCTGGGAAATTCGGACAAAGTGAGACTATGATGTCTACTGCTAATAGATGTAAATGCAACAAAAAAGATGAATGAAAAACCGGTTAAAAATTCATATTAATGGCGATGCAGCATCTAAGAAATTCGGACAATCTAGGACTATCAGATCTACTATTGTAACTAAGTGTAAGCAAACAACGAAAAAAGCTTGAAAAACAGTTGAAAATGAATTATAATAACAATTGCATCGGGGAGCCTTTTGTGATAGCTGATCTTATCAGTTGAGCGAGGAGAGTCCTATGACTGAGAGAAAATCTAACCGTATAAACTCATTCTTTATTTTCTGTCATTCACTCGGTATTATATCGAATCTCCATAACCCCACAAATCTTCCACTCGAACAACCAGTCAAGTGGGGTACAAATTCTTTTCTTGTTCTGTGAGTGCGTTTGTGTGTCTCCAGGCGCTCTTTGTCACATTTTTGGGGATACAACATTGGGAATGTACATGGGTACACCACTCGGTGTCACTGGAACTTTTTCTTCCAAGTGCTTTTGGGAGTACTATGGTTATTTTTGATCAACAGTAGCCAAATATTGAGCTTGTATTTTCTTAAAGTGTATCTAGATCGAATATCTATTTTTAAGGTAATTTTAGACAATTTGTTCTCGTACACATGCTGGCTACGGTGATTCTTTTATGCGATGTAAGTATATTTGTTGCTATGGTTTTTATGCTCAGTAGTGGTATAAATAATGAGTTCAAATGTTTAGATTTGATCTTCTGACAGTTATGGGGCTCTTGTAGCTCAATCAGTAAGCAGCAACACTCATGGTAGGATAGGCTTCCTGAAACAAAAGAATTTGAGTTTAGATCTTATTGGGAACTTATGTACATTCCATCCGATTTACCAATCACTGCACAATGACGGTCCGGGTTGTGGCGAGTAATAGCAACAAAAATAAAGATATAAGAAAATCCCAACAAAAAATCATTAGTAGTTGAAAAAGCTATTTCTATTTTGAAGACAATTCGAATACTGATCTCTCTCATTTGTGATATTTAATGAACCGGAAACTTTTTTTTAACGAAAATGCTATAGTGGTTGTTGCCAAGTCAGTCGTTTTTAGCTGGTGCAAAAACAAATAATACACTTGTTGCCATTCCATACATTTAGCCCTATTTCGGCTTCAAAATCATTACTATCAGTCCGCATCAATCTTTAACATTTAGATCCAGAACCATCTTTATTGGAAAAAAAATCCAACCAAAGGAACTGTGTGCCAGATGAAGTCCGAAAAACGAATGGACTGACATGTAATGAAATAAGGATAAGTAGATATTCAACCGGTTCTGCTGAGAGCAAAACTGGGCCATGTGAAGGGAAAGATGAATCGGAAGATCGTTTTGAAACAATCTTTTAATTATTGAAGGGCTTATCTACCAAGAAAATCCGCCTTTGCTCGAACGCCGAAAGGAAATACAAAACTATTTCGTCAGCCAAAGTCAGAAAGATACCACAATTCTGGAAAAGGTGATTTTCCAAAGTAAAGCAGGCAAACAGAGAAAGCGGCTTTTCGATTTGTCACAGTTTTATCATAAGTATACGACATACATGCATATAGACATGTATAGTCGAAAATATACATAGTCGCACACACAAACACACATACATATATATATATATATATATATATATATATATATATACAAGCACACACGCATATATATATATACATATATATATATATATATATATATATATATATATATATATATATATTATTGTGTCATCCACAGATAGCTGTTTCGTTGTATTACAACTGTTCAGTGTGGCTATAAATTATCTGTTATCCCATCCAGTACCACAAGGCAGGATTGAAACCTTCGCTTCAGATGAAGGGGAGGGATATTGAGCCGTCAAAATGCTGTGGAAAAGTTGAAAATATGGACACAGAGTAAAAACAACTTGAGCTCATTTTGTACATTGTATTTTACGTACATTTCACCCATACCGGCTATCACCAAAGCTATAAAAGCGAAAGTTGGTTTGAGGGAAATACAGAAATGCTGGAATGGAAGTTAGGGTAGAGAAATAGTTGGTTATAAGTGCAGACAAGCGTTTTTTTTAATACTACGTAGACAGATAGATAGATGAAACCAAAAAAATGGAGCATTGTACTACGTAAGTTATTGTGCTTTTATCTGTACTTCTCGGATGAACTTTCCTGTGAATGTTTGGCAATTAGCCCATACCTTTAAAACGCCTGGCATACATTGTTTTCTTCTTGAACAAAGTAATTTCGTGCTAAATCCATCTTCGGAGCGATAGGGATATTCCTTTGTCTCAGTGCGATTCAGTCTTTATTTGCTCTTCAAAAGAAGTGACTGCCTGAGTCGGACGTTCGGCTGTTGTTCTTTTGTTCCTGAAACCTTTCTTATTATCTCCAAGAAAACCGATATTCTCGAAGGAACGCAGACTTTGCATGAAAAGTTGGTTCTATATCAGTTCAGTGAAAAAAATGAACATTTTCATCATTTTACTGTGCAGATGATTTTTTTGTTTCTTTCTTTTGTTCTTTCTTACTTTCTTTCTTACTTTTTTCATTCGTTTTTCCACCCTTTTATTCGTTGTACCTTTCTTTCATTACGAGTGCTTATCTATTCACCCATCGGCCTATATGCTTAGACCTATCACTCTATCTGTTCTTATCTATTTATCTATCTTTATGTTCTAGTTATATTTACATTTTTGTCTGTTCTTAACCAGCTCTCTCTGTCTGTTTCTATATATCCATCGATCTATTTCCAGATCTATTGATTCCAGTCCCCCCCTCTCTCTCCCCCCCCTCTCTCTCTCTCTCTCTCTCTCTCTATATATATATATATATATATATATATATATATATATATATAATACTATAGAATGCATTTAGTGTATTTTGTTGGGGTATCGAACTTCTTCTTCAATAAAGAAAATATAGAAAAAAATTACATAAATCGAAAAAATTCTCTACATTGAAAAAAAGAAAAAGAGTATCTCTTAGCCAATCAGTCATGAGATGAATATTTAAATAATAAATTGAAGTCATGAAATTGATAAATCCAGAGATTTTTTTCGTGATATTGATTGGTAAATAGGTTCATGTTCACGTACAATGCAATTCCTGATTCTGTCCATATATATATATATATATATATATATATATATATATATATATATATATATATATATATATATATATATGTGAATTAATTAATGACTTGGCTTCAAAAGCGAAAATTTTTCGGGGAGAATTGCCATAGCAGTAAGACCGCAGGGACTTTGTGCAGAATAACCCTCAAGCCTTAGCAATGGAGTTTTAAGGTCAAATCAGCTTAAGCAAAGGTTTCGAACCTATCTCGTGATACTGGAAGGGATATTGGATAGTCTATAGCCACACTGAAGAGTTGTAATACAACGGAACAGCTGTCTGTGAATGACACAATCATTAATCATCATTATAATTAACGCTCCCTTCTTTAAAGTTGAGCACTCTTAGGTAGGGCACTTGTCTACTATAAGCTTCTATTGTGATGTTTTTTCAACTCTGGAATGGAGCACTTTGGTGGATGTGGAATTATGTGTAAGTAAATATATCGCTCAATTCGGTTGTGCTGACCGTCCAGTCCTGCGTAGGGCAGATGTAGAGCATCTGGGTCTGAAACAGAGGTTTCGATCCTACCCTGCGGTATTGGAAGGGATATTGGATAGTCTATAGCCACACAGAAGAGTTGTGATACAACGAAACAGCTGTCTATGGATGACACAATTATTGATTGTATATATATATATATATATATATATATATATATATATATATATATATTGTATTAGAGGTCCTCAGAGTTTTCAAGGTGTGTGGGGCTGATGGTACCGAGTAATGGGATTCAGAATCTTGCTTATGCTCGGCTATCTTATAGGGTGCACTACACTTTCCTGGAATTATGTTTGTAGGATATATATAGTCCTCCATGTTTTTTTTAGAAAGCGACCATTAGAGATAAAACAATAATAAAACAGAGCATATGAAAATCAATTTAATTATATGGATCACTCTAGCTGTGCTGATATGTTTCTATGCTATAGGCATTTCGTCAACTGATTCAAATCATTTGACAAAATGTTTACAGAGAGAAGGGGGAGAGGAAGAGAAAGATAAATGAAAGAGGGAAGGGTATGAATGTGAGAGAATAGGAAAGTGAGAGAGAAAGACAATGGGAGAGAGAGAAAAAAGGAGAAAAGGAGATGAGAAAATAGAGAAAGAGAGAAAAAGGCTGATAGATCTGCTCGAGTGTGAAAATATTGAGAGAACATCTTTCTATGACACATTATTTGTAACTTCGATGTTATTTGATTGATTCGGGTACAACTTAGACATATCATTGGCGTGGATGAAAAGTCAGACTTGAAAAATATTATTGAATTTTAATATTCATATTTTCTGAACAAACTTTTTGTCTCATTTCCACTGTTAATTTTTCGAGACTAGCATTCCTAGGAAAATTATGAACCATCGCCATCCATATATTTTTCTTTTTATCTAAAAAAGCAGAGGTGTTTGAATCAAGTTATCTTGATGCAAATACTACCAGTATGGTTTAAATCATACATTTATAGTTTTAAAAAAACGCAGACGCAAACAAAAGGACCGATTTGACATGAAAGAACATTGTAAATTGAACTTCAAATAAAAAAAAAAAAAGAATAAAGGGAAGGGGAACTAAAAATATATATTTGCTTACTCTTCAAGACCTGTGATTGTGCGTTTGTGTGTGCGTTTGTGTGATAGGACAGGGCAGAGTTTGGATAGATACATAAATTCATATGGACCTCAAAACACATACATAACCTAAATCCAGCAAGAGTAATCAAACCGGTCTGTTGTGGATAGCAGCGATTAATAAAAGTTCAGGAAAATCTATTTTTAAAATCCTTCCGATGTTTATTTATCACACACGTTAATTTTATTGAACTCAATCAAATATTATCGAAGTCAGAAGCAATTGAAAGATGTCAGTGATAAATGGGCCGCCCAATATTTGAGTTTTTGACGAACTGAAGCCAATTTATTGTAAATGAATTTTGACAGCTTTTCAGATCAGTAACAAAACAACAGGTCTGGTTACTCACTCAACAGAAGCTGTCACAGGACCATTATTTTTCAGCAACATACAGTGTTGGGGGTCATCAATCGCAAGATTAGAAAGATGGGTAATCCATGTATAAACTACTACTTCTAATTATTAATTTAGCATGAAATCACATTGTAAATTGAACCTTCGCTAAGAACAAAAAAAATGGAGGGTCATAAAACCCCAAAAAGCTTTTTTCTGGACATAATATGGAGTTGATGTTTGAATTTTCAGCCATCTAGCCTGATGTACAACACATACATACATATATACATAGATTTTCTCCAGCTAGGAAGAATCACTTTGAAACTGGGTGAACCTGTAGACTATTTTGACAGTTTTGATTGACTGTTTCTGATAGTCAGGTGATGTGGAATAGAATTCCTTACCAAACGAATACAATCTAATATTTCACTTACCTTTACAAAGAAGGGACAGAACTCGTGATTGATCGAGAAATTATTGATCAGAAGTTATGCCGATACATTCCTACCAAACTATTCGTACTTATTTATTGATCTGGGATGGAAACCGATGTCGGTAGTCTGTGTGAACACGGGTAAAGGCCAATTCTTTATTGGCACATCGAGCCATATATCTGGTTTTGCATCTACCACTCCATATACCCCCCTCAGGCTGTACATTATCTATCTATCTATCTATCTATCTATCTATCTATCTATCTATCTGTCTGTCTGTGTGTGTTTAGTTATATCATTCGATGTATGTTTCTATCCATTAATTTCAATCTATCGCATCGGAAACCAAAAGTTCTGATAACAAAAGGGATTCAGGCGAATATGTTTAAACATTTTTCTACTTTATCGGGAGGCAAGGGGGTAATGAAAATGTAAAACTTACCTATGTTAATTAAAGGCCACTTGATGATTGATTAATAAGGTAATTAGACCCCATTACAAGAGTCAACTTCATTTGATATGCTTTCCTACCCAAAATGTTTAAAGCTTCTTTTGCAAGTCTTTGTGTTGCTCTATCTTCTGTGTTGGCCTTTTCTGAGTAGGAGTTTTTCTGTGTTGTCTATTTTGTCAAGTGGGTAATCGCAGCACTCTCTCTCTCTCTCTCTCACACACACACACACACAAACACACGTGCACACATACACACACACATATATATATGTATGTATATATGTATGTATGTATATATATGATCATAATTTGCGTTTTATTATGTAAGAACTTATTTGAAATGATCTCCCATCATTACACAGTTGATGTATCATTCACCCTAGACAACGTAAAAAAGGTGAGTGATGCATTCATTGTTTAATGACGACAGATAATCTCAAATAAGTTTCTATATAATATAACTCAATTTATAATTCATTCTGTTGGATCACATACATCCATTTCTTTATATCTATCTATACATATATATATATATATATATATATATATATATATATATATATATATATATATATATATATATATAGATAGATAGATAGATAGATAGATATATCTTTCCATGTATCAAAATTTCGAACATATTTTTGAATGAACTTCAAAGCAGGCAAGGATTATCCACTAATTGGAGGATTGGCTCAACACATTCTTGCTAAACTTAATTTGTTTTTTGTACCGTACTAAGGCAAACTAAAGCACTTAGGCAAACTAAGGCAAACTAAGGCAAACTAAGGCATATGGAGGCTGACAAAATATTACGCTTCATTTTGGACTTGAGATTAGAATGTTAGTGTTTCCATCTATTCTGACTCCATTCAAACCAACTGGGAGATACACGCTTGTGGCCTTGTACCACTTTGAGCTAAGTAAATACCTACAGACAACACAGGGGGGAAATAATGATTTGTTAGTTTGTCCCTCAGATCATCTGTGGGCCCCCTTCAATTTGCTGGGCGTTAAACTCAATCGAAGAGGGATAAATGGTAAAATTAAAGGGAGAAAAAAAGATGAAAAGAAAAAAGAAAGGGAGGAAGTATTGACAGAGCGGAGGAAAATAAGAAGAAAAAAGAAAAAGAAAGAAGGATTGGAAGAAAGAAAGATAGAAAGGACGGACGGATAGAAAGAAAAGAGGAAAAATGGAAAGAAGAAAGAAAAGTGTGGGGAAAAGTTTGGATATAAGGAATGTAGAAATAAAAAAAGATAACAAAGAAAGAAAGGGAGGAAGGATAAAGAGCAGGAAGGAAACAAAGAAAGAAGGAACAGAAAAAAAGAAAAGAAACGAAGAAGCTTCAATATAAATGTTTGAATGGGTGCAAAGAATAATATGAAGAGCAAAAAGCAGAAAAGAAAAATCTTCAGCGAAATTACAAAAATATTTCATGAATTACGAATGTCTGCCATTTTGTCACGGCAAGATGATATCCCGTCGAGACATGGATGCTCAAGGCCTGTCGGGATCGAACCTCACTCTCCTCCCGATTCAGTCAATACCTACTACTTTGTTCTAACATTTACTGCATTAGTCTCTTTCTTTCTTTCTTTCTCTCTCCCTCCCCCCTCTCTCTCTCTCTCTCTTTCCACTTATTCACTCTTGATTTAAATATGAACCTTTCCTTCTTTTGCAACGCCAATACAAGCCCTCTCTTTCTCTAATTATTCACTTTTGATTTCAATCAGAACCTTACCTTCTCTTGCGACGTCAATCCATACTCTCCTCTCCTCTCTCCCTCTCTCTTTCTCTCTCTCTGTCTGTCTGTCTGTCTGTCTCTCTCTCTCTCTCTCTCCCTCTCTCTTTCTCTCTGTGTCTCTCTGTTTCCGCTGTTTCGGGGGATCAGGTGCAGAGTAAATGCGGGGGAGAAACCCGAGCCATACAAACTGAACAGCGTAGGAAAATTCTTGAAGCGTGACCGTCTCAACAAGAAGGCCAGCAATGGGATACGTCATAAAAACAAGCGCACAAAAAAAAAAAAAATTAAAAAAAGGCAGCAGTTTGTGAACAGACTAATATAATTTTTTTCCTCTTGTTGACAATTCGATTATAAATCAACCGAGTGGTCTAAGCAGTTGCCGTTGCGCGTTTTTTGATCTTGAACGATCATGTCGCCAATATTTTCAAGATATCCGACCTGCCTAGACGCAATGTTTTCAATTTCTTTCCGATAATTCATTTTCTTTTTGTGAATAATGATAATTGTTTTTCTGAATCTTTTTATTTCGTTTCATTCGTGGTTATTTTTATTTTTTACGCTATGCGGAATGTAGTCATGTGACATAATTTTTCAAATTATTCTAATCCCTTGTTTTGAACTGCGACGACAGTTGGCAGATCTTAAAAGAGAAACATTTCATGTCAAGACCAATTTTCAAGATAGTTAACAGCGTTTGTAAGGAATTAAGTGACCCGGAGAAAGAGTGCTTAAAGAAAGATACTCAGCATCCAATTTTTAATCCGCCCGTAGCGTTGGTTAAGAAAGGAAAGTGGACAGTGAATTGGGTGATTTCTTACGTGATGCAATATCCTTCCTTCTTTTGATCAATTCTCGAGAGAAAAAATAGCAGGGGCAGTTGTTATAGAACCGTTCAAATGTTTACTCTCCGCGACAGGACATAGCTGGCTCGCCCAGAGATTGCATTGCAAATATCAAAGTACTGACTCTAGTCAAAGAGAATTATCGTACAATTACTATATATATACGATGGGAATTTTTAATTAACTCTCCCGAAATAATTATAGCTGCTGTTTGACAAATGCCATATATATATATATATATATATATATATATATATATATATATATATATATATATATATATAAGCTCGATCACATGCCCGATTGACTATATGTTCATTGGTGCATATTTAGCACCCAGTGTTTATCTACCATAGCCTAATAAACTGCCGGAAATAGTAAACTATAACTTCCGGTCGCTTTTCTCTTTGTCTTTTGCGCCAAGGTAGCCGTTAACAATGACTCACGTTCTGACAGCGAACAGCTCCCCGGAGGCGTCATTTTGCCAATGGAGTGCGACAGCTATTCAATTGTTTCTCCTCGAAAGCCACACTCTTCGAGCGTGAATCGCCGGAAGTGGAAACAGTTAGCTACTGACGTAAACGTCACGCACGCACGCTAACATTTGAAACCCGTTATTTGGATTGGTCTGATTTGAAGTGTGAGGTTCAAGTCAGTTCTTTTTTTGTGAGTTATATATCTCTGAGTCTTAATGAAGAAATGGACTCGAATGGACACAAAATTCATTGAACTTTGGAATGATAGAAGGTTGTGTAGGGATCCAAGAAATTCAAACGTGTTATAATCTAGCTGCCATACAGATTTAGCTATGTTGGTGCTAGATCTAATTATTTGTGAGTTAGATTAATATTTTGAAGTCTATCATTCACCTGTATTATAGCGCAAACTCATCTATAATGAGCCGTATTATAAGGAAGACCGTAGCTCTCATTATGTCCTTGATAGTGTTGATTGAGAGATATATTTTGTGTCAAGACGTTTTTGTTGGGACAGAACAGGATTGGTAATTTTTTGCTTGCATTTTTGCCATTAGTGAAATGGAAGAAAATTTGTTTTTTTTAACCTAATTGAATGTACCAACAGCGTGAGGTTACAAGGGATGAGTAGAATAAAGCTAAAATGGCTGAGGATTTGAATTGTTTGAAAGAAACGTTTTCAAAGGTTATTTGGTTGAATCAGTCGTGAAAGGACGTGTTGTAAGAGCGGCAAGAAACGTGACTGTAACATATAGAATGTCCGGATATGACGTTTTTCTAAACTATACGTGCATGGTGTTCTGCAGCATGCTCTTAACTACTGTTGCTTTTTTTTAAAAATTTTCTTTTCTTTTCTTCTTCTTCTTCTTCTTCTTCTTCTTCTTCTTCTTCTTCTTCTTCTTCTTCTTCTTCTTCTTCTTCTTGTGTACGGCAACTACTAATACCACAACTACTACAAATAATAATAATAATAATGATAATAATGATAACAATAATAATAACAATAACGATAATAATAATGATAATAATAATAATAATCAGATTGTTTATTATAGAGATAATAGTAATATAATATCAAAAAAACTGAAAATCTTCGATATATATATATATATATATATATATATATATATATATATATATCCTTGCTAGTCAGATTTTAATTCAAATATAGAAAAAACACTTTCAAAATGATAATGGAACGTTCTGCAATGAGAGACGAAACATCACACATCAAAGTTCCAATCACGTGGTGCCTTTCCCGAAAATGATTTTTATAAAAGTTGAAAAAGTGAAACGTGTGTTCTGTCATGAGAACTGAAATACAAATCAAAAGTCACACATGACGTTCAAATTCTATTTCGGTTTCAATTGCAGAACGCACGTTTTAAGGGGGTTTATTTTTTGCATTAATTTAAATCATTCATGAAGATATACATAGTATCGAAAATCCCCTCAGGTCATATTACATAACATTGTAAAAAGTCAAGTCTAGTTTTTCATTTTCATTTTAAAATATCTACTAGTAAGGCGTTATCGGGCATTCTATGTAAGTAATATTGGACTCGTGCTATTAAGAGGCAAGGTACAAGGGTGCGGGAGGGAGATAAGGAGATCAAATAAAAGGAGCAGTTCTGGGGAACTGGCGGTTGTTTCAAAGCGGAATTGTCAAGATATTTGATTGAGTATAGTTATCAAAAGTTATCACGGTCAGGAACCTCGATTTGACTCGGAATTTTTTAGAACAATACGGGGAAAGGAAAAGCAAAAAGAATGGGAAGTGAACTTATCAACATTTCATCTGATATTAATGAACTGACAGGTACCTACCAATCTGTTATTTCGTTAATAATCCTTGAGCCGGATGTGTTGCAGTCTTAGTATGTGCACTATTGATGTAAACACCTTTTTAATTGAAATCGTAAATTTGAATTGCAAAAAAACAGGATGTAGCAAAAGATATTATTAAGCCATCACAATTTGATTTTTCAAAAGGAAAGTTCTAGTGGGACACTTACTAAGTTGGAAATGAGTGTGAGCAATTGAATAGACAAATATTACCGTAGCTACTTCATGTGAAAGAAGTAAGGTCTCATTGTCCCTGGGATAGAGGGTAATTAGTTACATTGCTTGAACTGGGATAGTGGACCCCCTGCGAGTCAATTATATGAGAGCGTTTCTCCCATTCTTTCTTTGATACTCCCCTCTCTCTCTCTCTGCTTTTAAGGACGATTTGAAGTTGAGGAAATATAGAATTTAAGACTAAAATTGATAGTCCGTTCATTTTTCACTGTTGTGAGAGGTCCAACACAAATGGAGATCACTTGACAAGACATCAACGAGTTCATGACTGATGATAGAATACATCACACGGTATTTAATGTCCATTCTCTCCTTCATCTCTCCATCTACTTAGCAAAGAAAGAATTCTAAAATAAAAAACACCTGGTACCATGACTATAGATATTAATTTTTAGCTACATGAACCATCTGATATACATTACAGAGATAGTATGATCACAATATGGAGAGAAAAGTCAACAGTTAAAGCATCAAGTCAGGGTCTGGCTGACCAGGCGAAACCAACCCTGAGAAAGAAATAGTTATCAGAAATAGAACTTCGGAGAATCCAAGAACATGAAGAAAGAAAAACGTGGCTTACCCCCAGAGGGTTAATCTGACAGAGCTTATATAGAAAACGTCTAAACAGAAGCAAATATGGACACCAACCCCTACTGTAATACAAACCAGAGACGAGATGGGGACGGTGACATCCCATCAAAAAAAAAAGGATAAAAACCTTTTAAAAAATCAATACAAGAAGAGAAAAAGCCACTGACATCTCTTAAATGGAAAAAAACAAACAACATAAAACCAGATTCCGCGCAGGCATAGAACTACTGGAGCCACAGATTGGGATTCCAAAAGAGACACAATTAATCCTCAGAATGGTTAGATTATATTGGAAAAAGAAAATCCAGGACGTAGATGAAGGGGAACAAATTATATTGAATACAACCACACAAAAAAACTCTCTCCGAAAAATAGCCAACAGGATTGCACAAAGAAAAGACGGGATACAACGATATCTATTTAAGATATTCACCATTTTTACATGACAGACTGATCCATAGATTCCAAAGTTGCCTTGATGAAGGTAGGGTCCCAAACTAGATGACCAAATGCACGAAGTTCCTCATCCAAAAAGACACAGATAAACGGAAGTAACTAAGCAACTATAGGCCAATCACGCGCTTACAACTTACGTGGAAAATTCTGACCAGGTAGTTAGCACAGGACAGAAAGAAAAGGGCTTTTCATAAGACACGAGGGTGGTAATCCTCGAACATTCCCCTGCAGCAGAATAGTGCAACGAACCAGCTTTTACACATGCTTACCTGCATGGACTTTTGGATCACCCAATCACATTATCAGATCGAATCCACTTTTGCAATTTATTACAATTAGAATGATTTGCAGTCTTCTTGAAGTCTACCGAAATTTGCTGACAAATCTATCAATTTTTTGTGTGAACAAAGGTGATGGGAACTGAGCAATTGAATGGGATTCAACCATGCGAAAAAAGTGGTACCAGCATAAACTGGAGACAGCCCAGGAGAATGGACTCCTGACATCCAAACTGACCACCCAAGCCAAGCGAGAAGACCAGACTTCGTAACTGTGGAGAAGGGAACCGTGGTCGTGCCAGCGGATCACAGAGTAAATAAGAAAGAGAGTGAAAATACCAAGACTGGGCAAGGGAGCTGAAGAAGGAGTGGAACATTAAAGTCAGAATCGTAAAAAAAAATATAATAGCATAGAACGGACGGTACAAATCACAGCGCTTCTGTGATGTGAGTAAGATATGAGAGGAGGACTGGAGACCTAAGGAGACTTACTGAGACTAAGCCTTCGGCGATACTCACAGGACAAATGGCGTGAAACTGTAAACCACAGTACTGCTGTGGACAATGAGAGTGTGAATAAGAGGGCTGGCGACTTGAGGAGACTTGTTGTCATACAGTCTCCAGCGGTCACCACCAAGCAGCTGGTGTGATAATAATAATAATAATAATAATAATAATAATAATAATAATAATAATAATAATAAGGCGAACAAGGAAACTTATGACGATGCATAAAGCATTACATCCTAGGGATGATACAGATAGGCTATACGTTAAGAGAAAAGAAGGTGGTAGGGGGCTCATCAGCATAGAAGATTGTGTCCAGAGAGCTAAAGTAGTCCTAGATAGATATGTGCAAACAAATAGTGAAGAAATCATAAAGAGCGCGAGGGATAGTGCGACAAACAATAAAGTAGAAAACAATGGAACAGTACAGCAAACTAGAAAAGAAAAGTGGGAAGGGAAAAAATTGTACGGCGAGTTTAAAAGACAGATAAAAGATATAGCAGACGAAAAATCATGGACGTGGTTACGAAAGGGAAACCTTAAGAGAGAAACAGAATCGCTCATCATGGCAGCCCAAAACAAAAGCATAAGGACAAACTACATAAAAGCAAAAATCGATAGAACACAGACAAACAGCAAATGCCGCATGTGCGGTGAAAGAGATGAGACAGTAAACCACATAACTAGTGAATGTAGCCAACTCGCCCAGAAGGAGTATAAGCATAGACACGATAGAGTAGCAACGATGATACACTGGGAACTAAGTAAACAAATGGGATTCAACCATGGGGAAAAGTGGTATCAGCACAAGCCAGAGGCAGTTTTGGAGAATGACAACCACAAACTACTGTGGGACTTTGACATCCAAACTGACCACCTCATCCAGGCAAGAAGGCCGGACTTAGTAATAGTAGACAAAAAAAGGAAGGCCTGCCAAATAGTAGACGTTGCTGTACCTGCAGACCATAGAGTAAAAAAGAAGGAGGGTGAAAAAAGGGAAAAATACCAGGACCTAGCAAGGGAGTTAAGGAAAATGTGGAACATGAAAACCAGGGTAGTACCGGTCATAGTGGGCGCACTAGGAACTGTTCCCAAAACGCTGAGGGAGAGACTGGAGGAGATCGGGATTAGGAGAAGGATAGAGACCGTACAGACCACAGCGC
Source organism: Thysanoteuthis rhombus (assembly GCA_963457665.1). Taxonomy (NCBI): domain Eukaryota; kingdom Metazoa; phylum Mollusca; class Cephalopoda; order Oegopsida; family Thysanoteuthidae; genus Thysanoteuthis; species Thysanoteuthis major. The sequence goes on along the minus strand of OY735216.1, from coordinate 8,818,546 downwards.
TACTTGGAACTGCACGGATACTGAGGAAGGTGCTAGAGATATAAGGACTGCAACGAATTGTAGCTCTGTCATGATATGCGAAAGAGGGAGGAGACGTTAGCTGAAGACCTGAGGAGACTTATTGTCACTCAGCCTTCAGCGATAACCACTGGGCAACCGGTGTGAAACTGTAAATCGTAGAATTACTGCGACCTATGAGTAGTAGGAGAGGAAGGCTGGAGACTTGAGGAGACTTGCTGTCACTCAAACTCCAGCGGTTACCACCAGGCAACTGGTGTGAGATTCCAAATAATAATAATAATAATAATAATAATAGGAAGGCTTACAATGACTGAACCGGTATGAAACTGTAAACCGCAGTATTACTGTGGTCTATGAGAATGAGGAAGGGAGGGCTAGAGACTTGAGGAGACTTGCTGTCACTCAACCTCCAGCGGTACCAACAGGCAATAGGTGCGAGTGTTCGCAAAAAACAGGGGAGAGCTTGAGACTCTGTTCAACGAAGTAAAGGAATACAGTGAGGACATCGGAATGGAGTTTGGAATAGAAAAATGCACAATCATGGTGATGCACAAAGGAAGGCTTTCAATGACTGAGGGAATTGAACTCCCGGACAACAGCAAGATTAGGGCATTGACCACACAAGACCGATCCAAGTACCTAGGCGTCCTTGAATGTGACACGATAAAACGGGAAGAGATGAAGGAGAAAATAAAGAGAGAATACCTTAGAAGGATAAGGAAAATATTAGAGACCAAATTAAACAGCAGAAATCTAATAAAAGGAATGAACACCTGGGCTGTGTCAGTAGTTAGGTATACAGGACCATTCCTAGGATGGACAAAGGAAGAGCTCCAATCAATGGATAGGCGAACAAGGAAACTTATGACAATGCATAAAGCATTACACCCTAGAGATGATACAGATAGACAATACGTTAAGAGAAAAGAAGGTGGCAGGGGGCTCATTAGCATAGAAGATTGTGTCCAGAGAGCTAAAGTAGTCCTAGAAAAATATGTGCAAACAAATAGTGAAGAAATCATAAAGAGCGCGAGAGATAGCGCAACAAGCAATAAAGTAGAAAACAATGGAACAGTACAGCAAACAAGAAAAGAAAGATGGGAAGAGAAAAAATTGTATGGCGAGTTTAAAAGACAGATACAAGATGTAGCAGACGAGAAATCATGGACGTGGTTACGAAAAGGGAACCTTAAGAGAGAAACGGAATCGCTCATCATGGCAGCCAAAAACAAAAGCATGAGGACAAACTACATAAAAACAAAAATCGACAGAACACAGACAAACAGCAAATGCCGCATGTGCGGTGAAAGAGATGAGACAGTAAACCACATAGCTAGTGAATGTAGTCAACTCGCCCAGAAGGAGTATAAGCATAGACACGATAGAGTAGCAACGATGATACACTGAGAACTAAGCAAACAAATGGGATTCAACCATGTGGAAAAGTGGTATCAGCACAAGCCAGATGCAGTTTTGGAGAATGACAACCACAAACTACTGTGGGACTTTGACATCCAAACTGACCACCTCATCCAGGCAAGAAGACCGGACTTAGTAATAGTAGACAAAAAAAGGAAGACCTGCCAAATTGTAGACGTTGCTGTACCTGCAGACCATAGAGTAAAAAAGAAGGAGGGTGAAAAAAGGGAAAAATACCAGGACCTAGCAAGAGAGTTAAAGAAGATGTGGAACATGAAAACCAGGGTAGTACTGGTCATAGTGGGCGCACTAGGAACTGTCCCCAAAACGCTGAGGGTGAGACTGGAGGAGATCGGGATTAGGGGAAGGATAGAGACCGTACAGACCACAGCACTACTGGGAACAGCACGGATACTGAGGAAGGTGCTAGAGATATAAGTACTGCAACGAATTGTAGCTCTGTCATGATATGCGAAAGAGAGAGGAGACGTTAGCTGAAGACCTGAGGAGACTTATTGTCACTCAGCCTTCAGCGATAACCACTGGGCAACCGGTGTGAAACTGTAAATCGTAGAATTACTGCGACCTATGAGTACTAGGAGAGGAGGGCTGGAGACTTGAGGAGACTTGCTGTCACTCAAACTCCAGCGGTTACCACCAGGCAACCGGTGTGAGATTCCAAATAATAATAATAATAATAATAATAATAATAATAATAATAATAATAACTAGCTAAACCTGTGGAAATTCCACGGGTGTTGACAACTAAAATATCATCACTACTCTCGCCAGTGTATTTCTGCGATGAAAGTATTAATGTCGTTAATGTCGTTATCACTGATGTTTTTTTTATCAATTTAACTATAATAGCAATCAAATAAAATTGTTCAAAACACTCTGCTGGAAGTTGGTTTTAAAAGTAATTTCTATTCCTTCTGAAACCAGAATTGGTAGATTAACTTTTGTGAATCTTGTAGCAGGATTTTAATGGAAAAAATTCATTTTTTTAAAAACTAATACGGAAATAAAGGGTTGGTTCTTTGCAAGCTTCTGTTAAATACAAAGTTTAATTGAAACAATTTTTTCCGATTTTATTGCCTTTTCGGTGTGGTCATTTTGTCGTAATTTAATTTCATTCTTTTTTCCTTTTTTTCTTTCTTTTTTCTTTCTTTTTTCCTTCTTTCTCAGAAAACGCTTTGACAATCGGTAATTTTCTCGTGATATGTTGCTCATCTTATTTCTGACCTTTAAAGCTGCAGAAACATTATCCATGTATTTATCTATCGATCTATCTATCTAACGACGCTTAGGGTAAAGGAGGAGTCCGAGAACGTACTTATATTTCCCAACACTCTGTTTTACGATCGTTGGCACATTTATTTTTAGGTGTATGTTGTTCCCCTATACTGACAGTCTGAAATATCAATAAACTGATAATTTATACCCAACAGAATGAAATATATAGAAAAAAAATAATAAATGATTTTTGTTAGGCACCGATTTTTCTTTTATCAAATGGAGTGGTGAGTAATGTAGATGCGTTCTCGGATCCCTGGCTTGCCATGAGTGTCGATAAGCTCATTTGGTAAGAGTAGAGCCTGTGTATAAAGCTGTTTCCAAAGTGAATGCAGGTTCGATCCACGCATGAGGCTCATTCTTTATTTATTTACTCGATCTAATGCCGCTCAAGTGAAATTGATGCCGAGCAAAAGTACATTTCTACAGGAATGTCCTTATGATTATCACAATTTGTCGGATATAAATTGCCTATTCACTGATATTTGATATATATAGAGAGAGATAAATAAATGGTTACACACACACACATCTCTCTCTCTCTCTCGATATATATATATATATATATATCTATATATATATATATATATATATATATATATATATATATATATACGAAGATAGATGGATATGTGTATGTATATGTACATATATTTGCGTGTGTGCGTGTCAAACGACTGACTTTTTAAAAAAATGACAAATACATAAACAACATTCACAGATAGTACTGCCTGAGCAGTAGGCCGTTACGGGAGAACTCTCTGTCCATATGCTTACTGACTCATTCCTATCTCTACCAACCATTGTGGCATGTCAGGAACAAGATATTTTATGTAAAAAAATATCTGAAGATAGGGCAGTGTACCGAGATGTAGATTCATGCCTTTCAAATTGGCATTTGTGCCAAGTCTAGACCTAAACTCGAACTTGGTTCGACAATTTGGTTGTCCATACTGATGCACATTCTGTCATTAGCGTCCTGGCATTTTTCTATCTCCCAAACTTTGGAACCTCAAATCTACAACACGACCATTCATCCTAAATTGTCACGTCCCTTTTCAATGGATGTCACTGAGTGTTTATTGGAGAGGGAGAAGGATAGAAAAGAGTGAGAGAAGGGGGATTAGAAAGAGGTATAAGAAGAGAGTAGAAAGAGAGGGGATAGAGAGAGGGTAGGCAGAATCAGGGATAAGGATAGACTGATACATAGAGAGAGAGGCAGTCAGAAAGAAAGGGAAGAGAGTGAAGTAGAGAGAGAGAGATGATAGCAGTGAGCTTTGGGAACAAAGTCTCCTCTGTGTTTTTTCTTTGTCTTCAGCGATTAATGAATTTCTAATGAATATATATATATATATATATATATATATATATATATATATATATATATATATATATATATATGAGGTACGAAGCAAAAGTCAGAATTAATGAATGTTCCGAGAGGCCAAATTAATCATTGGTGATTAATGGATGTTTAGATAATTTGTCATCTGCTTATCTTGACCGACGGTGAAGTGTGTGTGTGGGACAAATGACGAGATTAAGAGAATGAGTTGATTAAACCTATTCTCTCATCAAGCTTCCGTATACACCGTCATGCAGAAACAAGGAGATGCATTCATAATTGCACGCCAACACCCCACATCTCTCTTATACATACATAAATCTGTGGGGATCAAAGTTATGAATCGTGATGTCCAGCGCTTTTCTGACGTTCTAGCATGACTGGCCCATTGCAATTTGAGTTTTCTAATAGTTCCTATGACATCTCAGTTTTTTCTCTAATATATACTCTTCTGTTTTGTGATGTCTTCATGTGTCGTTGAGTATCATTCTCTCTAGTGCATTTTTCATCGTTCTCAGTTTGAGGGGCAATCTTTCGGTTGGGTTTCATGTTTCAGCTCATTAGATGGGAGTATGCATTGATTGTATACCCTTCTTTTCAGGACTAATGGGATCTTCTTGGTTTTTGTAGACTGGGCTGGCTCTTCCGAAAGCTTGCCAGCCCAGAGTGATTCTTCACTTGATTGCTTACGTACACAAATCATTCGTATTTAGCACTGATTATAAAAATTCTAAAAACGGAGTTTGAAATTGGGCTCACATTTTCCATCTAGCATGGTCCTATTTCGAGCTTTACACGGGCCTGTGATGGAGAGAGAGAGAGAGAGAGAGCAACCTCGTGGGAGAATGGAACTGTTGACTCTCGATCTCAGCCAAATGTCAGGAATAAAATTTCGCTGCCAGCAAATATTTAGCGATAATATGATTAATGCTATCTTATTCACGGCACCATTTGTTCATTCGCCGTCTTTAATGCTTCCTTTCATTATCTCTGGACCCCTCAACGTTTTATCCTGTGTGCTTGCCCACAAGAGACCTTGGAGATCAGTCAGTATATAATCTACAGTCGAACTATGTAGAGTAAAGAGACCCACTAATTTGTCCAAGATGTATTGCTCTTTGGGGGAGACAAATTGTGATGGACGGTTGATTATGGAAAGAGAGCTGAGTAAATTGTCTAGTGCACAGGTTCCCAGCCGTGGGGTCCACTGACCATGGAGGGGAAGGGGGCAACATAGGTATTACTAGGGGGTCGTAAGCTTACTGAGCAGACTTTTCTAAATCCTAGGGTATGCGAGTTTGTTGTTCTTTCAGAAGAAACTTAGGATCTGTGGGAAAATTCATTTAAATAAAAGGGGTACTTAGACACAAAAAGATTGGGAACATATGTATAGTCTAGTGGTTGATGTAAGAAGACTCATCAAACTAAAATATCAATATTTTGTACTAAACGGTTCAATTCGGATCTTTTGCACAGTTCCCAGTGAATAAGTGCCCCCCCCACTTAACCGTGCCTCTTTTTTGTTTCCTCATTGGGTTAGCTTGTAGAGTTTATAATATCATCAAATCATAGTAACCCCCACAAATGGCCCACCCGATCTACCAGTAAAGAGGGCTACAGATTCCTCCCTCTTTGCTCGTCTAGGTATCTGTGTGTCTCAGGGCACTCCTGGTCTCATTTTCGAGGTTACAGCCTTGAAAAAATTGCAGCACTAGGCATCATCTAAAAAAAACTTTCTATCTAAAAAAATGCTTCTTTGGGTCTCTATGGTCATTTTGGACCAACAATACCTAAATCTTGTACTGGTATCTTTTAAGATAATTTTTGATAAAATGTCTATTTTTAGATACTTCGTTTTGGTACTAGCATGGGTCACAGAGATTCATTTAAGTGCGGTGCTGATATATCATTTTATTATTGTTTTATTCTCATTGATCCCCCACCCCCAGTAGTAACTGGTGGTTTCCCAGGAGATTAAGTGACAGCAAGTATACTCAATACTCCTGCATTCTCTTCATCATCATCAGTCTTTAATGTCCGTCATTGGACATACACCTTCCCCAGGACCTACCACATTCCTCCATCATGAGCGTCGCAAAGCGAGTATTTTCTGAATTCGTCTAGTTCATCTCCCCATCTTGTATTGAGTCGGCCTCGCTTTCGCAAATGATCTCAGGGGATCCATGTTGTGAGATGTGATGTCCATCGGTCGTCAGCTATTCTCGCAACAAGGCCTGCCCATTACCATTTAGGTTTTCTAATAGACTCTACGATGTCTCAGACTCCCATTTTCTTCCTGGTATATTGTGCTGAATTGTGATCTCTCCGTGTGAGGTTGAGCATCTATTCATTCACTCTCCCACCAGAGCAAAATGCGACTCAAAGCCAGGGCTTTTCGTGGAGAAAATAGGAGCAACCCATCATTATTGCTCTGACCTGTCCCTCTAAGTGCATCTATTTATTCACTCTGCCTCCAGAGCAAAATTCGACACAACGTCAAGGCTTTACGTGGGGAAAAAGGTACAACTCATCAAAAATGGCTCCAGCCGACGCAACTCTAGTTGCTGAGCAAGTGTGGTTGCTAAAACCACTGCAGTCAGGAAAGTATTAGGACAATCCCGACCTATCCCTTCAAGTGCAATGGGACAGTGCTGCCCCAGGGCGAACTACTCCCCTGCAGTTGGGCTGAATAATAGTGGGAGAGCCCAAGGACCAGTCCAAAGGCTCCCAATGCGCGTAGAGATGTGCAGCCTCAGTATAACCTCATTTATATATGTATAACGTATTGCATCGGTGCACTCAGTCTTTGATGCTCACAACAACACAATCTCCAGCCCTTTCGGCAGGCAAGTGTCAGTACCAGTGCCTCGGGCTCTGCCGGGTAACAGGTACTACATGCTGCATAGTTCTCTGTTTGCGGGTCCGTCTCTTGGTTAGGTTCCATATTTCAGCTCCAAGTGTTGCTAATTTAGATGTTTCCAGTTTGTTTTTTAGTTTAAATTTTCAATCCATAATTGTCAATTTAAATGTTGTTGAATTTCTTTTTTCAATTTGGGAGTTCAGTGTTGCTGATTACGAAGTTTTTCCAATTCTAGGACGTTGCAATTTCGGAATGATTCCCAGGCGAGAAAAATTGAAAAATGAAACAAACATTTATATTGGCGAAACTGACTCAAAATCCTTCATTCTTTTTTGTATTCATCGAATTTTTATAAAAGTACTTAGGGGTGATTTCCCCAGGAAATCCCAAAGAGGTCCCCAAAACGCTTTTGTAATTTTCGTTTCCTTCCTGATTTTAATGTCACTGTCGTTCTGATTATTCGTCGGATTCCCTAATCCCACAACTCATGTATGGAGAAAAAGATCGTCCATTGCCTGCAGCATCGAGCTAAACTGTGAATCAAAAACCTATCAACAGTGGGTGATCATTGTATAGAACAACCTACAAAGTAACAACTACTTGCAACATTTCTAAAAACAGAAGTAAAAAGCTGGAGGGCAATAGTTAAGGGATTGCCAAAATTTACCTTATTTTATCAGTGGATCTGAAGTCCATAATATATCTGGACAATTTTCAATCGCTGCTTTATCCTTAGGAGATGCCTCTGGTTTGATAACCGTGGGGACAAAGGCAGCGGGCGTCTCACACGAATCGTTTCTTACAAGGGGCGGCCGTAATGTCACCTGATATCAGCAGCGTGGTTTCTTGGTGTGTGCATTTTATACTTGCATTGACACCGTTGAAACTATCTTCTGTTGTGTTTTCAGATAAGGTCGCTGGGAAACATGATGATGAATCTTCGAAAAGGAAAATGCTGCGTCTATGGAGGAATGTAAATTGGTTGAGAACGAATTTCTTATTTTGGAAATAATCCATATTTCATTTTGTCATGTTCTCTTCCTTGATTGTGTAAGTCTTCCAAACAGATGAGACGGCATTGAAAGATTTCTGCATCTAAAATGCAACTTTTTCCATATTGCATTTTCCAGAAACGATGTACGAAGAATCTTAGAAACACAAACACTCTTGGTGGGCCCAAAAGGACCAGAGGCTGACTACTACCTACCCCAACTTGCTACTCTAAAATCTGTCCAAATGCTATCCATATATATATAAATATATAATTCGTGTGTTGATCCATTTACGCACACGTTTCACAGATATTTATGTGCATTACATAACATACATGCATACGCATAAGTTCACACACTTTCTGTGGTCTCTTATCCCCCCTATCAGTACCAATCCCCAAATCGTGATTCCACTGGCCAGCTAGCTGGGAAATGGGGTCAGCTCCTTTCGCCCCTAGCCCTGTTCATCTTTTCATGGAAAAAGCTCAGGAACAGACCAACACACACGACTATTTCATCATAGGCGTGCTCGTACAGATATACAATATCACTCTCAAATTGGTACTCATTTGTGTCTCATAAGCACCAATCACAACATTCATCAGAGCCGAGCCGAGCCTCCAACGGAAGTGAACATGACCAAGATTTGCATACCAAATCATGTAATTGTGCCAGGGAATACAAAGGCGAGACCAATTACCGCTACATGTAAAGCTTAATGAACACCGAAAAGCTGTGTCCTTTAAGGAGACTCTTAAATCAGGCATGGCTGATCATGTGTGAAAAGAAATAGAGGGAGTTACTAACTCATGTGAAATGAAATTAGAATAATATATACAGATCTTTGGCGAAAAGATGATTGCAAGAATCAGCATATATCATCATCATCATCAGTCTTTTATCGTCCCTGGGATTCACCAGACCTCATGGGTGTTGCAGAGCCGACACTTTTTGAACCTGTCCAGTAAGTCTTGCCATCTTATAATCTGCCAGCCTCGGTACTGCATTCGATCTCTGGGGATCCATGTTGTGAATCATGATATCAAGCAATTGTCGGCCATTCTTGCATCAAGACAACCTGTTGCCATCTGAATTTCATAATATATTCAAGTCTGTGCTGTCTTGTGATCTCTCCATGTGAAGTTGAACCTGAAATCTCTGTTCGTGTATGTGTATGGATTACGATCGCTTTCATGTGCACCTTCCATGTTTCTCAGTTTGCAGATCGTGATGTGTGTCAGGTTCCATGTTCCAGCTCCATAGATGACTATCGGAAAGATGCATTGAATGACAGACAACCGATGGACATCACGACTCACAACATGGATCCCCAGAGCTAACATAGGGAAGCGAGGCCGACAGAATGCAAGATGAAGAGACAATCGAGACAAGTTCAGAGAGTATTGGCTCCACGACGCCCATGATAGAGAGGTGTGGTGAATCCTTGGGAAGGTCGATGTCCTATGACGGACGTTAAAAGACTGATGATGGCGATGATGAAACCGTGCTGTCTTTTGATCTCTCTATATGTTATTGAGCATTGTTCTTTCAAGTGCACTTAGCATGGTTCTCAGCTTTAAGGTCAGTCTCTTGGTAAGGTTCTATATCTATTATCAAATATGCACTGATTTGCAGGGTTGTTTTCACTTTAGTAATATTCAGTAAATATGCTACAATTACAGAATATCAACGACAAAAATTTCAAAAACATATTCGATTAACGCTGTTCCATCGGTGTTCCAAATAAAAGTGACACTAAAACGTTTATTTCTTGACTCAGTCTTACGCCAGGAATCTTGAAGAAAATCAGCCTGAGATTCCACAGTGAATTCCAACATTTCGTCAATTCCATAAAAGGAAAATTTTACTTCAAATACATTACTAATTTCTTTGATATCCAATAATCCAACAAAGAAAGTATTGTCTGCAACGACAAATCAAATCACCTCATCAATTTGTTTCGTGAGTAGATTCTTAGATATTAGGATCAGAGATGGAAGGACAAGTCGCTTTTTTTGATAGGTAGACAAAGTTACTGGTCACAACTTATTTTCTGTTGGAATTAAAGCCTTCCAATCTCGACCGACTTCCGATTATAATACAAAGTGATTGGACTTAAGGTTGTTTGATTTTGGTTGGGTAATAATTCAATAGATTTGTTGGAGTATTTCTCTCTTTACTCTAGACCCTATTCATTTCATCCTTTCTCAAAGTGATATGCGTTTGTCTCCGATCCTAGCCAAATACGTACATATACACATATTCTACAGACACACGTGCACACATGCATATGCACAAGTACGCATGTAAACACACACATATTGACTCACACATTAAGGTTAGTTTGGTGTGAAACAAAGTCAGAACAGTAGCATACCTAATGAAGATCGGACATACTACAGTAGTAGTGGGCTCGTTAACCATTGCCCCATGTCGAGGTACCTTCTCCCATGCACACACGCACACACACACACACACATATATATATATATATATATATATATATATATGTGTGTGTGTGTGTGTGTGTTTGTGTGTATATATATATATATATATATAT
>OY735216.1:8790553-8803053 GCA_963457665.1 Thysanoteuthis rhombus | reverse complement strand
ATTAGCTCTTCAGTGCCCTCAATAAAGAATAGATGGTGCAGACTTTTATTGAAACTTAAGAGTCAGTTTAGGGTCAGGTCAATTTTAGTATTTTTAAATCTCGGATGCGCCGTACACATCAATTTAGGGTTAAAACAAATTTTCCTACGGAGGTACTTCCGGTAGCAGTAATGGTCTCGTGGTTAGATTCACTGGAAATGAAAGCAGTGGGTGAAGTTCAAACTTCGACGGAGGAAATTAAACTTTTTCTCTTACTTTCTTCTCCTTGCTTTCCCTCTATTAGACCCTGAAATCTTCCAAACATTTATCATTTGTGTGAAAATTTCTTTTTAAAATTCGAGTTGAGGGTGGTTATATTTATCTACCAAATTGGTCATTATTAACCTCAGTCTTTTATTGTCCATCGTTGAAAATAGACCTTCCCCAGGACTTCTCCATCATGGGTGTCGTGGAGCCAATACTTCCTGAACTTGTTCATTTCATCTCTTTATCTTGTATTCTTCCAGCTTCATTCTTTTTGTGATCTCTATGGATGGATGTTGTGAGCTATGATATCCTTAAGTTGGCTGCCGTTCTTGCAACATGATCAGCCCATTGCCATTTGATTTCTCTAATGTTTTTTCATGATGTCTTAGACTCTTGTTTTTTTTTATATACTGTTCTGCCTTGAGATCTCTCCATGTAGGATTGAACGTGACTCTTCAATGTGCATGTTGCATGGTTCTCAGTTTGAGGGTCAGTCTCTTGGTTAGGTTCCATGTTCCAACTCCATAGGTGACTATCGGGAAAATGCATTGGTTGTGTACTCTTCTTTTGGGGACTAACGGTACTTTCTTGTTCTTGAAGGTTGAACATGTTCTACCATAGGCTTGCCATCCTACAGTGATTCTCCTTTTGATTTCTTCTTCTTTTGAGGATTTCCTGGAGATTCGTTGTCCTTGGTAAATGTAATGGTTTACTTTCTCCAGCTCTGCGTTCTCGATTTTGATCGTATTTTTTTTTCTCCGGTGTGATTGTTGCCCATGATCTTTATTTTGCTGAAGTTCATGTGAGGGCCGACTTTATAGCTTTCTTCATCCAGTCAATCTTGCATTAGTTCATGTTGCAATGTATCTATAGTGTAACACTCCTATCTCAGCCTCTCCATATCTATCTATCTATCTATCTATCTATCTATCTATCTATCTATCTATCTATCTATCTCAATTAGTTCCTATCTATCTATCTATCTATCTATCTATCTATCTATCTATCTATCCATCTATCTGAGTCCGTTCCTATCTATCTATCTATCTATCTATGTATCTCAGTCCCTTCCTATCTATCTATCTATCTATCTATCTATCTATCTCAGTCTGTTCATATCTATCTATCTATCTATCTATCTATCTATCTATCTATCTATCTGAGTCCGTTCCTATCTATCTATCTATCTATCTATCTATCTATCTATCTATCTATCTGAGTCCGTTCCTATCTATCTATCTATCTATCTATCTATCTATCTATCTATCTCAATCAGATCATTATCTATCAATCCATCTATCTATCTATCTATCTCATTCCGTTCCTATCTATCTATCTATCTATCTATCTATCTATCTATCTATCTATCTATCTCAATCAGTTCCTTCCTATCTATCTATCTATCTATCTATCTATCTCAATCAGTTCATTATCTATCTATCTATCTATCTATCTATCTATCTATCTATCTATCCATCTATCTGAGTCCGTTCCTATCTATCTATCTATCTATCTATCTATCTATCTATCCATGTATCTCAGTCCCTTCCTATCTATCTATCTATCTATCTATCTATCTATCTATCTATCTATCTATCTATCTATCTATCTATCTCAGTCTGTTCATATCTATCTATCTATCTATCTATCTATCTATCTATCTATCTATCTATCTGAGTCCGTTCCTATCTATCTATCTATCTATCTATCTATCTATCTATCTATCTATCTATCTGAGTCCGTTCCTATCTATCTATCTATCTATCTATCTATCTATCTATCTATCTATCTATCTATCTCAATCAGTTCATTATCTATCAATCCATCTATCTATCTATCTATCTATCTATCTATCTATCTATCTATCTTAATCAGTTCATTATCTATCTATCTATCTATCTATCTATCTATCTATCTCTTTGGATTACGCAACTTGATACTAGTCAGATCCTCGCAATAAGTGCGTGACGTGATCAACAGATTATACAGTTAACTTCCCATTAAATCATCTTCCTCTCTTTAGACCCTTCCCGTTCTGTCTTTCTGTGATTGTTTCCTATTTGTCGCCCCAAGGGATGAGCCCCCCACCCCGAACAGCCATTCACTCAACACAAAATCAGCCTTAAAAATATCAAAGTATTTCTTTTATATCCAACAGCAAATATAAAAAAAAAGAATGGTTAGAATATCCCTAAAGACATCATAATATCATCAATATTATATAAAAGAGGGAAAATTAGAAAATACTTCTAAAAAAATGTGATTCTGTTTGGGGTCTTATTGCATTGTTCTGGAAGGTCACAAGTGTTTAGCTACATTGGCCTTGTGTTTCGTGTTTTTCACAATTGTTAACCATTAATGATGTCTCCACGGACAGCCCACGCATGACTGGTTCAATTAGTGGGCAGGTTCCTGCATGTGCATAACACATACGCGCATAGCCCTAACGGTCACTTGGCTCACTCACTGGGGTTTATAAAAGTGATATTTCACCCACTAAAATCAGAGCCATAGCTTTGTTTGAAATGTTCATCACATTAATTAATGATTGAGGGAGAAAGGTAGAGAAAAGTTGTGAGAGGGAGCGGGTGAACTGAACAGGTGACGAGATAAAAACATTAGTAGATGATTAGATATATAGGTCGTCTGTGATAGATAGATAGATAGATAGATAGATAGATAGATAGATAGATAGATAATACTTAGATATGGATTGGGAGGGAGGGAGAGAGAGGTAGCGGGGAACTAAACAGGTAACAATGTATAAACGAAGATGCGTAAATAGATTGTTTGGCCGAGACAGTTTGGATTACGCAATCTGACAGTAGTTATATCCTTGCAGTAGGAGGTTGACGCAAGCAATAAACTGTTTCCAATCACCCCACCGTCAATTACAAGCCTTTACATAAAATCGAAAGATAACCCTTTCATCAAGGACTTTCCCCAATATCCCCCTGCTTTCAAATCTATTTTGTTTTTCCGTTGTTGTTTCCTCTCCGTCGTTCTGATTGGTCATCTTCTCAAAACAAAACTTTCCACAGAACTCGAACAGACCTTTCATATTTGGTGACACAAAAGATTAACACACAACTAAGAAGCCATTTTAGCACGGAACAATTGAAGACGCCAGACGTCACTTCCGTGAAAGATGATTTAAAATAATGAATGAATCGAATGAAGTTATATTTTAGAAAAATTGGCATTTCATTCAGGTATGAATAACCTTTTCATGGCAACTAACGTGAAATTAATTACCCTTCGCAAGAAACCTAATAAAAAAAAATGCTAATTTGAATCAAAAGATTTTAGATGAGATCGGAAGCTAGACGTGGCTGTGCCTGCAAGCCAAAGAGTACATAGGAAAGAGAGTGAAAAGCAGAGATATTACCAGGACCTGGCAAGAGAGCTGAAGCAGGTGTGGGTCATGAAAGTTAGGGTAGTACCAGTAATAGTAGGTGCACTCAAAAACGTACCAAAGACTCAGAAAACGAGATTAGAGGAACTAAGAATAAAGGAAAGGATGGAGACGATACAAACCACAGGACTGCTGAGAACTGCATGAATACTGAGGAAATTGCTTGAAATGTGAGATTTACGGCCCCAGCTATTAGCAGTGGCCTAACAGAGAGAAGACAAGAGGGGGAAAACACAAATGGTGATGGAAGTACGAAAGCTCAGCGCAGCTGTGATAGGCGAAGGTGAGATGAGAGAGGGGCTGAAGACCTGTGGAGACTTACTGTCACTCAGCCTTCAGCGATAACCACTGGGCAACTGGTGTGAAACTGTAAACTACAGCACCACTCTGAACCATGAGAGTGTAGAGTTTGGGTTGGAGACCTAAGGAGACTTGTTGTCTATAAGTCCCCAGCTGTGACCACCAGGCAACTAGTGTAATAATGATAATAATAAATGAAGGCAAAGCACCAGAATGGATGACTAAAGGCAGAACCACCCTCATCCAAAAAGACCTGGGGAAGGGGAACATAGCAAGCAACTATAGACCAATCACTTGCCTACCACTTATGTGGAAAATCCTGACCGGGCAAATAGCAGAGAGAATATACATGTCAATGGATAGAAGGGGGCTACTACCAGAAGAACAGAAAGGGTGTAGGATAGGAACCAAAGGGGCAAACGATTTACTCTACATAGACCAGATGATCTTAAAAGAAGTAAGGAAAAGGAGAAAGAATATCGCAATGGGATGGATAGATTACAAAAAGGCATACGATATGATTCCACATAGCTGGATACTCGAATGCCTTAGAATGTTCAAAATTAGTGAACTGGCGGTTAAATTCATTGGTAATTCAAAGGAGGACTGGAAAGTAGATTTGACAGCTGCAGGGGACAAACTAGCCGAGGTAGGGATAAAAAGGGGAATCTTCCAAGGAGACTCGTTGTCCCCACTATTATTTGTTCTAACAATGATACCGCTTAACAGAATCCCGAAAAACAGCAAAGGATACCACTTCTCTAAAACAAAAGGAAAGGTCAACCACTTAATGTACATGGACGATATTAAATTGTTTGCAAAAAACAGGGGAGAGCTTGAGACTCTGTTCAACGAAGTGAGGGAATATAGTGAGGACATAGGAATGGAGTTTGGGATAGAAAAATGTGCAATCATGGTGATGCATAAAGGAAGGCTTTCAATGACTGAGGGAATTGAACTTCCGGACAACAACAAGATTAGGGCATTGACTGCACAAGACCGATACAAGTACCTAGGTGTCCTTGAATGTGACACGATAAAACGGGAAGAGATGAAGGAGAAAATTAAGAGAGAATACCTCAGAAGGATAAGGAAAATATTAGAAACCAAATTAAATAGCAGAAATCTAATAAAAGGAATGAACACCTGGGCTGTGTCAGTAGTTAGGTATACAGGACCATTCCTAGGATGGACAAAGGAAGAGCTCCAATCAATGGATAGGCGAACAAGGAAACTTATGACCATGCATAAACCATTACACCCTAGGGATGATACAGATAGGCTATACGTTAAGAGAAAAGAAGGTGGTAGGGGGCTCATCAGCATAGAAGATTGTGTCCAGAGAGCTAAAGTAGTCCTAGATAGATATGTGCAAACAAATAGTGAAGAAATCATAAAGAGCGCGAGAGATAGTGCAACAAACAATAAAGTAGAAAACAATGGAACAGTACAGCAAACTAGAAAAGAAAAGTGGGAAGGGAAAAAATTGTACGGCGAGTTTAAAAGACAGATAAAAGATATAGCAGACGAGAAATCATGGACGTGGTTACGAAAGGGGAACCTTAAGAGAGAAACAGAATCGCTCATCATGGCAGCCCAAAACAAAAGCATAAGGACAAACTACATAAAAGCAAAAATCGACAGAACTCAGACAAACAGCAAATGCCGCATGTGCGGTGAAAGAGATGAGACAGTAAACCACATAACTAGTGAATGTAGTCAGCTCGCCCAGAAGGAGTATAAGCATAGACACGATAGAGTAGCAACGATGATACACTGGGAACTAAGTAAACAAAGGGGATTCAACCATGGGGAAAAGTGGTATCAGCACAAGCCAGAGGCAGTTTTGGAGAATGACAACCACAAACTACTGTGGGACTTTGACATCCAAACTGACCACCTCATCCAGGCAAGAAGGCCGGACTTAGTAATAGTAGACAAAAAAAGGAAGGCCTGCCAAATAGTAGACGTTGCTGTGCCTGCAGACCATAGAGTAAAAAAGAAGGAGGGTGAAAAAAGGGAAAAATACTAGGACCTAGCAAGGGAGTTAAGGAAAATGTGGAACATGAAAACCAGGGTAGTACCGGTCATAGTGGGAGCACTAGGAACTGTCCCCCAAACGCTGAGGGAGAGACTGGAGGAGATTGGGATTAGGGGGAGGATAGAGACCGTACAGACCACAGCGCTACTTGGAACTGCACGGATACTGAGGAAGGTGCTAGAGATATAAGTACTGCAACGAATAGTAGCTCTGTCATGATATGCGAAAGAGGGAGGAGACGTTAGCTGAGGACCTGAGGAGACTTATTGTCACTCAGCCTTCAGCGATAACCACTGGGCAACCGGTGTGAAACTGTAAATCGTAGAATTACTGCGACCTATGAGTACTAGGAGAGGAGGGCTGGAGACTTGAGGAGACTTGCTGTCACTCAAACTCCAGCGGTTACCACCAGGCAACTGGTGTGAGATTCCGAAATAATAATAATAATAATAATAATAATAATAATAATAATAATAATAATAATAATTTATCAACATTGTTATGATTCTTGATTGGATGATATTAAAGTATTATGGAGTTAAATGAAGTACAAGTAGTGGTAGCCTACAGTGTCCAGGTGGACATTAGCCTACCAAATACCTCAACTTTGCATATAAGACCTGACAGATTTTTTTAGCCAATTTTTACGTGAAAAGTGGAGTCTTCAAATACGTTAAATTCAGTAAACATAAGGAGTTCAATTAATTCAGTTGTTACTTAATATTGAGTGTTTGCCCCTCTTGCAAGCAGTGTTTGAAACTTGATAGAAGACCTGATATCAAGCGTTGTTTTAAATTCGTTAAATTTATCCTTTCCTTTGAAGCATCAATCATTACCTGTAGTAATATCTAATCAGAGATAGTCAGTTACAAGAGAGCACCTACGGTAACGCAAACTCTAACTAGGAAGTTCGATCTTCATTGACTCTTCCACAAATGCAGCATTGCATCAAGCTAGGCAGTCAAAAATGCATCATGGAATTGCAAACAAAAAAGTTATCCATATTTGTTTCAGACCCCCGCCTCCGGTTGCCAGCTAGTCCTATGCGGGTGGGAGCGTGGAATAGGTCTCAGGCCCGTGCGATGAAATTTTAAGATGAAGTGCAGTTTGCATGCTATGGTCCACTGATTGTGGGGCGGTGGGAGCAATATCCCAAGCCCTTAAGTAGATGTCCTAGAAGGTTGCAAACCAGAGGTAAAGGGTACTATTTTATAAAGCTTATGTTTACGAAGATCATCCACCCAAAGATTAGGGGGAGAGGAGATGAAGATAAGATTTACTTGGTAATGAGGGTACTCTCTGCTTTGGAGATCTATCGGTAAGTCTGTATGTTTTGATATCTGAACGATAAAATTGGAGACAATCAATTCATCTTTTTTTTACGTCTTCGCGTCAAAATGATGGCGGGAAAAGACCGGAAATGCCGCCATGTTTGCAGCAGATTTCTAAAATTGATATTCAATTAATTCTTGTGGCCATCTGTAAAGCTTTCTTAGTTAGATGAAGTCTTCTGACATTTGCATAAGATATCTGTTGAAAGTTTTTGCACATTTTTATTTACTTTTCTTTTAAGGATATTCAGTTAGGCAAAACTACGTACTTTCTTTTTCAAATATATTTTTTTCAATTATTCATGCCCTGCATGTTCTAAACTATTCTAGAAAGTATTAGAAACCATTAACCAATACTGTGTGCGATACTGTCACAATAGTTTTCTTTCAGTTTCCAGGTCCATTTGGCTTGCATCACGCGTACTGGCCACACAAATGGAGCTAGAGGGTAGGAAACTTTTGCACTTCATTTTTTTTTTGTTCTTTAAAAATCCCTCTTAATTCAATTATTAGAATGGGCTCAATTTGCAATGTGAATTTATGCTATATTTGACCCTTTTTTTAAAATTCAGCAATTTAGGGATTACTGCCCAACTTATCTCTTGATCACCCTCTTCTTCCAATACTGCTAAAAGATATCTACGGTATCTATGAAGTGACTAACGAGACTTTTTTTTTTACTCTGTACACCGTCCCCGAGATTTTGCTTTGTGCGATTCGCTTTTAGTACACGTGTCCCCTGCAATGCAAAATATTGTAAAGTGGAGAAGCGATTATCACTAATTTCTACGTGAAAATTTCTGAGCGGTTTTTAATTATTTACTTTATCTTATAGAAAGATCGATATCCTTTAAAATGGTATATGATGTATATAGTATATAATAATATAAGGTATTTGTGAAAAATCTCCTATGCCTGGCGCAGTTTATATAGAGAGTATAAGATACGGAAACACACTGGTAGACACAGGCAGCAGTAAATAGCAGTAAAATACTTTTTATTGAAAAATTGTTTATATCATTCAATTGTGGCATATTCTATAAATATATAATGTAAATATTGTATACAAATGTAAATAATGTAAATTGTTTGTATAATATAGAATAGATGAATCTAATATTTTTGCAATCCTGGGGTCACAAAAACTTTAAACAAGATTTTTTCAAAACCATATTTTCAATTTTAGTTAGGACTTCCTCGCGAATCAATGAACTGATTTTCATGAAACAAAGGCTATTTTGTGAGAAAATGAGTTGACAAGACTTTATCTAATGTAATTTCTTTTTCAAAAAATGTGCCCCACACCAAACTTTTTGTTCTTTCGAAACCTCTCTCTGAAAAATGATTCCTGAATCAGCCTCATTTTCTCTAATTGTTTATTCTATTTACGTTGCCTAGGACAAATGATACATTCATCGTATATTAACAGGAGATCGTTTCAAATAGATTTTCAATGTAATATAACGCAATTTATAGTCAAATGTCTTTAAAAAAATACATTCAAATTTCAAATCTCTATCTTTCACCAAGGCTCCAAATTTGCTCGCTCAAAGATATCCTCAAATTCAGACGAAAAAGCTAGAAAAAAGGATTATGTACTAAAATTAATAAAACTTGTTTTTTGAGGTGATCAACCAATATGGAAACAACTGGGAAATATCAGGAAGTTCGGACGTAGTGATCCATCCGGTGCCAGTTCCTCCATTAACTGAAAAAATGTCGAAAGTCCGAGCAAATATCAATTCAGTCGCCAGAAAAATCAAACATTCTTATTCAAACCCGATTCAGTTCGAGCACGACTGTCCAAAGAAGAACGTAAGAAGTTCCTGTTATATAATTCACTGGATATTGTGAGGAGTTTTCAGCTAGTTTTTCTGATGATAAAGACTGCAATGAAACTTTCAGCCTCATTTGTTCGGTTAATCCATGCCATACTCTCTCTCTCTCTCTCTCTCTCTCTCTCTCTCTCCCTCCCTCTCTCTCTCTCTCTCCCTCTCTCTCTCTCTCTCTCTCTCTCTATATATATATATATATGTGTGTGTGTGTGTGTGTGTGTGTGTGTCTGTGTGTGTGTGTCTGTGTTTGTGTGCAGAGATAGATAGATAGATAGATAGATAGATAATACATACATACATACATACATACGTATATACAGGAAAATAGATAGATAGATAGATAAATAGATAGATACATAGATCGATAGATAGATAGATAGATTTAAACCGACTGGGATAGATAGATAGATAGATAGATAGATAGATTTAAAAAAAGGACTCTAGGCACTAAATAAAGAGGTTGCTACTCAACTAGATATAAACAGACTGAGATAGGTTGGAAGATGGATAGATGGATAGAAAGACAAATACCCAGGTAGGTAGTTATGAACCAACTGAGATAGATAGATAGTTAGATAGATAGATAGATAGATCCATCAATCAATCCATACATACATACATACATGCAGTCTTTTCTTTGTAGCTCTTATTATATAGAACTGAAATCGTGCCTGGAAAATCTTTTGTTTATCAATGCTTCGATTTCCTGACAATAACATCATGCAAAATGTATCCGCTTATTTTGAATAAGAAATATCAAGCACTTTTTCTGGTAAACATATCAGAACTACGAATTTATCGTTATTGATTTGACCTTTCTTTGTTTTCAGCTCTCTCTCTCTCTCCCCTCCTCTCTCTCCCACCCTCTCTCTCTCTCTCTATATATATATATATATATATATATATATATATATATATATACATATATATATGTGTGTGTGTGTGTTTGTGTATGTGTGTGTATCAGACAAGAATTCTATCGAATTATGCATTTTGTGACGACACAGACCTGTAAAAGATTGAGACCAGAAAGTCAATCAGATCAATATCAGAGCATTCAAAGTGTTTTTATCGGACGATTGGACTCCTTGTTGCTGTTTGTGTTGTTAAGACAAAGTTTAGGCTGATCCATTCTACGACCTTCTTCAGGCGTTCGAGAACAAAGAATTCCTGGATCCGGGAGGAAAACGACCAGAATGTTGTGAATAAACGAACAAAAGACCCCCAACGAAGGTCGGATGTAGATGAGCAGAACGTTGTGAATAAATGAACGTTAGGACGAGGAAAATACTCCAACTATACCATACACAGTTTTGGTTGGGTTACTAATATCACACGTATGCGTGTAACGACGTTTGCTAAGCCTGGTACAAGGCCACAAGTATAGGCCACCTAGTGAGGATCTAATTCACTAAAGTTGTGATATCCTGTGATAGTAACTTTTTAACCATCGCTTTATTCCATGGCTTCTGAATATTAACTCGGCTTGATTTATTTCGTCACAAGGGCAGGTGTAGAGCTCTCTGGTAACAGACACCAGCTAAAATAACTTGTTAGTCGTAGCTCCATGGTGTTAAAATTCATCATCATCATCATCATCAGTCTTTTAACGTCCTTCGTTGGACATAGAGCTTCCCCAGGATTTGCCACATTTCTCTATCATGGGCGTTGCCGAGCCAGTACTTCCTGAACTTTTCTAGCTCGTCTTTCCATCTAACATTCTGCCGGCCTCAGTTGCGCATGTGATCACGGGAGATCCATATTGTGAGTCATGATGTCCATCGGTTGTTTGCCATTCTTGCAACATGGCCAGCCCACCGCAATTTGAGATTTCTAATAGATCTCTGGTTGATGCAAAAGTTTAAAGCAGCTTTTGTCGAAATCATTTATTCTTTAAAAATTCAAAGCAGTGTTATTTAGTCATCAAACTATTCCCTTTGCTTTCTTTCACTTTACCGCTTTAATTGTACATATCAATTAAGGTTTCATCCTTCTTTAATACTCTAGACTATGTGTCATAGAAGAATATTTCCAGTTTTGATTCAATAAATTTCTCAAAGAATTTTTCGATATCTTGAACTTAATGGTGTCACATACCAAACAAAGAATATTGCGCGCATCGAGACAAGTAATTATCGGTGATAGGCTTGAAGAATTTACCGTAGAATGAAGAACTACTTATTCGTAGAGAAAAGTCTTTTTCTCAGCTTGAAAGTCAATCGTTGATTTTGCTGCATGACAACGTCAATGCTCGTGTTACAAATGCAAAGCAGTAAACATTTTTTGTTTTTTGTTTGCTCCAAATCGTAATTTAAACAACCAACTGTAGCATTGAGCAAAAACAATTAGTTCAGATTCCAGAAATTCTAAGTTAAGAATTACCTTTTAAAATTAACTGGAAAAAAAGGGATTTTTTTCCCAATCATAAATCTATTCCTTCTGAATTTTCGCAATACATCCATGTTTCATCGCTAACGTTTTTCTTGTCCAATGATGACTTTTCCCTGTGTCGAACAAAAAGAGACAGAAAAGTCTTTGAACGCTAAAAAAATATTCGTCTCTGAAATTTCATGTGCAACCTATTTTGATCGATCCTGAAGTTTTCCTTAATGCTGGTGAATTATGGTCTACAGTTGACTGATTGTACAAGTGATAAAGAGCTGAGTAAACTTCGACGACACTCCCAAGATTTCTCTAATACTAAGTAAAAGATGATGACAGGAACATTTGCATTAAATTAATATTAAGTAATCGAATATTCGAGAAGAGCATCTTTTCTTCTGATAATTATGGTTTTAATAAGTGAACTAATTAACTAAAGGACTTCTCTACATTTTTGATGCCAAAGGTTTGGAGTGATATTTGAATATATATTTAATACTATGTTTTTTACTATCAATGATTTTTGACAGAGCTTTTTGAAATCTGAATCTTAACTGTTTATCATATACACAGACAGTTAGTCCATGGCCGTCAGCAAATAGCACAGATCAACAACTAAGAACAAGATTCTGGCAAAATTTGAACCATTCCCCTTAGCATCAGAAAGCTTGTTGACCCATACGAGCTCAACTCTCTGAGCTACAACAACCCTACGGCAGGGAGAAGATAAATAAAATCAATATAATCGTACCGCTATTGATACTATTAATATGAAAAACAATAGAAAAAATATGGCGCCAAGAGTTCATGGAAGAATATAGGGTTGAGTTGGAGTATTTTGATTTGATCTTCTGTGAGCTGCAAGATTCTTGTAACTCAATCAAAAGAACATCTGGCATGAATAATCAGACTTCCTGATAATAATGGTTAGTCATAAGTTTGCTCTAACA
>OY735216.1:8765553-8785553 GCA_963457665.1 Thysanoteuthis rhombus | reverse complement strand
ATATATAGCTTAGCTACATTGGAGCGACGACCCTCTCGGTCGCAGGTTCGATTCCTGCTTTAGCCCCATTTTCTTTAATTGTTTGTTCTATTTACTTTGTCAAGGACGAGTGATACATTAACCGTGTGATGAGATCATTTCAAATAAGCTTCTATAAAATATAACGCAATTTAAAATCACATGTATATATGTATATATATGTATATATATATATATATATATATATATTGAGAATTCATTTGTTCATTGTTTGTTTGTCTCATCTGATGAGAGTTTTGTATATTGCTGTGCTCTGCAATTTGCAATCGCTGAGAAGTAAAGGTGGGCTAGGTGTATGGGGTGCGGGGAGGCGTGCAAAATCAATGCTGAACCTTCTTGTTTATCATTTTGGCGCCATTTTAAGTTCTTAAATGAATGAACGAATGTTGATAACAACGAGTCGTGGTACTGTTAACGATGATAAGAGCGTTTTTCGAGGAGGCGAAAGGGTAAAAGACGCGGGAAAATTAGGCGGTAAGATAAGGCAAACACAGCAGTGAATGTGTCACGCATGCGTGCTAGTGGTAAAGATGGGGGGGGGTATGCTCAGAAAAACAAGACGAAAAAGCCAAAAAAGTCTGGTTCGTCACTCAATAGAAACCTTCTTGTGACCGTCGTCTTTTGGTCACGAGTCGCGTTGAGAGCAATCAAGATAAAAAAATAGGAAAAGGGGTGATCAATTAAGTTTCACAAGTTATTTCTCTCCTTTTTTGAGGGGGCAATGATAACTATTAGGTTCGAAATTTCAAGAAGATCAATCATGATTACTGCCGGTCGCACACAAAGGGACTGATTGAACACATCGTGAACTTATATTGTGATAGGAAGACCCAATAAAAAAAAAATTCAGTCCTCTAGCTCCATTGGGGCAGCCTGTACATACAAACATACACACATACATAGCTAGCCAGTCAGGAAGACAGCCAGATAGACTCACGTGAGAACTGGAAAGAAAATTCATGTTGGTATTTTCTGTGACATCTAAAAACATCTAGGTTCTGGAGAATCTACATGTTATTAATGAATACGTAAAAATAAAGTCACCAAAACCCCAAAAGTCAAAAAAAGCCTCTTTTTTTTTTTCATGAATAAAAATCTAGAAGTTTACTAGTGGAGTACTGATGCCAATTTTCAAGTTTGTTGACAAAACGGTGTGGTCAGGAGCGCTGGAACACACCAACGCATAAACAAACGCATACAAATACAAAAAGAAGGTTAGGACCCTCCGCCATCTTTGATGTCTGCAGTTGTTACATTATACCAGAGAACTTGAAAAACCGACAACTAAAATTGTAGCCCAAATTTTCATCATTGGTTTCTTCAGCTTTTAAGCGGGTCTGCCTGACTGTCAATGTACGTATCGGCTTCCCCAATGGAAGTAATTACATAATACTTCAAGAAAAATGCCAGGTTCCTGAAAATTACTTGAAACGGCTAAGAGACGATCAATACTGGGTTATTCAGCCGTATGAGTTGCTGGAGTAAATCTGAATTCGTTTTTACACTTAGCAGCACAAACTCCCGAATGAAAAAACAGCATACAATTTCAAATGAGATTTTATAACACCCCCATTTGAGACCATTCTATTTTCAGGGAGTTGTTACTGACACCCACCGTTCCCGATGGTTGATAGAGAAAATAATAAGAACTTAGGCGTTCCCTCATAATTACTTTACCTTCCCAGGTAGTAACAGCAAAGAGCTCTTATCTCTATTGTCAGTTTCGACATGGGCTCATCATAATTATCAGATAGACTTCACGAGTTCCAAATAAATGTGAAAAAGTGAATGAAAGAAAAATGATAAAAAAAAGGGGTGGATTTAGGAATGAAAGACTAAAGAAAGACTGAAAATAAAGAAGGAAAAAAGAGAGAAGGAGAGAAAAAAACCCCAAGAAGAAAAAAGTGAGAAGAAAAGAATGAACGTAGTTGTGATCCTGAGAATATATGCTGGTCGGATACCTTAGATACTTCTTCAATGTCGGGGTCACCCAGTACAGTAAGCCACGGTGTCAACACGACCCCCATGAGATTCCACTCGCACCAGACCATACTGAACAACTATACGACAAAGGTAAGAACAGAGAACAATCCTCACCCAATTTAGAACAGTGAACTCTGATAAATAAAAATCAGCATCCGTTTGCCACGATCAAATCATTGTCAGGTGACTCTCCCATTGACTGAAACGAATTGACGACTCTTACAAAGTAAGAAAAAAAAAACAAAAGAATCATAAAATCTGCCTTTTAGAACAAAGGATCCCAACCATTTTTTAAATACTGATCGGTTTATTGGCATTAATCTCGCGGACTGGTCAACGGGGATGACAGTGTGGACGTAATCACGGTTGGGATATAGGTTATTTCAATTATAAGTAGCTCATAATTGGCTAAACGTGTTTATCTAACAAATTCAATACTCGTTCTTACGTCATCGTTTTATATTTCCATATCATTTCCTCGAGGCCCAATAGTACATTCTCTGCAGCCTGATACTGATCCGAGGTCCGGTTCTTGGAGATCACGACCGTAGAAAGTTTTCTTCAGTTTTAAATCAATATAGCCCTATATATTTGGCCAACTAGAATTGTTTTCATTCCTAATTTTACAGGCTGGGTTCTTTCTGCCAAAGCAACAGCTCGATCTACAGTATTTACTCTTCATTGTATACGCATTCCTCTTTCCATGGAAAAGGTCGACGTTTAATTTCATCAACTGGAATAGACTTCCTTCTGCTGTTTGCATCGCTCTTTCAATACTAAGCCGACAATGACGTTCTTTTCAAGTTGCTGCCTTAAACATTCAAAAACGTCCATGGAGAAATAGGCGAGAAAATATCGAACGATCTCCGACGAATAACGTCACTTTTGACAATAATATAAGAAATGCTATTAATCAGATTATGGTGATGAAATTTTCAAATGGAATTAGCAATTCTTACTCTCTATCAAACAGTTCTTGAGTTGGTAAATATCTCACTGAATTGATTTTGAATACATTTGGTAAAAGTAACTAATACAGTAAAGATGCAAACTCACATGGGAGAAGTGCATATGATTCCACATTTACATATATCAATTGTTCGTTTGCATTCTTGGAGAAACTCACGATTAGCTCAAGCTAGAAAAACATTAGAGGGGCTCTATAACCATCATAGAATCTATTAAAAAACTTATATGGCCATAAGCAGGTCATGTTGCAAGAATGGCAGACAATCGATGGACATCGCGACTCACAACATGGATCCTCAGAGATCACATGCAAAACCGAGGTCGACAGAATACAAGATGGAGAGATGAACTAGACTAACTGACAAAATACTAGCTCCGAGACGACCATGATAGAGAAATGTGACAGATCCTGGGCAAGGTCTTGTCCAATGACGGACAATTAAAGATTAATGATGATGATAACTTGGGTCCACCAATGCGATGTTTTTCCAGACAGAATACGATTTGCTATCTCTACCGATTCCCATCCATATTTTCTGATCATTCAATTCACCAGCACACAAACAGCTTCTCTTTCTGAATTGCAGTTCGGTAGCAGAAACTTCCCTGTATGTGCATTCCTGCTGGATATAATATCCACCTCTTTAAACCATCATCATTATCATTATCAGTCTCTTAATGTCTGTCGTTGGACATAGACCTTCCCCAGGATTCGGCACACTTTCCTATTGTGGGCATCACAAAGCCAGTGCTTTCTGAATTTGTTTAATACTCAGCCGGCTGCAGTTGCTCATGTGATCTCTCGGGATTCATGTCGTGAGTTGCAATGTCAATCGGTTGTCTGCCATTCTTGCGACACAGCCAGTTCATTGCCATTTGAGTTTTTTTTATGGATTATATGATGTGTCCTCTCCCAGACGTATTGTGCTGTCTTGTGGTCTCTCTGCGTGTGGTGGAATATAATCAAGCATCAGCAAAAATTCTGCGAACCTATCATGAAATTACCTTAACCCTATACCTAGAGTGGCCCCCAAGCTTTGCATAGGGTGACTACAAGTACAAAAAATATATACTTGACCTTTATATAAGAGCTTCGCTTGAATAGCAGATTAACAATGGCATTCTCTAATACTTCTCTGTCATAAAAGAATTTTTAATAGCCCACTTTTGATGATTGTCAGTCTTGATGGCCGTCGACAAGGCTATGAAAATCATCATAACAGCATTAGCGCACTAATACCAAATTCCCTGGTAAGCACAAACCAAAAACACTGTCATCTTCTGGCAGACATGAATGACTTGACAAATTATTTTTACATGTGCTTAAATTTGTGCATGGGTGGATATGACATTTTCAGGATGTTGCTGTGACCCATGGGTTATCCTCACGTTTATTAATTTTTTCTTTTAGTCATTGCAATTGGCTGAGGGGTATCTGTGTCTTCAATTCATCTGACGCTCTTTAGAGGTTCAGTGAGCAGGGTGGCATCTAGAGAGCGAAAGTATATTGAATTCCTGAAAAACTCAGGATCTTCCCCTTTTCATTCTATGTAGTTTGTGCAAATTTAATAATGGATCGTTAACGTTACTAGAGACAAGAAAAAGAGCTGATGCCTTCGGCCCAAAGTGAGTTGATGATCCGACCAGACATGTTGATAGACTCAAGGCGTTCACTCTACGTCTATGTATACGTTTGCTGTAGAGGCAAGTGTTATGAAACTTCCAGAGAGAAAGGAGAGAGTGAGAAAGGCTGGAAGAAACAGAAATAAAGTGGAGGGAGAGAGAGAGAGAAAGAGAGTAAGTGGAGAGATAAGGGAAAAGAGTTAGAAGAGAGAGAGAAAAAAAAGAAGTATGACAAGAAAGAAAGGAAGAGGGAGGTGAGAAAAGACAAAGAAAGAGAGAAAGAGCGAAAAAGAGAACGGGAGAGAGAGAGAGAGAACGAGAACGAGAAATAGAAATTGGTTTTACAGTTTCAAGCACAATCCATGGTATAATGAATGTGATGATGAAACCATTGAGCTTTGGCCAGAACAAATGTTTCCAAATAGTATTCACATAGTTTCAATAAATATCTATATACCAGCAGAAAACCCGTCAAAAATGAGGGATAATATTTTTGGGTTTTTTTGTTAATAAACCAACGAATATATAGAATTTAGATCTTTTAGTAAATTCAAACTATATTGATATTTTTTCAAGTACGAAAAGCGGAGGATGTATAATAATTGGGATCACATTGTATTCGAGTAAAATTGGTAATGCGTATTAAATTATTTGAGTTGAATATCAAATTATCTGATATTTTTTTAAATTGTAGTCCAGATGTTTTTTTTTTATTCATCTGTAATTTGCTTGTCAAATTGATCTATGATTTTCGATGACGTATTTTCGGTTTTCTCTTGTTCAAATTAGGCTATCGGTCTACCGACATTCATTTTGATATCTGCACACCCTACCTTTGACTGAAAATAGCCAGTGAATTATATGTATATATATATATATATATATATATATATACACACACACACACACACACACACAAACACATATATATATATATATATATATATATATATATATATATATATATATATATATTGAATCATCGTTGCTTCACAAATTTGCCCACCCGAACAACCAGCCAAATAAGCTAAAGATTTTTCTCACTTTGCACATGTGAGTGTATTACCTTTAAGAAAAAGAAAATCCCAATAGTTTCAATAAAGAAGTGTCTACAATCAATGCATCCTCCTGATAGTCACCTATGGAGCTGGGACCTAACTAAAAGATTGACCCTCAAACTGAGAACTATGCAACGCACACATGAGAGAATCATACTCAGCATCACATGGAGAGATTACAATTACAGTATATTAACGGAAAAACAGGAGTCAGGGATATCAAAGGATCCATTGAAAAACTCAAATGGCGATGGGCTGGCCATGTTGAAAGAAATTCAGACAACAGTTGGACATAACGACTCACAACTTAGAAATTATATGCTAAAGATGGTGCGAGGAACTAAACAAGCCCAGAAAGTATTGGCTCCACGATGCACCTGATAGAGTGGTCAGACGATCCCTTGAAAAGGTCTATGTCCAACAACGGACATAAAGGCTAATGATGATGGAAAAGCTTTCAGGGGTAACTATGGGAATTTTAAACCAACAATACCCACTGGTGTCCTTTATAAAAAAGATCGAATTTTTTAGATAATTTTACATCAAAATTTGCGCAGCACAATATTCCTACTGTTGTGTCCTGTATTTGACTTTGTGCAGGACAGAGTTGATCTTCAATTATCCATCATTGTAATTAAGTTTTCTGTTTTCTTTCTGTTCTTTAAATTCTCAAGGACTCGGAGTCAGAGTCATTAATTGAACAACCGTAGCGTCAAAAGATGACGTCATGTAAAGAAAATTCCACCGAAGAGTGAATATGATCACAATGAATTCTATTTATGACATCACTAGTGTTTTCGCACTGGAAAAGAGAGAAAAACGTCTAGATCCTGGAGAAATTAGTTGTTACTTCCATTGGAAAACATCTTAAATAGAGTGAAAAAAAAAAACACCTGAAACATCGAGATTATTCAAAATGCAATTTATGAACTGGTGAAAATAAGTCCATCAAAAAGTTAAAAATGTTATTTAGGAACTCCCTGGTGGAGTACTGATGCAGATTTCTAAGTCTATAAGCAAAATTGCTCGGAGCGCCACTTAGGAACTTATAGGTCCACTGCTAGACAATGATATCTCCCATGTAGCTTCCATGACGAGCGTGATTGCGCTGGCCTCTGCCATGTCTTACCAGCAAATTCATCTAATCTTTCCATCTTTTGTCCGGTCTTCTCCTACTACGTCAAATGACAACGGGCAGCAATTGGTTAGTCTTTTGTATCATCTACTGTCATTTCTTCTAGCTATGTGCCCAGCACACCTGCATTATTCTTGCTGACTCACTTGCATGATATTCTTCAAGCTAGTCTTCTATTGGTTAGGTTGAATGTTTCAGCTCCATAGGTGACTATTAAGAGGATGCATTGGTTGTAAACCCTTCTTTGTAGGATTGATGAAATCTCTTGTTTTTGAAGGTTGCAGAAGGCTTGCCATCTTAGAGTGATTTTTCGCTTGATTTCTTCTTCTTTTATAGGTTTCATAGAGATTCGTTGTCCTAGGTAGATGTAGTGGTCTACTTTCTCTAGTTCTGCATCTTCGATTCTGATAGCTGTATTCTTATTTCCGACGTGGTTGTTGCACTTGGCCTTCGTTTCGCTGAAGTTCTTGTGTAAAAGCAAAATTCTAATTTCATTCGAAATTAGCCGAATATCCCGTACGTAAGACAAATATTTGGCTAGTCTCGAATAATTTGACGAAAGATCACATGAATTCATACACAAATTAAACTCTGCTCAATTGAAGATC
Source organism: Thysanoteuthis rhombus (assembly GCA_963457665.1). NCBI lineage: Eukaryota > Metazoa > Mollusca > Cephalopoda > Oegopsida > Thysanoteuthidae > Thysanoteuthis > Thysanoteuthis major. The sequence goes on along the minus strand of OY735216.1, from coordinate 8,778,138 downwards.
ATCCTATGTACCTCAAAGTGTATTCTTGCTTTCATTTCTCTCAACAGAATCCATACAGGTTTGAAAATCATTCTTCGGGCGATGCGCCTTTATTAGATAATCTGAGCCCGACAGCTATGTTTACTAATATTATGGTCATATAAGATGCCTGGATCAGCCATGACAAACTACTTCAATCATCTATATTCACAGGCTATGGACGGAAAGGGTACGAGAAAAGACTGAAGTGATAAAAGACCCCCCAAGTATTAATCAATAATAAGACCAACCCCTAGGAGAAAACGAATATTTAAGACGGTATTCTCCACGGCAAGTACGTCTTGGTTGGGTATTTATGAGGGCCGATAGGGACAACAAGTATTCTAAATAGGTGATAAGCGACTTATTTCCGCCACTCCGTTGGATCTATGAACACTAGGCCAATGTTGAATGGTTCGATGGTTACCTCTCATTCCTTGACTTTTAGAGGTGAAAAATATCATCAATGTTTTTTTTTTGTAAGAAATTATATTCCAAACGAGTACAGCATAACTAAAATATATAAGAACCATACATTTTCTCTTATTCTGTGGTCTGTGTGTCGATAACATTTATATTAATGTGGCATAACGTGTCTGCATATAAACGCTTGAAATTATCATTTTATTTCATTGACTGCCAAGACATTGTTATACAAATTTTGATTGGAATTGTTCACTTATGAATTTAGCTAAAAACATTACATGTTTCAAGTTCTTGCGTTGGATTATTTGTTTGTGTAATGAAAAGGTATCTAATTTCATATAAATGCGTTCATTTTCAGATAAGGTTTTGTCACAATTCGATCCGTTGCTTTGGACTTTCTCTCTCATCGCAAAAACTCAGATTATCAAACCAGTTGGAGTCCTATCCATATTTGATTCCATTTGTAGGAAGAATCAGAGCATCTGGGAACAGTAAAAAGATGGAGTTGATTGGGAAAAGATTTGAACTGGGCTGGGTTAAAACAATCAAACTCATCTAAGAGAAAATATTTATAGTGAGCACAGATAACGTTGAAGTTGAATAGAATTATGAAAAATAGCCAGAGATGTTAGCTGTCAAAAAAAGAATTAATTTCCAACTGGAATAACATTGAATATGGTTGATATAATGAAAAAAAAAGCCCAAGAATACAGCTGTCAAAAAAGTAATTTCTAATCAGGATACCGTTGAATACAGATAAATTGATGAAGAAAGTCCTATGGGTATAGCGGTCAAAAAATCAATTTGCAACCTGGATAACGTTCAACACGATTAATACATTGAAGACTGGCCACAGATCAGAGCAGTCAAAAAAGATTAATTTCCACCTTAGATAAAGTTGAATTTAGAAAAGAAAATGAACTAAGGTCAGTGAGTATTACAAAAAATATACATTTCCAGCTTGGAAATTTCTGAATAGAGATAGAAAAATGAAAAAGCACCCGAGAGAAATTATTCTTTTTTGAGAGCTGTACTCCCTGGACTTTCTTCATCATTTCATCCGCATTCAACGTTATCCGAGTTTGAAACTAAACTGCTTAGAGCGTTGTATTCTCTAGACTTTTCATTCATTTTATCCATATTCAACGTTATGCAAGTCTTGAATTATTCTCTTTCGTGCACTGTACTCTCTGGACCTCTATCATTTAAACTGTATTCAACTTCATCCAAGCTTCAAATTAATCCTTTTTAAGTGTTGCACTCTCTGGAATTTTCTATCATTTTATCAGTTTTAAACGTTGGAATTATTCTTTTTTGAGTGCTGTACTCTCTGGACTTCCATCATCTTTTTATGTGAATTCATTGTAATCCAAGCCTAGAATTTTTTTTTCAGTATTGGACTCTCTGGACATTTTATCTATAATCAACATAATCCTTGCTTTAAATCAATCTTTTCTGAGCGCTATGCTCTCTCGACTTTCTTTATCATTTTATCTATATTCAACGTTCTCTATATCTGGAATTATTCTCTGGACTTTTTAAAAAATCATTTTATCCATATTCAATGTTATCCGAGGTTGAATAAATATTTTTTGCAAGCTGTTCACTCGGGTCTTTCTTCATCATTATATGTATATTCAATGTTGTCCGAGTTTAAGATCAATCTTTTTTGATCACTATAACTCTCAACTTTCTTCATTATTTTATGCGCATTCATTGTTACCCACACCTGGAATAAATCTTTCCAGGACGTTCTACTCTTGGCACTTCGTTTCATCGTTTCGACTGTAATCAACTTTATGGATCTTTGTCGAGCATCGTACTCCCTGGACTGTCTTCATCATTTCATCTGTACTCAACGTTATCCGAGCTTGAAATAAATCTTCTGTGACTACTGTACTCCACTATCTTTTTGCATCATATTATCCGAATTCAACGTTATCCCACCGGGAAATTAATCTTTTTTGAATGCTGTTCTCTCTAGACTTTCCCCAACATTTTATCTGAGCTTCAAATAAATCTTCTTTGAGTGCTGTACTCCATGACCTGTTCCAATCGTTTCATCCATATCCCATGTCATCTGAGCTTGAAATCAATCTTTTTTTTTTTTTTTTTTTTTTTTTTTGAACGCTTTAACTCTGGACTTTCTCCATCATTTTATCCATATCCAACGTTATCCGAACCTGAAAAATAACATTTCTTGCACACTGTGCTTTCTGGATTTATTCATCATTTTATCCGTCCTCGACATTATCTGAGCCCTAAATAGATCTTTTTTAAGCACTGCACTCGCTGTGCGTTTTCCATCATTTTGTCTGTAGAAAACTTTATCCGAGCCTGAAATTGATATTTTTCGAGTACCGTACTCCCTAGACTTTCTCCATCATTTCATCCGTGTTCAATTAATGTTCTGACGGCTGGATGGCAAGCCTTCGGCAGAGCAAGTTCAACCTTCAAGAACCAGATGATCCCAATAATCCTAAAAAGAAGAGTATACAGCCAATGCATTCTCCCGATAGTCACTTATGGAGCTGAAACATGGAACCTAACCAAGAGACAGACCTGCAAACTGAGAAGCATGCAACGTGTGCATGAGAGAATCATGCTCAACCTTACATGGAGAGACCACAAGACAGCACAGTATTCAAGGAAGAAAAAGAGTGTCCGTAACACCATGGAAACTATTTAAAAAACTCAAATGGCAATGGGTAGGCCATGTTGCAAGAATGAAAGACAATCAATGGAAATCACGTCTCACTACATGAATCATCAGAGATCACATAAAAAAACTGAGGCTAACAGGAGACAAGATGGAGAGATGAACTAGACAGATTCAGGATATACTGGCTCCACGACGCCCATGATAGAGAATTGTGGCGAATCCTGGGGAAGGTCCATGTCCAACAACGAACGTTAAAAGTCTGATGATTATGACAGCTGCGTTCCCAGTCTTTTCTTCATGATTTTATCCATATTCAACGTTATCCATGCTTTTAGCCAATGTTATTTGCGCACCGTTCTATCTTGACTTTCTTCATCAATCTAATTGTATTCAACGTCAAGTGAGCCCGGAATTTTTTGTTTCCATCACCGTATTCTCAGTACTTTTTTCATCATCTTATATGTATTCAATGTTATCCGAGCAGGGAATTATTCTTTTTTGAGTGATATACTCTCTGGACGATTTTCATCAATTTATGTGTATTCAACGTTATCCGAACCTGAAATTAATCTCTTTAGAGCGCTGTATTTTTTGGAATTTTATCCGTATTCACTGTTATCCAAGCTTGAAATTAATCATTTCTAATCACTACTTTCTCTATCTTTCTATGTGTATTTATTGGTATCCGAGCTTGGAATTATTCTTTCTAGGATGTTGTACTCTGCTTTTTTTTTCATCATTTTATCCGCATCAAACTTTATCTAAGCCTAGAATTCATCTTTTTCGGGTGTCGTACTCACTGAACTTTATCATTTTATCTCTACTCAACGTTTTCTGAACTTGAAATAAATCTTTTTTGACTTCTGTACTCCACAGTCTTTTTTCATCAATTTATCTGTATTCAACGTTCTCCGACTCAGAAATTATTTTCTTCGAGTGGTGTACTCTCTGGATTTTCTTTATCATTTCATCTGTACTTATCGTTATCTGAGCCAGGAAATACTCTTTTTTTGAGTGCTGTACTCTCTGGGCTTTCTATATTATTTTATACGTATTCAACGTTATCTGGGCCTTCTATCAATTTTTTTTTTGGGGGGGGGGCGCTATACTCTCTGCACTGTTTTCATCCTTTATCCGTATTCAACTATATTTGAGCCAGAAATGAATCTTTTTCGAGCATCGCACTCTTGACTTTCCTCTGCATTTTATGTGTATTCATTATCTGAGCTTGCAATTCATATTTTTTTGCGCTGTACTTACTGGACTTTTTTTTTAATCATTTCATCTGTATTCATCGCTTCTCCGAACCAGGAATTAATCTTTTTTTAGCGTTGTAATCTCTAGAAATCTCATTCTGGAATTTATCTTTTTGGAGTACTGTACTCTCTGGAGTTTTTTCATCATTCCGTCCGTATTCAACTTAATCTTTGCTTAAAATTATTTTTTTTAATTGATGTACTCTCCAGAATCTCTTGGTCATTTTAGCCGTATTCAACTTTTTCTGAGCCTGGAATTAATCATTCCATGATTGCTATACTCCCTGGATTTTCTCCGTCATTTCATCCACACATTTTGATTGGTGCATTTTTCGACATTATTCCAGCTAGTATCTTCGTCGTTGTGGTTTTCATTTCGACCCTTCGACAGTTGTGTTCTTCGACCTTCCCAAACCATTCCTTGTCTCCACTGATTTGATATATATTATACGACGGTCTGGTTGAATCGTAATTATTCCCACTACATATTCTTGCTTTCATGGCCATGGAGGTGAAAATCAGTGAGCTGTTCCATCATTACTCTAGACAAATGTGTTGATACTTATTAGGTGCTCTGCATTTGTAGCCTTGTGTCAGACTAAGTTAATTTAACCTGTTTCACGAGCTATGCTGGCTATTTTATGGGTACTTTTTCGCCTATGCATTCCTAAGCCTTGCTAGTGGAATCTAAAATTCATCATCAACATTCCAAAGATTGTTCTGACTATAAATCTCATTCTTACCGTTTTTATCCCTACATTTCATCAGATACGTTCATCATTCCTCCCAATCTAATTCACGTATGTACTGATTATTGTACTTTCGTCCTATGAATTTTAATCACTCTCTTGACTGATCTGTCCTTTGGCTTCCTTGAACTACTCCAGGTCCTTAGTAATTTAGTACAGATTTAGTGAAATTCAAAGATCAGACATTTTCACTATTTTACGAATTGTGTGATCCTCATCTTTGTTTTAATTATCATCAGCCTTTTAGAGTTCGTCTTTGGACATAGATCTTCTTCAAGATTCTCCATACCTTTCTATAATGGCCGTCGCAGAACAAGTGCTTTCAGAATTTCCTGAATTTCGAGCTCCTCACGCCATCTTACTTCATATCGGCCACGATTTTGCATATGATCTCAGTGAGTCGTTTTGTCCAGCGATTGTCTGACATTCTTGCTGCATAACCAGCCTATTGCCATTTGAGTTTTTTTAATGGTTTTGCAAGAATGAAAGACAACCGATGGACATCAACGACTCACAACATGGATCCCCAGAGACCACATGAGAAACCGAGGCCAACAGAAGATGGAGAGATGAACTGGACAAATTCTGAAAGTACTGGCTCAGCAACGCCCATGATAGAGAAATGTGGCGAATTGTGGGAAGGTCTATGTCCAACGATGGACGTTAAAAGACTAATGATGATAATATCTCGGGCAACTGTGTTTTTCTAATGTACTGTGCTGTCTTGTAATTTCTCCACGCGAGGTTAAATATGATTCTCTCATGTGCACGTTGTATGGCCCTCAGGTTTAGGGTCAATTCTTTCAGTTACGTTTCATGTCTCAGCTCCATAGGTGACTACCGGGAGGATGCAATGGTTGTAGATCCTTCTGATTTGACTAGTGAGATTTTCTTGTCTTTGAAAGTTGAGCTTATTTTATCAAAAGCTCACCAACCTCTTGCGATTTTACACCGGAAAAGTTCTTCTCAAATTGGCTGAAAATGTTGTCATGAATTGCTGATCAAATTAGTCACCACTTTTGTTGTCAACGCTCGAGGGTTCGGATAATTATCAAAATGGCGTTCAGGAAAATTTAGAAGCAATTATTTTTGGTCAAGATTCAGTTTTGGTTGGAATACCGCTTTCCCAGGGGATAATTGTCATTTCTTAAAAATCTTAGCTGCTTTCAATCCATCTGACCTTCGAACCCTCCAGGATACTTGATATCAGCAGTTTCGGTCGACGGACGGAATGTAAGTGCCCAGATCAGCATTATAGTTACATTGTAAATAGATACAACCCTCTTAAAACATAACATTTCTTTAAAATGATACGTTTTCGGAAATTTGGAATATCTAATAGACCGAAAGCACAAAGATCGGCGCAAAAATAATTGCTGTTAATAATCATCAAATTCGAAGTAGTATATCTGAGCCTAAAATTATAGATTGAAATAAGAACTTTTAGAATCTACACATTTTTGTAAGCTAGAAAGTCCATTCATTTAGGAGGCATGGAATTCCGGAGTCTTGGAATCAATTCTCCGAGAGTGTTTTAAGCTGCTGATTGGTTATTTAAGACCTCTCTTTGCAAAAAATTGATCAAAGTCCATGCGAAATTGGACGTCGATCAGAAAGAAATCTGCTGAGTAAGCTCGACGAAGTACAGTTTCGGAGCACAGTTCAGTCATTTTCTACAGGGTCATTCAAACGACATGCGAGCTCTTCGGGTTTGCATTCAGGGTCATCTGCGCAACATGTGTTTTTCTGTTATTCCAATTCGGTACAAATGTCGAACAACTGTTGAATGGCCCACGTTTAGTTCCCCTGCAATCATTTGTGTCGTTTCTCGTCGGTCTGACTCAGTAATGGTCTTCAATTGAATGTCATTCAAAGGACATCCGTGTCTCCAAGGCTCCCGTCTCAGTTTCGAAATTGGAATCAATGTTGAGCTGTAGGTTCGTTGGTGGTCCCCAAGCCGAATCCTTGGTTGATATTGCGAGCAGTTTCGGCTGATTTACGTCCCATTTTGAACTCAATAAAACTAGCCGAATGCTCTTTTCCATCTTTGATTTGGTAGCTCCAAATAAATCAGAATCAGTTGTGAAAAGAAAACGTTTGGTTTAGATACATCGGGTAAAATCCACGCTCTAAGATAGCGTATTTCATGAACATAGTTAAATAATGGTTTATTCAAAAACAAGCATCAAAGTTCAAAATAACAATTATTTTTGCACCAACTCAAAAAAGATTGTTTTTTGTTTTGGAAGACGGCGTTCCAGATTGAACCGAATCTTGACCCTTTTTCTATAATCGCTTCTCTGTCTCTCCTGCCAAATTCTATTTTTGCCTGACTGTCATTATTTAACCTTCATTTCAATCGTTTGTTTTATTTTATCTCCACTTTCTTTTGCTTTGTATGTGTCTACCTTTTAACTTCAGTGTTGCAAAGATCAAAGGACTCTCTTTTTTATTCCCCGTCGTTTATGTATTTCGTATTATGCCTATCTATTTATGCAAGCATTTTATTTGACATTACATTAATTTTTATAACTATTTACCTTGGTCTTGTTTTTCACTTGTTTTTTTCTTTTTTTCGTACCAGAGCTCAACTGGAGCAGGCGCTCTACAGTGAGCGACGGTCCCAGTTGAGTTGTGACAAAAGCAATGAAAATAATCGAATGAGGATATTTTAGAGCGGAAAACGGTTTATTGGAACGGTCAGAAATTAAGCAATAATATATATAAATAAAGAGAGAGATAGAAACAGAGAGAGAGAGAGAGAGATTTAAAGCAATGAAAGAAGATACGAGATGACTTAGGAAGAGAATGTTTGAATGTATTTGTCCAGCTCCAAAATTTTATCATCCTAAAATACCGCTTTTTTGATTACATATAAACATGAGCAACAACTATGCTAGTTTGGAAATATGTTATTTCCCTTCCTCTGACGGACAACTGTGTCCGTTCCCAAAATAATTATGGAAAACGTGTTCTCACGGATGACTGCCATGGACGCATGTTGGAAGTGCCAAGTGGTCACACGCAGTTGCGTCAATCCCAAATAGCATTTAAAAAATCCAATGGCTTTGAATTGCAAAGAATCTCATATTAGAAAACATCAATCAAAACTGTCATCTGAACTGTTTCTTCAGTTTTCAAGTTGGTTCAGATGGCTGGCTATAAATGAAAGTATGTAGCATGCACACTGACTATTCCAGTGGAGCTACAGGGCTGAAAATTTCAACATTTACTCCTTATAAGAAAAAAAGCTACTTTTTTGGTTTTTAAAAGTCCCACCTCTAGATATGTTTATAGTGCGGTGTCCAATGTACAATGTGACTCAATGGTGAATTGATTACATAGTTTGTGTCCGCTTGTTTTTTTGTTTTTTTTTTGTCTATTCTAACTTTTTGAATGATCACCGCTTAACAAAAGGTGAGAAAAAGTAACTTATTCATTTACTATCCCTTCTTCCAATTTTTTTCTTTTGACCCCCCAACACGTGACAGTTTCTATTGAGTAACTAACAAGACCTGCATTTTCCTTAATTTTATTAATTCTTCTTTCTATCTTTGGTTCCCTCCCTTCCTTCCTTTTATCATTCCTTCCTTTTTCATTCTTTTTCCTTGGTTTTCTTTCATAGTAAGTTTTGTGTCTTTGATAACAATGTCCACAAACGGCCCGACCAACCAGCCAAGTAAGCCACAGATCCTTCCATCTTTGCTCGTCCGTGCACGCGCGTTTATGTGTGTCCAGGTGTCCCTGGTCACATTTTCTGGGCCACGACCATGGAAACGAGTACACCCCTGGGCACAATCTATTTTTCCCAAAAAAGTGCTCTTGGGAGTCTCTGTCGTCATTTTGGATCTTGTGCTGGTATTTTTTTTTCAGGTAATTTTAGATAAAAGATCTATTTTATAGATAAGTAATTCTGGTACACCTGCGGGCTACGATGATTCATTTATGTGACGTACGGATGTTTCTTTTATTTTCCCTCCTTTCATCGTCTCTTCATTTTTTCTCCTTATTACAGATTTTTCTAATTTTTTCTCTCTTCACTTTTCTTTTTTCTCTCTTTCTCCTAAATGGCTGTTTCGCTCGTTTCTCATTTCATCCTTTTTTCTTTCCTTTTCTTTATGAATTCTTTTTTACATTTTTAAGCTCTCTTTTCGACCTCTTTCATTTCTTCTTCCTTTCTTTCTCTCTATGACCCCCATTCTTTGCTCCTTCTTTCCTTCCTTTCTTCCATTCTTTCTTTTCCTTTTTCTCTTTCTTCCTATCGACAACCCCATTATTTCTTCCCTCCTTCCTCAATTTCTCTTTCACATTCTTTCTACAACTTCATTCTACCTTACTTACTTTCTTCCTTTTGTTTCATTCTCATACTACCCCATCCTTCTCCGTTGATTTCTCTTCCCCTTTCTGTCTTCCTTTCTTTCTTTCTTTCCTTCCTTCCTTTCTCTCATTCTTTCTTTCTTTCCTTTTCACCTTATTCATCCTCTCTCTTTTCGACTATTTTCTTCGTCCTTTATCATCAAAGAAATTCCTCCCACAATCAAAGAACATTGGAATCCACACTTTTCATTCCACCTCAGCCATAAATCCAGATTTCTAATTACTTAATTATTTCTTGGAAAAAAAACGAACAACGCCGAAAAAAAACAAAAAACGACAAAAGACACAAAGATGAGAGAGAAGGCATAAGTTGAATAATTCTTCCAATTGTTTATGGCAGTTATTAAGATGTTGTCGGTAGTATTTCAGAGCAAATTACACGAAGAGCTAATTTCATACAAAACGAACCTGTTAGTAAAAAATTGACAAAAAAAAAAATTGTTTTTTTTACATTAGAAAATCCTTGTCCAGAAATTCGATGCTTGTTTGATGAAGTAATTATCCAGTATGATTTGAAATTGCCAAAGTGTCAAAGTTTACGCGTGTGTATGTGTTTGAGAGAGAGAGAAAGATTGTATGTGTATGGTAGAGAGAGAGAGAGATGGAGAGATAGAAGACAAAGAGAGGGTGATTGTGCGCACGTGTGTGTCAGTAGACAAACAATGAAGACGACAGTGGTCATGTTGTCTACCCTCGTTTCCTCAACCTGGTGGTTGTAATGGTTGGGTTTCCTTTCCCTCCAGTGCCAGAATCCGGCAATTAATTTTGGGTAGAAATATTTAGAAAGGTTAAAACAAAAGATTCAACAGTTTATTATTTCTGCTTTTATATTCTTATTGGGATTGGATATCACCCCCTAATGTATGCACGCCTTTTTGATGTTTCAAAGATCGATCAAGCCAAGGAACCTTCACTGACTTTATTAGAAAAAAATCTACAAGATGGAGCACCTGCCCATTTTCTTAGCGAAATCCTAACAAAACATTTCTAGCAAAATAAATTGGACGGATATAAAATGTTGAATATCCACCGCATCCATAAGATTTACCAGGACTTTGTTTTCATTTATAGACCTTACAGATCTTACTATAAGATTACGACATCACAATAGATTTCGTGAAATCACAATGAATTTCGTAAAATTCCTTGTTATTTCGTGATGTCTCTTGTGATTTTATAAAAAACCCGAAAACTGTGAATATCTAAGAAAAACAGTACTTTACATCAACTGAGTCTAATTTTTTCCCCTTATTCTGCGATATTAGCCGCCATGTTCACCTGACCTGATACCTATGGACTTCTTTGGGATAGGGGCTATTTAAGGATATGTCTTTGGAAGGAAGCTGTACCCACAGTAGAAAAATAGTTCGTCTCACAAGTATTTATGGGCATTGATGCTAACCGATATGACTATGTTTATGCATGTTACAGGGTCGGGTACAGGTTTCAAGAAAGTAACAATGTGAATGAAAGACATTTAGAGCACCTAGAATACCAATCACAACCCCATCAGTACTGTACGCTCACTTTTGGCTCACTCTGTACAAACGTATATACATAATTGTGTGCAAAGATACACACACACACACATGGACATATATATATATATATATATATATATATATATATATATATATATATATATATATACACACATTGCTCTTCCATAGGAATAGAGCACTCTGATGGATGAGGAGTTTCTGCGTAAAAATGAATATATCGCTTAAATTCAGCCTTACTGACCACCTAATTCCGTAGTCCAGAGGTAGGATATCGGCCTCTGAGGATTTCAATTCTGCCTCGCAGATGGGCTAAAGTCTATAGTCACACTGAAGAGATGTAATACATCGAAACAGCTGTCTGTGGATGACATAATAATAATAATGATAATATATATATATGTATATATATATATATATATATATATATATATAGTATCAACCATAAATAAGTAAACCCCGACCAATTTTTATAAGATAATTTTCTTCTAACACATGTATCCCAGGACTTTTTTTTCTGCTGGAGCATCATTCAACCAAAACGGATATTATTTGGTATTACTTATTTCCTAATTCTACAACATTGAAAAAAACCAAAATATGAATACCGAGCAGTCCAAAAATGAGTGCCCCCCTACAGAAGAGATTGTTTAAAATCATTTATAAGTAATAATCGATGTGGACGCCTTTACTTTACTGCTCGTAGTGTAGATGACATTGACTCCACTACATTTGCTCAAACAGTCACTGGACTGTTTTTCCATTCTGACAGTAAGCATTTTTTCTATTCTGTCTTGTTGGAGGTTCGTCGTATTTTTACATTCCGTTTTGGTACATTCCACAAATCCTCAAAGTGGATTTGAATCAGGCGACACGCTAGCGTTTTCAGAAACTCTGTTGTCGTAGAATATTAAGGATCATTGTCGTACTGGAATATATCCTTCTTCCCGTGCATTCAAGTGAAGGCAATATGTTTTCTTTCTTGACGTGATTTTCAACATTTATTATTCTGTTGATGAGATACAATTCATCAGGGTTATAAGAGCTTATAAAACCTCTGACCATGACGTTTCCACCATCAGGCTTAATCGTTGGGATCAAACTCTTTTCCTTATACACTGCGAAGTAGATAAAATTTGTTGGATGCCGTCAGGGCCAAATAAGTTGATCTTTGTTCCATCTGAACTTTTATTTCTATTCTCCCGAGTAAACTTTAAACGAGCCTGTTTGTGTGTCGATGTCCATTGCGGTTTCCAACACAATCGTCGGCCAAACAAGCCTATATTGTTTAGGACACGTTTGATTGTTGTAATTGAAATATTCACGAAAAACAGTCTTTTTCTTGGATCTTCATCAACCAATCTTCTGGTGCAACGAATAGATGTTGGGTATGACTTACATGGTCGGCCGCTTCGCTTTTGTACCCGTCTTCTTTTCAACTTTGTAATTTTCCCCCAAGTTGGCAAGAGTTTTTCTGCTTAACGTCAGTGTGGGAGCTATTTATTGGGTGTAGCATTTGTTTTGATTGTGCACGTTTCTTCAAATCAAGTAAGAGTTCTTTTTCACGTGGAATCATGTGTAAAATAAACATCTGTACC